>JAIGNY010003348.1:517500-555124 GCA_020152595.1 Chiridota heheva
CGACTGAAATCAAGACTAGTTGTGATGTCACAGCCTCAGATTTCTCAAAATCTTTATGTATTTTAAAGAAAGTGTGTTTAATTTGCTCACTATTTAAATTATTTTTCTTCAAACTTTCTTCAGGTGGTATATTATAGATACCCTTCCTAGATTCAGTTTTACTACTTTTTTGAAATATCCCATGGTTTTAAGCGATAAAATTGCAGGACAAAATATGATAAGATACATAAAGACTTTAAGGAATCTAAGGCTGAGGCTATGACATCACAATTAGTCTGATTTCAGTCGTTTCTACAAATGATACCAAACTTTAAACTTGAATATCTCCTTAATGGAATAAGATTTTGCAATGCTTTCTTCACCACTTTGTTTCTTTTGAAGTCCTCTCTTATATAAGATGGACATGCTTGACCACTGAAGTAATCCTTTAAGTTACTCTCTTGGCTTCCTCTCAGGGCATGTGGTAATTCAACCTTACCTGTAACTGTTCTTGGATATGAGATTAAAAGTAAAGGATATGGCATAAGGAAACTTGATGATTTGTTTGTTGTGATTAAAAGATTCCATCTTGTTCTCTATATACTTTTATAAAAAGGAACTTGATTACTTCAGTACTTTGACAAATCAATTGATGGGGAATTTTCCTTTGTTACCCAACCAACAAGCTGTATTTGCTGGAGGAAAAGTTGGAAGCAACAATGGGCGTGTGTATTAGTTTCATGTCATAAATCACATGTATGATTTAGCATTTGAAAGCAATTTTTGTCAAACATTTGGTCCCATACACTGTGTGAATTGTTCAGACAGCCAAGATTTTCCCAGTAATTTGATTAGTTGATAAAATTCCCCCAGTATAAGATTGGTCCGTTATGAAGACATGAATCTCCGCCTTGTGACATTGTTTAAAGTAGATTATTTCTGATTTAGATTTAAAGAAGTCTATTATAAATTAGAAAGAGTCAGATGTTTTTTAAGATTTTATACCAGACAAACAAAAAAATCTGAATTTTTGGAAGAGATTTTGATGTATGGGAGAAGTAAATGTTTCTTTTTTGAAGGATTTTTTCTTTCTTGTTTTTTTATCATTTTTCAGCACTGGAAGTCACAGTATGTCAAAAGTTATTAGGTTAAGATTAAAAGATAGGGTTTGTGTAGAGTGAGTATGGGTTTTGTCAGTTGAATTTTGAAATTTTGTAAAAAACATGAAACAATGGAATTCTATCCTCGGAAAGGAATTCCAACTATTTTAGTGTCTCACTTGAAAGGAAGAGCATAGACTAGACATTCTTCACCTCAAAAGAATTTTTTTTAATGCATCCTTCAAATGAATAGCAATTAAGATATTTGTGTGTGACATGAAAAGAAAATTATTTGATGGAATCACTTATTGCAATAGAACTGGAATTCAGGGGACCTTGCATTAAAATTATAGATAATAATTGTTAGTTCGAAAAAGAAATAAAACAGAAAGTTTTTGTGACCTACAAATGAATTTGCATGAAGTTTCTAGTTAGAGGTTTGGAAAGTAGAAGGCAGTTTTTGCTGTATGAGGGAAACTATTACGTTGAGATAAAAGTAGGGAAGGAGATAGCTGAATTGGTTGATAGTAGTATGCATGCATTTTATTGGTGGTGAGAGAATGTGTATCGTCTTGCCATGCCTTGTTTCTAATTGATCTTTGGGGTCTTGTTTTTTACTCACAGGAGAGAGTTGGGTTCCCACGGGTGTCGCCCATAGTCCAGCTTTCAGGCATTGAACATTTCAATGGATTGTCAGAGAGGATCGTTGGTACTGAATCATTGTAAGTATTATTCAAATATGTGAAACAGCAACCATTGAGATATGATAGAATACATAAAGACTTTGAGGAATCTGAGGTATGACATCACAATTAGTCTGATTTCGGTTGTTTCTACAAATGATACCAAACTTTAAACTCGAATATCTCCTTAATGGAATAAGATTTTTGGATGCTTTCTTCACCATTTTGTTTCTTTTGAAGTCCTCTCTCATATAAGATGGACATTCTTGACCACTAAACTAATCCTTTAGGTTACTCTCTTGGTGTCATCCTAAAAGGATCCAAAGGTGCTTTGATTGGTAGAAGTAAATATACTCTCATTATTTTGGGTTGACATGCTTTTGAGGGGAAGGAAATGGGCTGACAGGAGGTCTTTTAATACTTATCCTTAAAGGTGCACAAAATGTGACCATCAAAATAATTTTTCAAAATATGAAGGAGCTCAAAGGGTTAATAACATTAATGATATAAATTTGAAGATGCCATTCAAATTTAATTTGCTATTTTCTCTAACCCTCTAAGTTTATTATAATTTCTTTATTTAAATAGTGCACTCTTAAATGGATTAGTTCAGGGTCAATCAAGTTTATCTTATATAAAAGACTTTAAAAGAGGCAAAATAATGAAGAAACTACTTCAATATCTTATTCTGTTAGGGAGATACTCAAGCTCAATGTTTTCTCTTATTTGTGAAGAAGGTATTCAAGTTAAATGTTTCATCCTATTTAAAAAAAAAAAGGTGATATCAGAATAATTTGAACATAACATACTCACATTCCTAAAATGTCTTAATGTATTTCATTTTATATTTTATCAATTTTGTGGCTTAAAAACCATTGAATATGTCAGAAAATAGTAAAACAGAATTCAAAAAAGTATGTATACGTCGAATACGGTAGCTATTATTTGCCACCTGAAGAAATTTTAAAGAGAAAATTTAGTAAACAATAGAAGATTTGTTTAGTGGTCAAGCTAGTTCATCTTGTATGAAGATGAACTAGCTGGACCTCTTCTTTTATACGAGATGAACTAGCTTGACCACTTCTTTCATACAAGATGAACTATCTTGACCACTTCTTTCATACAAGATGAACTAGCTTGACCACTTCTTTCATACAAGATGAAGTAGCTTGACCACTTCTTTCATACAAGATGAACTAGCTTGACCACTTCTTTCATACAAGATGAACTAGCTTGACCACTTTTTTTCATACAAGATAAACAAGCTTAACCACTTCTTTCATACAAGATGAACTAGCTTGACCACTTCTTTTATACAAGATGAACTAGCTTGACCACTTCTTTCATACAAGATGAACTAGCTTGGCCACTTCTTTCATACAAGATGAACTAGCTTAACCACTTCTTTTATACAAGATGAACTAGCTTGACCACTTCTTTCATACAAGATGAACTAGCTTGACCACTTTTTTCATACAAGATGAACTAGCTGGACCACTTTTTTTATACAAGATGAACTAGCTTGACCACTTCTTGCATACAAGATGAACTAGCTTAACCACTTCTTTCATACAAGATGAATTAGCTTGACCACTTCTTTTATACAAGATGAACTAGTTTGACCACTTCTTTCATACAAGATGAACTAGCTTGACCACTTTTTTCATACAAGATGAACTAGCTTGACCACTTCTTTTATACAAGATGAACTAGCTTGACCACTTCTTTCATACAAAATGAACTAGCTTGACCACTTCTTTCATACAAGATGAACAAGCTTGACCACTTCTTTCATACAAGATGAACAAGCTTGACCACTTCTTTCATACAAGATGAACTAGCTTGACCACTTCTTTCGTACAAGATGAACCAGCTGGACCACTGAACTAAACTTCTTTTTCTTACTAAAATTTTTCTTCAACATTTCTTTAAATGGCAAATAATAGCTACCGTATTCGACGTATACGTACTTTGTTGAATTCTGTTTTACTATTTTCTGACATATTAACGGTTTTTAAGCCACAAAATCTAAAAATATAAAATGATAAACATTGAAACATTTTAGGAATGTGAGTATGTAATGTTGAAATTATTCTGATATCAGCCTTTCTTTAAAAATAAGATGAAACATTAAACTTGAATACTTTCTTCACAACCAAGAGAAAACATTGAACTTGAGTATCTCACTAACAGAAATAGATTTTGGAGTTTTTTTTTTTTGAAGCCCTCTGTCACATCAGATGAACTCTTGACCACTGAACTCAGGTGTTCATATTTGTCTTTCATGCATGCAATTGAGAACATTTTTTGGTTTCTTTTCAGAGTATTTCTGGCCCAGCAGTTTGAGACTCTTCAGCCGCACCTTGAAGCCGTCATTCCTGCCAGTAAGAAACCATTCTTGCAACAATTCTACTCCCAGGTAGGTTGTGTATGGTGTTCTTAATCTCTTGGATCGTAAATTGACTGAATTAATTGTAATTCATGCACATCTTAAGTTTATTTTCTGCAGTGTGATTGGATGAGAGAGAACATACCCATCAATTTGTGTTTTGATCTATCATACTAAAGGAGAGATAAAGTCTGACATATTGCACATTTCATTTGATAGAGAATTGTAAAATAAACCAACTACCAAAAACAGCACGTCAAAAAGCTTATTCCTATCTCAGTATATTCAAATTTAAACTTGACACATGGAAACTGCCAATTTGCTCAATTCATATAAAAATCTTGTCAAACATTACTTTATTTACCAACACAGCAATGGAATGTTATGTATTTCTTTAAAATTTTCTGTAAAGAAATTGTTTCAAAATGTTATGACCATAACTTTAAATAGCT
Source organism: Chiridota heheva (assembly GCA_020152595.1). Classification (NCBI taxonomy): domain Eukaryota; kingdom Metazoa; phylum Echinodermata; class Holothuroidea; order Apodida; family Chiridotidae; genus Chiridota; species Chiridota heheva. Next base: position 522,104 of record JAIGNY010003348.1, read on the forward strand.
TGTTTGGTAATATCATGTATAAACAAAAATGTTCTTGACCCATACACCCCATACACAAGGAAAATAATTTTTCATAAGCTAGAAAATTGTAGATAGATTTTAAAGAAGTACATAACATTCAAACATCCTACTGTGTTGATGACATCATCATCTTCATGTTTTAAAATCAAAATGGCTGCTCCTGTAGTGGTGGAATTTATGTGTTTAATAATTACCAAAAATATGTTAAATTACTTTTCGAGTTGCGAAACTTGATCTGAAAAATTGTTATTTTGAAGTCTTATATGTCTTATATGAAGTAAGGATTATGTCAGACTTTATGTCTTTTTAGGTTATTCTGCTTTTTTCTAGAGAAGTTAGTTACCTTAATTAATTTTGGTGGATAATTTTGTTTCATATTTTTCAACTTGTAAAGAAGATGGATATCGAGGAAGGGACTGTCCATTATCCCACAGCATAGGGACGGTAGGAAAAGCTGTGTCATTTATGAACCCGTAAATATGATAAGTGATGGGATTGTGAATTGACATATTCTGGAGTCTTTGTGGATTGACATATTCTGGAATCTTTGTGAATTGACATATTCTGGAATCTTTGTGAATTGACATATTCTGGAATCTTTGTGGATTGACATATTCTGGAATCTTTGTGGATTGATATATTCTGGAATCTTTGTGGATTGATATATTCTGGAATCTTTGTGGATTGATATATTCTGGAATCTTTGTGGATTGACATATTCTGGAATCTTTGTGGATTGACATATTCTGGAATCTTTGTGGATTGACATATTCTGGAATCTTTGTGGATTGACATATTCTGGAATCTTTGTGGATTGTCATATTCTGGAATGTTTGTGGATTGATATATTCTGGAATGTTTGTGGATTGACATATTCTGGAATGTTTGTGGATTGACATATTCTGGAATCTTTGTGGATTGTCATATTCTGGAATGTTTGTGGATTGATATATTCTGGAATGTTTGTGGATTGACATATTCTGGAATGTTTGTGGATTGACATATTCTGGAATCTTTGTGGATTGACATATTCTGGAATCTTTGTGGATTGTCATATTCTGGAATGTTTGTGGATTGATATATTCTGGAATCTTTGTGGATTGATATATTCTGGAATGTTTGTGGATTGACATATTCTGGAATCTTTGTGGATTGACATATTCTGGAATCTTTGTGGATTGTCATATTCTGGAATGTTTGTGGATTGATATATTCTGGAATGTTTGTGGATTGACATATTCTGGAATGTTTGTGGATTGACATATTCTGGAATCTTTGTGGATTGACATATTCTGGAATCTTTGTGGATTGATATATTCTGGAATGTTTGTGGATTGATATATTCTGGAATGTTTGTGGATTGACATATTCTGGAATGTTTGTGGATTGACATATTCTGGAATGTTTGTGGATTGACATATTCTGGAATCTTTGTGGATTGATATATTCTGGAATCTTTGTGGATTGACATATTCTGGAATGTTTGTGGATTGACATATTCTGGAATCTTTTTTGGATTGATATATTCTGGAATTTTTGTGGATTGACATATTCTGGAATTTTTGTGGATTGACATATTCTGGAATGTTTGTGGATTGACATATTCTGGAATCTTTGTGGATTGATATATTCTGGAATCTTTGTGGATTGACGTTTTCTGGAATCTTTGTGGATTGATGTTTTCTGGAATCTTTGTGGATTGACATATTCTGGAATCTTTGTGGATTGACATATTCTGGAATCTTTGTGGATTGACATATTCTGGAATGTTTGTGGATTGATATATTCTGGAGTCTTTGTGGATTGACGTTTTCTGGAATCTTTGTGGATTGACATATTCTGGAATCTTTGTGGATTGTCATATTCTGGAATCTTTGTGGATTGACATATTCTGGAATGTTTGTGAATTGACATATTCTGGAATCTTTGTGGATTGACATATTCTGGAATGTTTGTGGATTGACATATTATGGAATGTTTGTGGATTGATATATTCTGGAATGTTTGTGGATTGACATATTCTAGAATGTTTGTGGATTGACATATTCTGGAATGTTTGTGGATTGACATATTCTGGAATGTTTGTGGATTGACATATTCTGGAATGTTTGTGGATTGACATATTCTGGAATGTTTGTGGATTGACATATTCTGGAATCTTTGTGGATTGATATATTCTGGAATCTTTGTGGATTGACGTTTTCTGGAATCTTTGTGGATTGATGTTTTCTGGAATCTTTGTGAATTGACATATTCTGGAATCTTTGTGGATTGACATATTCTGGAATCTTTGTGGATTGACATATTCTGGAATGTTTGTGGATTGATATATTCTGGAATCTTTGTGAATTGACATTTTTGAATCTTTGTGGATTGACATATTTGGAATGTTTGTGGATTGTCATATTTGGAATCTTTGTGAATTGACGTATTTTGGAATCTTTGTGGATTGACGTATTCTGGAATTTTTGTGGATTGACATATTCTGGAATCTTTGTGAATTGACATATTCTGGAATCTTGGTTGATTGACATATTCTGGAATTTTTGTGGATTGACATATCCTGGAATCTTTGTAGATTGACATAATCTGGAATCTTTGTGGATTGACATATTCTGGAATCTTTGTGGATTGACATATTCTGGAATCTTTGTGGATTGACATATTCTGGAATCTTGGTGGATTGACATATTCTGGAATCTTGGTGGATTGACATATTGTGAAATCTTTGTGGATTGACAAGTATTGATAAGTTTGCATATTAATGAATTGATTTCAAGTGTGAACTGTATAGACTTTTTCAAACCAATTTTAGCTGAAGGTGATTACTCCAAACCTTTGACCAATCAACTGCTGGGGGAATTTTTCCAAGGCTTTGTTACCAACCAATCAGCTGCAGTTGCTGCAGGGAATATTGTGGGCAGCAATGTGCACATGTATTACCTTCATGTATAACACACAAATGATGAGCGTTTGAAAGCTTTTTGATCTCATCACCCATTTATGTGGGGATGAGATATTGTAGTCACTTTGCTGTATATGCAAATAACTGCATATACCTCCTACACTACTTCCCCCCCTCCTCTTGATATTATGGGGGCTGGAGGGGCCACATATGTTAACCTCATTAGGGATTAGAAGTCAATAAGTTTTTGGAATAGGACAAAATGTTGTGATTTTTTCTTCTGTGCGTGCGTGTGTGTGTGTATGTATGCAACAATTAATTTTGTGTCGCTTATAACTCAAAAACTGTAATTCACACATTGCCTAGAACTTTTATCTCCAAGGTTTTGGGGTACAAAGGTTAATCCTGCTGATATTAAATATGGAGTTGTCATGTTGAATGCATTGGTTAATGCTGTAGATATTAAATATGGAGTTGTCATGTTGAATGCATTGGTTAATGCTGTTGATATTAAATATGGAGTTGTCATGTTGAATGCATTGGTTAATGCTGCTGGTATTAGATATGGAGTTTTCATGTTGAATGCATTGGTTAATGCTGCTGGTATTAGATATGGAGTTGTCATGTTGAATGCATTGGTTAATGCTGTTGATATTAAATATGGAGTTGTCATGTTGAATGCATTGGTTAATGCTGTTGATATTAAAGATGGAGTTGTCATGTTGAATGCATTGGTTAATGCTGCTGGTATTAGATATGGAGTTGTCATGTTGAATGCATTGGTTAATGCTGTTGATATTAGATATGGAGTTGTCATGTTGAATGCATTAGTTAATGCTGCTGGTATTAAATATGGAGTTGTCATGTTGAATGCATTGGTTAATGCTGTTGATATTAGATATATAGTTGTCATGTTGAATGCATTGGTTAATGCTGCTGGTATTAGATATGGAGTTGTCATGTTGAATGCATTGGTTAATGCTGTTGATATTAGATATGGAGTTGTCATGTTGAATGCATTGCTTAATGCTGTTGATATTAAATATGGAGTTGTCATGTTGAATGCATTAGTTAATGCTGTTGATATTAGATATGGAGTTGTCATGTTGAATGCATTAGTTAATGCTGCTGGTATTAGATATGGAGTTGTCATGTTGAATGCATTGGTTAATGCTGTTGATATTAGATATGGAGTTGTCATGTTGAATGCATTAGTTAATTCTGTTGATATTAAATATGGAGTTGTCATGTTGAATGCATTAGTTAATGCTGCTGGTATTAGATATGGAGTTGTCATGTTGAATGCATTGATTAATGCTGTTGATATTAAATATGGAGTTGTCATGTTGAATGCATTGGTTAATGCTGTTGATATTAGATATGGAGTTGTCATGTTGAATGCATTAGTTAATGCTGCTGGTATTAGATATGGAGTTGTCATGTTGAATGCATTGGTTAATGCTGTTGATATTAGATATGGAGTTGTCATGTTGAATGCATTGGTTAATGCTGCTGGTATTAGATATGGAGTTGTCATGTTGAATGCATTGGTTAATGCTGCTGGTATTAGATATGGAGTTTTCATGTTGAATGCATTGGTTAATGCTGTTGATATTAGATATGGAGTTATCATTGGCACAAACATGTAAGCTTAATCAGTTAGAACATTCACATTCTGTGAATTAAAGAATCAGAAGTTTAGTTTTCTTTGATCAGTTTTTCTCCCTTTTTTGCAGACTGTAAGCGTAGCATGTGAACTAAGGTGGCCCGTCTATCAAGGGGTAGCAACAAGGTCAATGAACTTGGAGAGGATATTACATCACATGGTCAATGTCAAGTGGGACATTAGGGACATCATGTCCCAGCACAGCTCCTACGTGGACCTAATGCTACAGGTAGGAGGAGGTTCAATTCAATTAGGAGCTTAGTAAAAGATCATCAGCATGTTAAATAGGTCTCCTCTGTCAAATCCATAGTACCTTTCCACATTTCAATGCTTATTCCATCATCCACTCCTGGTGCTTTTCTTTTTTTTTAAACATGTGTATTTAATAAATAGGGCTGAACAAAGTTTCAGGACTGTTTTAGCGCGTGGAAAATTTAATATGCAGTAAGTGGAATGTGTCTCAAAATCGTTTAACTTATAAAAAAAAATCACATCAATTTCTGCTTAAAACTAATTTTCAAGAGAATTTCCATATTTGCCACATTGGCCCAGAAGCAACTGATTTTAACAAAGGTGTTTCCTACAACTTTGGCAACCCCTCCACTTCTAAACAACATCGAGCTAGCAAAGAGAACATCATGATAGTCTTCACTGGTTGAATTTGAAAAATAATTCAACCAGTGAAGGTTTAGGAAAATTTGTGAATGTATACGATATTATGATTATCAATCAAGTTTTTGTCAGAAGTGATCAAGAAGTACACATTTGGATGTTGGGGTTGAATTCTGTATTAAGCAGAAACATTTTGTAGTGTTCTTTCATGTGCTCTAGAGGAGGTTCTTTTAAGGGTAATGAATATATTGCTACTATGATGGTTCTTAATATATTTCAAAACAATTTACATAATGTTGATTCTATACATGCATATACCTTCAAATTGATGGTAAAATTATGATATAATTTCTACATAAAGATTTTTTATTTTTATTTTTTTAATTTTGGTTTTTTTCCGTTGTATTTTATGTTTTTTACCTATTTTTTGTTTTAGATTAAGGTTGTCTTTTAAGTAGAAACTAAGCCAAATTGTTTAAAAAAGAGGAATACTTCTTACGTTTTGGCTTTCCGATTGAAACTTTTGCTCTTCAGTGTGTATACTAGCCTACTGTTGCACTGCAATGACGAGTGGAGTGTGCGAGCCGTTTTGCCATTTAGCTCAAGTAAACAAAACATGTGGGCGTAATGAATGTACTGTAGATCTTCATTTTTAGGTTAGGTTTTAGGGATAGGCTTAGGATTAGGTTTTAGGGATAGGCTTAGGATTAGGTTTAGGGATAGGCTTAGAATTAGGTTTTAGGATAAGGTTTTAGGATTAGGTTTTAGGATTAGGATTAAGGTTTTAGGATGAGGGTTTAAGATTGTTTTAGGATTATGTTTTAGGATTATGTTTTAGGATTACGGTTTAGGATTAGGTTTTAGGATTAGGGTTTAGGATGAGCGTTTAGGATGAGCGTTTAGGATTAGTTTGACATTATTGACATTCTTAAAATTTCTCTGCACTTTATTCAGCTTTTTTCCTTAGTTTTGTTCAAAATGGCTACAAGAATGCAAAATTTGTGAGCTTGTGATGTATTTATCCTTTTATCAAAGCTATCAATTTCAAATTATTTTCAAATAATGGGAAGATAAAGATCAGTAAAATTGCTGAAAGAAGGTAAGAAAGTTTTCAAAATGACTAATTTTTTTCTCCACATTTTATCGGATTGAAATAAGAACTTGTTTTTGCCCCAAAATTCCTAGATTGTAGACAAAAATTGATGTTTTAAGATTTTTCAATTTTTTGCTTTATAAATCCTAAAAGTTTCAAGAAAATCAAGGTTTCAAGGTTGCCATTAAAAATGTTTAAATTAATAATTCCTATATAGCAATTTACCACTATACTAGGATTTGTCCTTATTGATTTACATTATTCTCTTTGGATTTATATTTAGCAGGAGTAAGTGTTCAATTTTGTCTGTTTGTTTATTGCATGATGAAAGTCTGTTGCAATGGATTTTTAGTCCAAAATCCTCAAAGCCTACAAGGTTGAACAGAAACATCACTTAAAATCACTCATTAAACAAACAAAACCTTCACTGTTAAATACCATCCTATTTGTAAATTATTACTTCAAGCCAGACACATTGACCACAGAGGGGAATACTTTTGTACTTGTGTTGAGTGTGAAAGTCAGTGCACTGCAGTGAAATTTGTTTACTATCAATGTCAGATTATGACCAGCTGCAGTGAAATTTGTTTACTATCAATGTCAGATTATGACCATGGAAAGTGAGGTGAAGTGTGTGGAAATTCCTGGTGTAATTGCTAATTGCTTGTGCTGGATTGTGGTTTCTGTTGTGAGCAATAATAGACCCTGACAGATTTTAGATTTTGTCGGGGCTTAAGACACAAAATGTATTGCGAGGTTTAGATGTAATGGCCCTTATGTTGGCATCTGCTGTTCTGCTGTTAGCCTTCCTGTTAATGGATTATTGTGTCTTTTTTACAAACAATCAAAACTAGATTATACCTGTTTTGAAGCTTGTTTTTGGTTTAATTTCATTTTCTCAGGAGTTCCATGAATTCAACAAGAGGTTAGGAAATGTGAGCAAGTAAGTCATCATTTCATTTTAAGTCATTCCAAAGCTGTTTAAATGTTACTAACTGATTTCCCTGTATAATTTTTGATGCAAAAAAAGATACAATTGTGAGTGTTCATAATATCACACTATATAATGCAATGCAATGTATACAATACAATGCAATGACACATACAAATATTAAATACATGGTACAAGTAATAATGTGAATTTTTAACACACATTTATTAAGGTCTGCTCAAAGCAACATTAAATTATATGAAGACAGAAGAATTATCAGATTTGACAAGAGAGGCTAATAGGGCACAGAATTTGGGAGAAGGGTATTGTTATTGTCTGTCTACATGTAGTTGGTTACAGATGCACTGCCATTGTAAGATGTTTCCATGATGAGGGTCTAGCTTGGAGTAAGTAACACTATGAAAACCTTGCCTAATGTGCTATTTTGCTGTACGTAACTGTACCCTAACCATTGTAATCATTTACAGCTTCTGTAATTTTTGAGCTGTTTTCATCAGTCTATCTGATGTCCAGTAAACCCTGTTTTCTTTCCTTATCAGGAGGGTCCGGATTCCATCTGAGGCCTACAAGATTATTTGGGAGCATGTGATCAAGCTGGCCAATAGAACAATGGTAGAGGGGTGAGTGCGATTTCATGAATTGTAATATATGGAGAGAAACCATTTACGCTACAGGTGAAAATCTGTGAAATGATGCCAATAATTGTTGCTGTTAGTTATCAATAGTATCGATACAAGCATAGACTTTATCAGTATAGGTTCACAAAATTCCCAAATTTTTAAGTCTCTGCGAATAATCAAATTATTCTTCATTTAAGTATCATGTATCAAGGAACACAGTGCAGTGTAATATGAAATTTTGTACTGATTGCTGTTTGTGTACAAGGAGGCTTGAAGTAAACTAGTCTCAGCTGTGAGGAATTAGAGCTGTAAAAGCTAAATCCATCCGAGCCATTAAGGTCGTGACACACCAAACGCGACACGGCGAGCGACTTTTTAAACAAAAATAAATAAAACAAAGAAAAAAAACATTTTGACCTATTGTTTTGATAGATGGATTGTCATTGTATGGCTATTTAGATAATAACTAGAAATTGATTGAAAGGGCGTTTCTACGCCCACAATAGCAAAATTCCCGTCGCGACAGAAAATTGTGCACCACTAAAGCGAATTTCTCCACAGTTTGTACAAAACAGCATTTCTAACAAATTTTCCAGTATCATCAGAAAGCCTCAATTGTAAACTTCATCGTGTGTAAGCAAAAATTTAAAGCATCTTATAATATTTGTTTTCTGTATGATTATCTAAAAAATTCGCTCGCTGTGCGTGTTCGGTGTGGAATTGCCTTTAGGCTCATTGAACCAGTGCTTATCCCCGGTTTCCATGGCGCAAGTGGATGAGAGTACATGATTCCCCCTAAACGGGACGCCAGTCCATCACAGATTAACTCCCCAGCAGTGCTGGTACTCATTTTATCAGCTGAGTGGACTGAAGCAAGTAAAGTGTCTTGCTCAAGGACACAATGCAGCGCTCACGATGGGATTCGAACTTGGTACCTCTCGAATACGAGCTTGACTCCCTATAAACCACTGAGCGCACAGCACCAGAGCTGTAATTGTGCATTAAATAATGTAAAATACATGAAATGAATGCATCGACCATCAGCCGCCGTTCTTTCAGGATTATTCCCATGAATTTTTATGTTGATATTTATGATAAAGGACTATTAAAGAAACAAGTTGGTTAAAAACCAAGTTGATATCTTATAGTTGATATCTGTTGTGAAATTATTACATTTAAATATTTCCCCAATGTGTTGAAAAGCGACCATTGGGATGTCATACTGTACTTGCAGATCCAAAACAATTTTCTTCATATATTTCTTTTATAAGCAACTGTTTTTGTTTAATTATCGAGATGGGGTATAACGGGCACTTTACAAAGATGTATTTTGCTCAGGGTTGGAAAAACCACTCACCTGCTCGCCGTAGCAAAAAGGAATATTTAGTACCTTCTGTTTTATCGTGCTTGTGAAATGTCTTGCCATGTTTTTACGTATGTACGGTCATGAATTTAACCCATGAAAAGGGCCCAACACAGAGGCATACTAGTCACGTGAAAATTGATCAAATTTCAGTGTTGGCGAGAAAATGGGCGGTGGAAATACTGCTTTTATCAAATTTATTCGCCAAGTTGTATAAATGATTGGCGAGTGACATTATTTTTTCTTTTTCAACCCTGATTTTGCTCATCTGCCTTACACTCTAAATAAAAGAGTTACACAAGATATTGTCTTAGATCTGCAAGTATGAGATCACACTGTCTTGATGTAAGATGGTTGGAGTCGCCCTGCTTCCGACTTCATCTTCCCAATTTTTAGTACCTTCTCTGTTTTATCATGCATGTGAGATGTCTTGCCATGTTCTTACATATGTACGATCATGAATTTAAGCCCATGAAAAGGACCCAACACAGAGGCATACTAGTTACGTAAAAATTTGTCAAATTTCAGTGTTGGCTAGAAAATGGGCAGGTGGAAATACTGCTTTTATCAAATCTATTCGCCAAGTTGTATAAATGATTGGCGAGTGACATTATTTTTTCTTTTTCAACCCTGATTTTGCTCATCTGCCTTACACTCTAAATAAAAGAGTTACACAAGATATTGTCTTAGATCTGCAAGTATGAGATCACATTGTCTTGAAGTAAGAGGGTTGTAGTCACCCTGCTTCCGACTTCATCTTCTTAATTTTTAGTACCTTCTCTGTTTTATCGTCCATGTGAGATGTCTTGCCATGTTCTTACATATGTACGGTCATGAATTTAAGCCTAGAAAAAGGGCCCAAAACACAGAGGCATACTATATAGTTACGAGAAAATTATCAAATTTCAGTGTTGGCGAGAAAATTGGCGGTGGAAATACTGCTTTTATCAAATTTAGACTCTAACACTCTAATTAAAAGAGATATACAAGATGTTGTCTTGGATCTGCAAGTATGAGATTACACTGTCTTGGAGGAAGAGGGTTGGAGTCACCCTGCTTCCGACTTCAACTTCATTGATGAATGTTCACCTTTCTATATCTCTCTCTTTTGACTTAATTTCTTTTGTAGATTTGCATCGGCCAAGAAGTGCAGTAATGAAGGCAGGGCTCTGATGCAGCTTGATTTCCAACAGTTTCTCCTCAAATTAGAAAGTCTCACTCGGCTTAGGTATGCATGAACAGGCAAATTTGGATGCATATTTTCAAGTATTCGTGCCCAATTTATTATTTCAATATTTTTGGTTATGAACGAAGAATTACTCAAAAGTCTGTGTTTTTTCAGTAATGGAACTTTTTTACTTGTGTATTTGAAAACCTTGTAATGAATTTGATAAATAATGTATTAACAGAGAAAAGGCTCTATTTTAAATGACTTTTTTCCTTTAAGCGACTTTTATTGCTCAAATAAAGGGGTTGAAATCTGTTTAGGGGTGAAGCAGGTCCCATCTTTTGTTAAAGAGGACTTAAATGAAACAGAATAGTGAAGAAAGCATTCCAAAATCTCATTCTGTTAAGGCGATATTCAGTAAAGTTTAAGTTTGGTATCAGTTATGTAGAAATGACTGAAATCAGACTAGTTGTGACGTCACAGCCTCAGATCCCTCAAAGTCTTTGTGTATTCTATCATATTTTGTCCTGCGATTTTGTGGCCTAAAAGCCAGTGGATTTATCAGAAAAGTAGTCAAACTAGTAATTATAATTTACTACCTGAAGAAATTCGGGAAAAATAATTCAATTAGTAAAAAAGTAAAATGAATTTTCTTTAAAATATATTAACAATTGTTAAGAATGTGAGGATAAGGGCACCAACCTTCAATAGTAGGCTTACTACACCAGTCATTTCTACAACGATAAGACAAGAGCTTTAAATTCGAATACTTGAATACTCCCCCCAACCCCTCTGCAACAATTATCATTGCACCCTCACAGTCCATCACGTTCTCCTTGCTTGCCCCATGTACAACCTTCCCAGAGCTTCCCTTGTTCCCCACAACTCAATTGCTGAGTTCTTCCAGAAAAATCCTCTGGATAAAATTATCTCTTTCCTTCATCATGCTTCCCTCTACAACCGTATTTAGTCCTCTCCTACCCCCCTCTCTCTCTTGTATTTTTTCACCCATGCACCTTCTTTCTCGATCGCAGCTTTCTGACTGTTAGTTCTCGTATTTTTCTCTCAATCGCCCCCTGTTTTCTTTCCTTCCTACCTCTAGAATGATCTAACCTCTCAGGCACAATTTGACCCTCGTTGTCATGGTACCATTAAGCCCTCATCAAACAAACAAATAATAAACTTGAATATCTCCTTACCCAAATAAGATTTCTGAAAGCTCTCTTCACCATTTTGTTTCTTTTGAAGTTCTCTTTCATATAAGATAAACCACTGAACTTATCCTTGAAGTGATTCAAAATATTTACAAGTTTAATGCAAAAAGACCTGAACAGAAAGTGAAACATATCAAGCCTATCCTGGAAGTTCTGCATAAAGATGTGTTTTCTTTCAAAATTATTTTTAGTCTGATGTAAAACTGTTGGTCAAAATTGTTAAAGTTGTGAACAAAAATGCCAGTATTTCTGTTTATGACATTAAATGCATTTCCCAGATAACAATTTGGTCAAATAAAATGGAAGTTAGAAATTGCATTTAATCATCAACACGATGATCTAGCTGCCGCATTGAAATATTGTCCAAATTGGGGGTATACCTGTCTAATGATGCATGCAACATCTCACCTGCACTAATTGGAAAACCTCACAAAAGTAATATCGACTTTCAAGCATAGCAGGATCATTTCCAGACACGATTGTATGCCAAACTAAGTTAGTTAAATCACTTATGCGTGAATCGCGTAGCAGAGCTTGGAAATTGTATCCTATAATTTAATGCACGAGTAAACAATGCAAATCGGAAGCGGGGGTACATAATATGATCACCTGACCAGTTTTTTGTTAATGATTGGGTGTTTAGGACACATTTTTAATGTGGCCCTAGGATTGAAATGGACAGGACTGCATAGTTTTATTCTTTTTTCAAACAACAACATAACACAATATTGTAGTTGATGCAAATTGCTTCAACATACACCTGGAGCTAATAATTTCAACTGTGCAAAAATCACAAATAGGGGATATGTCAGTTACAAGTCCCCCTATTTGGACATGTCTAAATGTGCTTAGAATTCACCATCAGAGACACATGGTGCAGAAACGACAAACTAAAATATATTTTGCTAAAATGAATCATAATCTTAGGTTTGGGTGTAAATTATACATTTACATGCATCTTGGAGAAGGGAGAGTAGAACGGATATGGATTTTAGGAGAGTGTATACTTGTCTATATACTCCTGGAAAGCATAAAGAGAAAATCACTTGGTTGCTATTTTGTTCTCTCCAGACCAATTCCTGACAAAGAGTTTGTGGAGCTTTACATCAAGGCGTACTACCTCAATGAGCATGACATGGAACAGTGGGTCAAAGAACACAAGGTTAGTTTTTCTTTTACCTGTATTTCCTAACATCCTGGGATTTGATGAACTTGAATTATTTGTTGTGTTTTGTCCTCAAAAAATTTATGTTGGCAGAATGGAGCTCTCAGTTGAAAAATGAGGGCATCTTCATTGCTAAGTCAAGGGAACTTCAAAATAAGCAGGTCTAAATCTTGATTACTTAAGCCTTACTCTACCAGCACTTTCTTGGAAAACGCGCTTGGGAGGCGGGGTTGAGGACAGGGCACCCAAAACGGCGATAATATTGCTGCGTGGTAGAGTAAGGGTTAATTGATCAGCATCATCAATTCATTAACATCGGCTGTGTTGAGAGCAACATGACTTCTATTCTATTCTCTCCAACTTTTCATTCTGTTTCATTTTACCTTGCACTTTCCAACCTAAATTTTGTTTTATTTCTTAATTTTATGGGATTCTCTCTGTGGATGGGCATCTGCTTTTGGTGAGATCGTTCTTTTGTTTTTTCTTCCCTTCCATTCTGACCAGACTTTCGTGCCTGTACAGCGGTTCTCCTATAGTAATTCCACGATTTTTTTTAGCTGTCTCGGTCTCTCGGCCTTTTTTTTTTCTCATCATGATGAAATGCTTCTGCCTTGACCCTCCTTCCCCTCCCTGTGACCTACCTGCTACCTCCATTGACCATTCTCCAGCCCTAGTCCCTAAAATTATAATAATACAGGCCACTAATAAACCAGATAGTTTTAAAAGAGTTTCCCCTTTTCTTTCTAATTCACAAAGTGCTCCAAGGCCTTGTCAGTACCCTCCCAAGGTTTCTTCCAAAGGGCCTGGCAGTGAAGTACCCAAAAGGAAAGCACTTGAAAGTTTCATAAGGAAAAAAATTGCTTTGTTTATTGAAAATGTAAAAATGTTTTAGACAAACAGTTATGGGACATTCAAGGGGGAGGGGGTTGAAGGGAGATACTGTGTTTATTTTAAGTGTAAAAATGCTTTTAAAAAATAATTCAAAGTTTCAAGTGTCAACAAACTTTATAAGAAAATTTAGAATTAAATTCTTTCATGTATTGATACACATTTACTCCCTTTTATAATAATTTGGTTTCATTTCTTGGTTTATTTTCTTCCATAGGAGTACACTGCAAGGCAGCTGATGGGTCTGGTCAACTGTGCTGTGTCCAACAAGAAATCACGACAGAGAGTTCTTACCAGTATAGAAGAATTTGAAAAGAATAGGCCCAGATAACAGCAGCCCTCTCTGATCATTACATGTGTAGTCTCTAGGGATCGTAATATGGCCAACCTGACCTGCAATATAACACTATAAGCATAGCAAGTAAAGTACCCCTATGAAAGCTGTATGAAATACTACCAGGGTTTGCGTTAATGAAAAATTTGTTGTATATTACGCTATGGCTGAAATTACTAACGGCACGTGTTGTACCTGCGTCGTAAGATTTAGATATATAACGTGAAATTGTACGCCAGATTTTTTCATTAACTTTAAAGAAAATCATGAAAATCTTACCTCTGATGCGATTTTAGGTTTTATTTCACACAAATATAATTTGGAATTACTCAGAAATAAGAAAAAATGACACAACTACGAGACTAACAGCTGAATGATTCAATGTGTCTGTACAAGTACTGTACATAAACACATATAGGCCAGTATATATAGTCATGTGAAAGTTTTAATATTGTTTTGAATGCAGGCTGTGAATTGTCAACGATATCATTAGCTAGGATTCTACTTTCCTCCTGTGTTGTGTTGTATGTGTAAAAGCTAACATGGAGCATGGCAAATGTTGCAAGCTTCGCTAGCACACAGTACCCTGTACATTACGCAGTGCCCTGTACATCGACGGCAAATTTACAAAATCTAGGGCTTGTCATAACCAAATACACCAAACCAAAAATTATAACGCAACCTCAACTTCCTGCCTTATATAAAGTTGCTCAAGCAGAGTAATAGACTTTTTAAAATCTGAATCAGTAATTTCCAGAAAAATAATTATTTAAATGTCACGAAATTCCCATGCCCATACTGGACTAATCGTATACTGGGAGAGTCTTATTGACCAATCAAAATACTGAGATATTCTTGGCTGTCTGCTCAATTTATGCAGAGTGCAGATAAAAAAAATGCTTTCACACCTTTATCGTGTGTGTGTTATACATGAAGGTAATGGGCATGTGCATTGTTGTTTATACAATTTTTCCTCCAGCAAATGCAGCTGATTGGTTGGGTAACAAAGGGGAAAATTCCACCCAGCATTTGATTGGTTGAAGTATTCATGTTCTGCTATAATCGGTTTGAAAAGGTCTATAGAGCCTACAGTCTATAAAAGCAACTTTCATACATAATTCCTATCCGAGCTGCTTCTATTGAAAGTCAGATGAACTACACCATGATTTCCCTTAAAAAAAAAAAAAAAAAAAAAAAGACCCACAGATTAGTTCTATTTTCCACTTTTCTCCACCAAAACCTTCATTTAACAATAAAAATCACCCTTGCTTTCCTACCCTCTTAACCCATATTTTACCATTATATGACAACCATTAGCATACATTCACAACACTTTTATTTTTGACAACCATTTGCAATATTTTATGTGGTGGGTAGACTTTGGTTTACCACCTTTTCCTACCTACGTTGATCAGATTTCCCTAGAAAAGTACCTTTTCCCACTTCATGGT
This sequence comes from Chiridota heheva, assembly GCA_020152595.1. NCBI lineage: Eukaryota > Metazoa > Echinodermata > Holothuroidea > Apodida > Chiridotidae > Chiridota > Chiridota heheva. The sequence goes on from JAIGNY010003348.1 coordinate 537,556, forward strand.
GGTCAATATGTTGGTTTTTATATGAGGCATGAACTTGGTTGTAAATGGTGGAATTTGTAGGTTTTTCTTAACTTGCATTGACAACTGTATTGTCTATAATATATTATTTGTTTAATACAAGACATGTACACTTAAAAACATGTCATGGACATTGACCCGACATTGACCACCACTGCCAACCCACGGTTGGTTTTGTCGTGTAAAAAGTGGTTTTTTGTGGAAAAGGTATGATAGGGGGAATGAGTGTCAAATACAACGTTGGAAAAGGTCGTCATTGAAGCCCAACCAACCAATTGTTGTCAAACATGGGAAAACAGAGAAATAGTTCCAAATGTGCTCTTGTCAGACAACCATGGAAATTTTGCAAAATCCTTATGTTTTTATTGATAAAAAACAACCAGGTAAAGTAGAGGAGCACCATTTTCCTGGTCGTTATTTATATTTTTTTTTTTGTAAGGGTAATTATAGTGTAAGTACGCATAATGTAATCTATTTTTGTAGAATCCTTTAGTCTACCATGTACAACCATGTGCTTCCCTCGCCATACTTGAATGTTTGGAATTTTGTTACTCCAATGTCTACTTGCCAAATTTTGTTCCAGTTAAATGTGGGTGATACCTATTCGCATTAAAAGTTGTAATTAATCTAGGACTTTATAGGTTTACTAGATTGCTAATTATATGGAATGGTTGCAAAATTTATTGGCCAAATTCCCTATTTTTAATATTTGAATGCAGGACTTTATAGATTGCTTAACCCTTTGTTACCCATGCGGTCACGTAAGTTACTTCGTCAAATAGGCCCACAGCAGCGATCCTGGTATCATTTGAAAGAGCTCCAATAGTTCTTACAGAAAATGACTTTTTTGATGGGGGTTATGTTGAAGATTATTGAGAAAAAATGGGTTGAAATAAAGAAAATTCGAAAACGAACAAAATTTAACGCAAAAACCATTTAAAAAAAAAGAAGCTTGTCTACTTCCAGACCTTACTTTTGCCTGAAAATCCGTGAGGAACTTACAAAGACATCAATGCATCCAATTCTGGTTGAATTTTAACTGCCCCTATCAATATTATCTGTTTTTGGCAAGTTGTGCAAAATTGCATGAATTTTGGCCTTTTTGAGACCAAAATTGTAGTTTCTGATCGCAATACAGCTGCCCCATGCCAAAAATATTGATAGAAAGCTTATTTCACCTATTTTCAATTGGAAACACAAAGAGCAACTTACCCCCTCTTTGTTTATAGTGCAATTTAAGTATTAAAAGAAATTCACACACTAAAACTAGTGCAGCAGCTAGCGTTCGGGAAGTTCACGTTAATGGTCCGGGTTTGAAAACCGAGCTGGATGTGTGGCTTTGTTTTTCCGCAACTTAAGATAGCTTAAACGTAAAAGCTGAAAGCAGGTCCAGTCTAGCCTAGAAAGGCGTCCAACTAAAGGCAAATACGAGGAAACTTTTCAGGTTGGGGCTAATTATGGATGCTCTGATGAGATATGAAATACTGTTTAGAAGTAGGGAAGAGAAATTTACCATTCTTGCATATGAGCATAACTCATTAACCCACTGCACCTTTAAGAGTAGGTAGTGTGGTATTTCGGTTTTAATCCTATAATATAGTCAATTATTTGATTTTCAACCAAATGTCACGTTGATGGTACTTATTCATATGAGTCTTTGATTAAAAATTTATGTTGATGTTGCGCCAAGACAGGCATAATGTAAATGGTGACTTGCATTCTAAAGTTTAATCAGGTTTAGTATATTCATGCTGTATTATCTCAATGTATTCAACAAAAAGAATTAACCCTTGTATAAAGAGTATTGTATATATTACATATATACATATTTATATTTAGATTATAGAAATTAAAATAAGCCACAAGCTGGTTTTATCATGCTTGAATTCCGTGTAGTGATGTTTGGTGGAAGTCCCCGACCAGATCATCCAGGCATGGACAATTCGCCAAGGAAAAGAGGGGAGGGGGTTGATCAGGGGGTGCACCCAGTTATTATTATTGTCAAATGTATTTTAGATATGGGATTACTTGCAGTAACTGTTAAGTTTGTTTGATGATGGCTTAACGGCACCACAACAACTAAGGTCAAATTGTGCCTGAGAGGTCAGATCATTCTAGAGGTAGGAAGTAAAGAAAACAGGGGGAGAACTGTTAAGTTATTAAAAATTGTTTCAAGCAATACAATACATTTAATTTGATACTGTTCAATTCACCCAAAAAAAAATATATACTTTGGTTTTAGCTACTCGAAAAACAATTGGTTTATATAGGAAAAATTGAGACTTATTAAAGTAACTGATGACATCACAAATATTTTCTAGAATGATTAGGCTTCATAATTGATACTACAATAGTCAATTTTTTACCAATTTTTAGACCACATAGCTCACGTTGGCTTTGCATGTCACTGCATCTTAAATGAGTGCCGTAATTAGGCCTGAGAATAGCCACAAAATGGACCATTTTGATATCCAAAGCGAATTTCAGTTACCGTGAAGTTAAAAGGAAATTGGTCATTTGCTGAATGTTTCAAGCAATACATTACATTTGATGCCATTTAATTCGCTTGGTTACTATCATGGTTCATACCATATTTTCTTCAGATGAAACTCATGTTGTATAGATCTTTAAATAGATTCCTTCTGACTTTAACGTCTACTAAAGACACCCAATACCAGTCAACGCAACAAACACAAAAACATAAAAAGAAGACTTCTTGGGTCTTTTTTGTAGTAGTCATATATTTTATAAACAAATCAATGTAATTTCTTTCTGATCAACATTTAGTATAAAAATATAATATGATTATATAAAAATGTGCATATACATCAATTGTTTATATCAAAGATCATGCAAAGAATTTTGCAATCATAAGCCCTCCTCATATCAGTTGGGGTCCATAGGTATGTATTGCTCACAACAGAAACCACAATCCTGCACAAGCAGTTACACCAGGGATTTCTTCTTTCTACAATCCACACACTTCACCTTTCCATGGTCATAATTTGAAATTGATAGTAACAAAATTTCACTGCAGCTGCACTGACTTTCACACAAGGACAAAAGTATCCCCCTGTGGTCAAAGTGTCAAGCTTGAAGTAATAATTTACAAATATGATAGTATTTAACAGTGACAGTTTTGTTTGTTTATGGATGAGTGATTTAAAGTGATGTTTTTGTCCAACCAGGAAGCTGTAATCTTTTACAGCTCCCTGGTCAAACCTTGTAAGGCTTTGAAAATTTTGGACTTGAATTCTATTGCAACATTCATCATGTGGTTAAACAGGGTTTAAATGACCGAATCTTTGTTTCTGTTTGGTGTAAATTACTTGAGAGTAGTATTTCTAATTCCCCCCCCTCTCATCCAACTGAAACTCCTGGGATAGTATTTAATTGGTGAAATACCAACACAAATTTAAGAAATTCCAGTGAAAGAGTATACGCGAAAACAACTCTTTTTTGGTAATTGTATTAATTCCATTTCCCTAAACCAAGGGTTCTCAAATAATTTTTTCCAAGGGACATCATTTCACAACAACCTACGGATGTGGGCCAATCGCATGACAAGACCAGCATCACATGAATCCTGTCAAAACAAACCCTGAATACAAACAAGCTGAGAGCGCGCGCGATGAGAAAAATGTATGTCAGCGGTTCTCTTATCAGCCTTCCTTTGACGTTTTATTACGGAACTAAAGATAACATTTTGCTTGATAAGCCGTGATGTTATAGTGCGTAGATCTGCCCCAAAAAATCCCAAAATGAACAAGTATTTTGAGATTTTTACCGATCTCAATCAGATTTTTTTTTTCCCGCTACGACTATTGTTCGCAGAGTGGATTGTCTGGTGGGCCAGATTTGGCCCGCGGGCTACCTACCAAGAATAGCCGCCCTAAACCCTTGTTTTGAAAGTACTTTATATTTGTGCTACAAATGTGGACAAGCAGTATTAAATGAAGAAAATACATAAGTGAAATGTGTTTCACCTTTCATTTTACTTTCACTGTCTTATTTTGTGAATAACATGCCAAGAGTTATTGCTTGAAGCAAAGAACCTGTACATAGATAAAACGGAATATATTTCCTCCATGGAAAATATTATCAATTAAGTTGCCAGCTCCAAAATATTGCCAGGATCAAAATATTTTAAAAATGCATGGCATATAATGGTCATTGCTTTCTTAAAGAGCAACACCTACCAAATGTTCCATTGGTAATGATCAAATGGCCCCTCCCCCCCCCCACCTCCTCCTCTTCTCCCCCTCCTCTCCTCTACATCTGATGTGTTGGGCAATTTTATTACCAATGCATATTGAATGAAGACAGTGCTGAAGTACAGGCAAGGTGAAAACAATTAAATAGATACCAGAGTAGCTGGCATTTTGAATATTTGTTAAACAAGAAAATTGGACATCACAAGAACAAGGCAAATAAGTCAAAAGACCTAGTTGGCACTGAGTGCAGTAAAGCTTCGGCTTTCCAATCTAGTATCCAGGGTTCAAATCCTAGTAGGTCTCCAACCAGTGCTCCACAACTTGTTAATAAAAATGGCCATAGGCATCTTGATGCAAATATGTCTGTTGGGCACTATAAACCTTGGTGTAAGCCAAACAACCAGCAGCGCATCAATGGAAAATATACAAAATAATTGGCAGAAAATCATTAGTAGCATTAAGTGTAAATCAAAATTTGCCTCCTAGCAACCAAATCATGAAATTGTTCACACCACTTGCACACAAAACTCATTTAAAACACACAAAAATCATTTAAAACACACAAAAACGTAAAAATGACTTGGCTTACAAATCTGTGCTGCGTGGAATATTCTCTGATAGCAAATGCTTCACAAATAAGATTTGGGATTAGCTGTCACATCAAGGCAGGAACGTTACCACCATGATTGAGGATTATCCACTAATAGTTACACACATGATACCTACTAATATCCTAATTGGATGGAATAAAGTATTAACAAAATCTTCCTAAGCAAAAAAAATCATTGCACTTTACATTCATGATTGGAAGTGACCTCCCTCAAGTGGGAAGTCACTGTTCATTTCAGTCATCGTCCAATAAACTGATAGTCAAATCACTTCTTTCCGGGGTGGTAGAAGACAGCTGCTGCGCCCATGCCTGTTCCAATACACATAGAGACCACACCGTAACCCCTGCAACCAATCAAAAATACAAAGCAAATTATTCAACAATCTTGAAAACAGTACAAAATGCTTACATAGGTTTGACAGAGTATTATTTCTTCGGTGTATTCTTTAACTGCAGAGTAAAGTTTAACAGATTTTCAGCATGGAAATACAATACTCTGTTCATACTAAAAACACTCTTTTAAATCAGACTGATGGATTTTTAATTCCATTTCATTTGGATAGCCTCAATTTAATGAATGACAATAATAAAAGAGCACGGCGTCTTGTAGCTCAGTGGTCTGGCTTGTACTCCAATGGTACTGGATTTTGATACCAATTCTGGGCACCAAGTAGAGTTCTTCAGCAACACATACCATTTTTTATTGCCGAAGTCAACACCAGTAATGAGAACCAGCTCCGGGCGTTTGCTTACGATGGACTGATGTCCTGTCCAGGGGGAATCGAGTCGTCTTATGTTCTTGCACCAATTAAAAATGGGATAATCACCAGTCTACCCTTGCCTTGGTCAGATGTAGCTTAAATATCCAAGAGCTGAACATAAAATGAAAAGATGACACCTGTACTTACGGCTTCTCCCTTCGCTTCAGTTCATGTAAAAGAGTTCCGATCATTCTGGATCCCGTGCAGCCCAGAGGATGTCCAAATGCAATGGCGCCACCTTTGGGGTTCACCTTTTCCTTAGGTATACCAAGTTCTTTTACACACCACAGCGCCTGTTCAATGGAAGCAATACGCACCCTTCAGTACACAAACACATTCTTATACACTTCCTCTTCCACAAACCCCCTAGGACATTTATCACCCTTAACAATATCAGACCTCTTCCACCCCTCCCTCCCCCACCCCAAATTTTACCTTTAACTATTAACAATACATTAACTATAACAACAGCATCTGACAACCACACACCCCCTACTAATGAAACCAAAAATATCAACCCCACTCCTTGTAGTCGTAGCTCCACTAACCTTACACATCTCCACAACACACTTAATGTTGATTTAATTTGATCTCTCTGGCACATGCAACTTCAATATCATTGGAGAGGTTCCACCAACCAAGATAGGCAACGTTTTATTTCCTCCACACTAAATACCTAATATCCCTTTGACGCCAAACAAAAGAATATATTTCTACCAAGACTGAAATTACAAAGATATGCTTCTTTTTTGGGAAACGAAAGGTCCTTAGGAGTTCATAGAATCAAACTTGTGGCAAATTTTGAAAGGCTAACTCAACATGGTTCAAAAATACAACCAATGAACTTTTCTCAAAATTCTGCCTGCCCTCACCTGACTTGCAAATGCTTCGTTGATCTCAAATATATCAATATCGTCCACAGTTAAATCTGTTGAGTGAACAAGACCAGAATTTTTATCACAAGAGGAGAAAATATAATTGTGATGAGATATTTGGCACAGCAATGTGAAAAAAATTTAATATAAATGAATATATAAATAAATATATAAACATATATATTAATATATATATAAATATAATATATAAATATACATATAAATATATATCAATATATAAATATATATAAATATAATATATAAATATAATATATAGATATATAAATATAAATATATAAATATAAAAATATAAATATATATCAAACTATATAAACATATATAAAACTATATAAATATATATAAAACTATATAAATATTTAAAAATATATATAAATATATTTAAAAATACATAAATATATATAAAAATATATAAAAATATATATATATATACATATATATTATATATATACATATATATATTTTAATATATATATATATATATAACAAATCCCAACTTTTGTAACATCATTTGTATTAATTAGTAATCAAGTAATAATACCCTCCCTCTCTTCATTAGCTGAAAGTTTAAACTGTGTGTTATGTTTTGTTTACTGCATGCAGAGCTACAACCCACATCTGCATGTAGAGCTACAACCCACATTCCAATACCTTAGTGTATTCTTTATGAAAATCTGGAATATTTTATTCTGTTTAAGTCAACTTCCTGTGTTTTTGGTGAGCATGCGAAGCATAATGCGATTTTATCCGTCCAGTTTTTCCTGACATTTCCTCAGAAATGTTAACGTTTAGAAAAAAGATTCCTAAATTTTTTTAGTTTCTTCATAGTTTCTCAGAAAAAGTTCAAAGTTTCTTCAAATATCCTTATGGAAGGTTAGAATTTCCTTACAAAATGTTAATGTTTTTCAGAAACATTTAAGACAAATTGAAGACTAGTTTCCTTAAAAAGTCTACAAAACATTTGATATTTCCTTAGAAGATAAGTGTAAAATGATATAATTTTTCAATATTCTTCAGAGATCCTTCAGCGTCTCTCTTGTAGCACTGTAAATATAAAATCTTTAAAATTCTTCAAAATATTTGGGTTGTATCAGGCATGATTATTAAACTCTGCCTTTAATATTGTGGTAATTTGCATAAAGTTGCTACAGTATATAAACTGACCAGACTTTTTTTATTTAGTATGCTCAGTCAGGGAGTGTGACAGGATGTGACTACATATGGACATAGGGAGGGATGCCATGTGGGATAGGGAGGGATGCCATGTGGGACATGGATGGGGGCCATGTGGGACATGGATGGGGCCATGTGGGACATGAATGGGGGCCATGTGAGACATGGATGGGGGCCATGCGAGACATGTAATATGATATATACCATGTGGTATACACCAAGGGCTATATCAGGCATAATTATTTGACTCCGCATTTTTTTCTTATTCAAGACGTCATTTGCATATAAGTTATTATATGAACTGACACTGTCATATAGAGTATGCTCATTCAGAGAGAGTAGTAGCTAGGTTGGACTTCTTATGGAGCCTATGGGATGTCATGTGGGACATGAGGTAGGATGCCATGTGGAACAGGGTGGAATGCCAAGTAGGATATGTGGTGGAATGCCATGCAGAACATAGGGTGGAATGTCATAGGATGAGATGTCATGTGGGACATGGGATGTCATGTTGGATATGGGGTGGGATGCCACGAGATGACATAGGTTGGGATGCCAAGTGTGACATAGGGTAGGAGGCTATGTGGGACATAGAGTAGCAGGCCATGGGGATATGGGATGTGATGCCATATGGGACATAAAGTAGGATGTCATTGGGATATACCAAGTGGAACATATGGTGGGATCCAAAGTGGGACATCAGGTGGGATGCCATGTGGGACATCAGGTGGGAAGCCACTGATGCGGGACACACGGTGTGATGCCATGGCGGACATAGGGAGAGATGCCATGTGGGACACAGGGAGGGATGCCATGTGGGACACAGGGAGGGATGCCATGTGGGATATAGGGAGAAATGTCATGTGGTACAAATGGTTGGAATAATGTGGGACATACATGTAGGATGGAATCCATGTGGGACATAGGGTGGGATCCCATGTGGGTCATAGGGTGGCAAGCCATGTGGGACATATGGTGGAATGCCATGTGGGATATATGGTGGAATGCCATGTAAGACATACTATATGGTAAAATGCCATGTGGGAGATATGGTGGAATGCCATGTGGGAGATATGGTGGAATGCCATGTGGGACAAGGCATGGGATGGGATGGGATGTCATGAGGGATATGGGGTGGGATGTCAATTGGCACATGTAATGGATCCATGTGGGACAGGGTGGGATGCTATGTGGGTCATAGGATGGGATGCCATGTGGGACATATGGTGGAATGCCACATGGGACAACGGATGGGATGGGATGTCATGTGGGACATGGGGTGGGATGCCATGTGGGAGATATGGTGGAATGCCATGTGGTGCATAAGTGTAAATCGAGAATTCAAATATTTTAATCTTTTTTATATTTGGGCTACTGCATTTCAGCAAGGATCATTTTTAAGAAAATGTGTGTTGACTAATCTCTTTAGGGGTCCATGATGACATGACGGGCCGAGTTGATAAATTTATATCTTGAAATTAAAAAAAAAATGTATATTCAGTGACAGTATAGAAGGCAATAACTAAGCCATTTGATCTCTCATTAAGTCTAAACCTCCTGTTTGTGTCTTAAGCCCCAACAATATCTAAAATTTGTCAGGGTCTATATTGCTAAGAACAGAAACCACAATCCAGCACAAGCAATTAGCAATTACACCAGAGATTTCCACACACTTCACCTCACTTTCCATGGTCCTAATCTGACATTGATAGTAAACTAATTTAAACACTCAAAACAAGGACAAAAGTATTCCCCTGTGGTCAATGTGTCTGACTTAAAGTAATAATTTACAAATAGGATGATATTTAACAGTGAAGGTTTTGTTTGTTTATTGATGAGTGATTTTAAGTGATGTAATTGGTTCAACCTTGGTAGGCTTTGAGGATTTTGGACTAAAAATCCATTGCACCAGATTTTCATGTTAAATCAATTCCCTTGCAACAGAGGTACTATATATTTAACCAAAGTTTGAAAGTTTCAAGTGTCATTGAAGGGTAAATTTAAGAATAATGAAATCAATGAAATGAAAATGAAACTGAAAGTAGCTCAGTTGGTTGAGCGCACGACTGAGATGCTGGAGGTACTGGGTGCAAGCCCCAATAGCTGTCTCTATGGAGACTGCTATGGAGACAGATACGCCGATCATCAGCTATGCAGACAGATACGCCGATCATCACAGTAGAAGTACGTTGTTTGCAGCTCCCCTCCCCATTCAGCTGTTAAAAGAAGTGGCAATGGTTGAATAGCGCTCGCCGTCCTTGGAAGGGGACGTTAAGTTGTCGGTCCCGATGGTAGGACAGTACACCCTACCTGGTTCTCTGAATGCTATTCGAGAAGAGAAGCATGAAAACGTGGTGTTCATTCACTTCCCTGGGCTAATAGAAGGATGATGCGCCGTTTGGGCAGCTCTCCCCTATTCTAAAGAAAGTTTTGATGTTTGTAAAGCGCTCTTGAATATATTTGTATAGAAAGAGCGCTATATAAAATAATTACTATTACTAATTACTATTACTAAACAAAACGTTACTGGTCAATTGTGTTGCATATTATCAAATGTACACATCACAACCTTATGTTCCTCAAAATTTCTTGCTTTTTCTTGAAATATTTGTCATGTCTGATCACTGAACAATCTTTAACATATTTCTCCGTTCTACATTTCCTATGCAAAGTTGTATAGATGTGTAAAGAAAAAATCAATCATGCCTCGTAAGAAAAAAAAAAGAAGGTTTAATCAAATGACCACAAACCTGCTTTTTCAAGAGCTTTAGGGATTGCATACGCAGGTCCTACCCCCATGATGTGAGGAGGAACACCAACCACAGCAAAGGACACAAGCTGACCCAGGATGGGCAAACCCAAGGAATCCGCTTTGGCTCTGTTGGCCAGCAAAACTGCAGCGGCACCATCGCTGGTCTGACTTGAATTGCCTGACAAAACAAAAAACATGGCATTCATGGAGTATTTCATGGATTAAAGGTATATGGTAGAGATTTTTCCACAGATATATTAAATTCTGAGCAAAACAATCTTTAAATGGTCACAATAGCACTGATAGTTTTTAAGTTATGACAAATCAACGTATTAACAAAATTTCAGCATGCACACAGAAGTGATGATGTGTGAACAGGAATACAGTTAATTAAAGATTAATGTTGAGGCATCATGTTTAATGCATTTAATGCACCTGAGCAAAGGACGTTGGGTCGAGTGGAAAGATTTAACTTTAGAAAGGTCATTCGCGAGTTCAAAGTCCTTTAAATGGTGCATCAAATGCATATATAAACCGATGCCAAAACATGAAGGTTTTTATGAAATTTCCATGTTAGATTGGTTAAAATGCATGAAAAACAATTTAAAAAATCAAAAATGAAAAAAGTTTATAATTTGTTCTTCTTTTTCTCTCTCACTTTATTAAGAAATTCACCTGTTGTAAAAATAGAATAAACCAAATAATCAAGGTTGTGCATTACCCGGATTAATGCACTGGTCGTGACAATGCAAATACTCAAAATAAATTTCATGATATTCTTTAATGTATTTCTTTTCTTTATATTTCTACCTAAATATCAAACCTCAAATTGAGTTCTACTGCTAAATCATGGTTATCATAATATCCAATTTGCTGTTCACTGTAGTCAATTTCTCCCATTCAAAATATTTGGAAGAAGGACCAAGGAACAATAAGTTGACATGTAAAATGGTCCATGAAGCAATATTTTTCCTTAAGAGAAATGGTCCGTGAATCATCCACAGTTAATGCACATTATTACCTCAGGCATTATGATACACAGCTATTTTTATCACCAGTTTGAAAACAAACATTACCCACTAAGACACTTAAAACAGATGAGTGATTTCAATCACAAAAGTGCCCTGATTACTCAGCACTGGCTTTCTGTAATCTTATACACACAAATAAAGTTGGGCTACTTGACTGTGGTGTGCATAGGAATGGCAGATAAATAATCATTGTTTGGAGTGGAAACACAATACACTGAACAGGAAGTCGGGTTGGTAATTGTCATACCCGAGTTTTCAGGATTAACTCAGGTGTTGGCTGCGGGTAGGCTTAAAAAGAAACTTTTCAGCATGTCAATTTGTAATTGATTTTGATGGGACTTTTTGCTCTTTTCGTGGTTTTTAATACATTCTATGTTTGTTTGTTTGTTTGTTTGATGAGGGCTTAACGGCACCACGACAACGAGGGTCAAATTGCGCCTGAGAGGATACATTTTAAACCATATAAGCTCACGTTGTTGCTACCTATACCTTTAAAAAGCTGTCATAAGTTTTCGTGAAATGATCTTATACCTTCTCCATATACCTAGTCGGAGTGGCACATTTAAAGCATCCTATATAATCCCATCAGTGTCCTTAAATTATGACAGCAGCGTGACCTCTAGTTTCCAAGTTATGACTAATTAAAATCAGAAAAATTAAAAATCTTTACAGGAATATTCCCATGTTTTTTCGTAACCTTTCATAAAAAATAGAAAAAAAATAGAAACAATTTATTACAAAAATCATGTTGATATATTACATTCCTACCAGGAGATATTCATATTTTAAGATTCACAAAAAATGCTAATAAATGAATAGGAAAAGGCTCAGTATGACATCACAGCAACACATTCTCCCACAAAGTTGATTTATTTCATGAAAATCTATCATACTTTTTTATTGATAAAACCTGCTAGAAAAATAAATTGATGATATTTATACACATTGCCAATTATACCCTACTTCAATAACTTTTAGAAAATTGAATCTAATCATACAGAAACAACCAATTACCGTTCAAAGAAATACATAAACGTTTGTAATGGAATTGTCTCTATGACATCATCAAAAATAAATTCATCATACTTAACAAAAACTCAAAAATGGAATTGGGAAACCTTTAAAAATCCATATCTCCTGAACGGAATATGATATCAATCTGATTTTGGTACCAAATTGGCTCTAAAAGCATGCTCTTTCAAATAAAATTTTACAAAAAACCATGGGAATATTCCTCTTATGTAATTCTTTAAAATCATGTCATAAATTTAAGTCACTGAAAATCATTAGGCCTTTTTTCTGCTGCTAATTGTGATAAAAAATCATTAGACTTGGTTTTTTTTCTGCTGCTAATTGTGATAGAAAATCATTGGATTTTTTTCAGCTGCTAATTGTGATAGAGGGTATGATGGAAATTCAAAATCTTAAGTGCTCTCATTCAAAGAACGGTGGTGAAAAATTGACAAACAATACGTTAACAAAAGGAAATTCATAGGTTTTCTTGTTCTGATGCCACAACATTACAATAAAATTTGCATAATTTATCATGATAAGGCTCTCAAATTTGAAATGCCGCGCTGTAAAACGGTCAGTTCTTAACCGATTTTGATGAACTTTTTGCTATTTTTCTTCTAATCAGTCTCACATTATTAATAGCTGTCCATAAATCTTTCAGTAACTTTAAAATATGTGGATAACCCTCATCACATATTATACATTATTCATACAACAATGCATGTCAACTACAGTACTAATCAAGACTTGATAGGAAATGTATATATATTTATATGGTGTGATAGACCTAAAAATAGATAACCCCCTCCAAAAAAAAAAAAAAAAAAATCAGGAATTTAAGAACAAATTGACACAATTCTTTATTTTTAACACCAACTTCCTCAATTGTTAGAGAGCAGGTGGCAGAGCACAATTCGGGGACTCCCTAAAATTTAGGAAATTTTGTTGGTACAAGACTGCAATCCTTTACTACAATCTCTCATTTTTATTAATTTTGCGAACCAAAAAAGGGACAAGCGATATCCTTCCCAGTCTCCCTATCTTTGCTGTTCACTGTCAATGTCAGCATTCACCTACCTGCAGTTGAACAGCCATCTGGGGCAAATGCTGGTTTGAGCTTTGCCAATCCTGCAAGGGTGGTTGGTCTAATTCCATCATCCTTAGTTACCTATTCAAGATAAAACATTACATTTCGTATCCATGTTCCTTTCCTTTAAATTAAATGCACTGCAACCACAGAAAGAAAAGTAATGAGCTTAACCCTTACTCTCCCAGCGTCATGGTGACCGTGACAGTTACGATCCATTTTCCAAATGTTTTTTTTGAGTACCTTCCCAAAATCCTATAGAGCTGCAAATAAGTTCATTCAAACCAGATTGAATAGATCTTTCATAATATGGTTATTTTGTTGGGGGGTTAGATTGAAATTTTTTGAGTAAAATCGTTACAAAAAAGTGCATTTTTTTTGTTTTGTTTTTGAAACACGTAATGTCATACGTGAATATTTTTTCTATTTTTTTTTTCCAGGTAAAGTATAAAGATAGTTTGAATTGTTGGTTGCTACACTATTTTTACTTGTACTTGGTCAATGTTTGTGTTTTTTTTGAGAAAATGTGCCAAATTTTGTGATTTCGGGCCATTTTGGACCTTTTTTGATCAAAAAATTATTAAAAACGGTCCAAATATTGTATTTGGATTTTAAAAATCTCTACAGATAGAGGAGAAATAGATCGTTCAGACGAACTATTACAATAACAGATGCACCCCCTCTACTTGCCTAAGAGGTCTCTGATGATGACGTCAATTTGCGTCTTTTTTTTTTCGCACATTCGACATCACAAAATGGCGAGATACAAGTTACAACGTCGAACGTGCCTTCCGACTCCTATGTTTTCTTCAGAATAATGATGACTCAGAGGGGTCGGAAGGTACTTCTGATGAAGATGTACCAGAACTCGACCAGATTGAGGAAGAGGAGAATATAGAGCCTGCTGAGATGGATAGTGATCTGTTCCAAATTGCGGAGTTGGTGAGTGTTTTCTTCCAAAAATAGCGAAAGTACTACATTGTAAATGTGTAGTAATAAAATAAGGCCTATAGAATTATAATAATAAATTAGCGGGGATTTTTTGCTTGTTACGAGAAACAAGTAAAAGGGACACTAAAATCACATATAAAAAAAAGGATTTAGGTCCTTTCTATAATAGCCCGGATGAAACAAATGAAAGCTGAACCCCAATAATAACATTTCTAAATGGACTGAAATATATGTATTTCCCAATGGCAAAATTGTAAATTTAGACCTACTGAAATATGTGTATTCCCAATTTAACAAAATCTAAGTTCCATTATTTCGGGGGCCGAAATCACAATTTTATGGGGGAAAGTGGAGTAGGGGTCCCATGTTAGGGCAAAATACACATGTTGGGGGTGCCCCAGGCCCATTTAGAGGAAAATGTTTGTATGTAGGCCTAGTACCCGTACATTATTTTGATGCCCCATTTTTTGGGACCATGATCCTTTTCCCCTCCCCCTGGCTATGCCACTGTTGTGGTGATGACTAGATCGATAAAACAAACATTTTGGACCCCTGTATGTACCCCCGGGCTTCCCGGCTGTAAAAGTCTGTCCCCACGGTTACCACAAAATTGTGGGGCAGGTTAGAAACCACAATAACATGTTATGCGATAACATGTTATGCGTATGCTTGAAGAGGACGAGCCGCCCGCTACTAGAAACCATAATAACATGTTATGCGATAACATGTTATGCGTATGCTTGAAGAGGACGAGCCGCCCGCTACTAGAAACCACAATAACATGTTATGCGATAACATGTTATGCATATGCTTGAAGAGGACGAGCCACCCGCTACTCCCCAACCCAAGAGGAAGAGGGACAGACCATTGAAGATGAGCCCAGGCCCCTCTTCCAGGCCTTCCGCTGCAGTCTCGCCACCATCACCACTCAAAGGAAATCCGACTGCAGCGGAAAAAGCTGCCAATCAAAACCAGGGAGGAAGAGCGGAACGCTCAGCTGCAGGAGATACAACGGTCGAAGGTCATCCCTGCAGCCGATAAAGACTATCATCTGTGGGAAGTACTGG
Organism: Chiridota heheva; assembly: GCA_020152595.1. Lineage (NCBI taxonomy): Eukaryota > Metazoa > Echinodermata > Holothuroidea > Apodida > Chiridotidae > Chiridota > Chiridota heheva. Next base: position 553,127 of record JAIGNY010003348.1, read on the forward strand.
TGGAGAGTGACCGGGACTGACATGAGGTCTTCGGTAACTGGTTATGGGAAGACCAAACTAAAGTAAGTTGAATGAATATAGTTGCAATTGTTTTTTTTGTTTTTTTAAATTCTATTTGCAGCAACAAGGTATAGCAGAAGACTTTACAAATTTGGACCTTTTCGGCAAACATTTCTTATGAATTCCATGTGGAATGAACAGAAGTAAGTGTTCAATAGATAATCAGCATAGTCTATCAACATAAAAGTAGCTGTGAAGCTTGTAATGGCTGAAATTGGGTCAGAAATAAACAAAAAACACTTTTGTGCATAATAAATGAGGTAAATGACCTAATTTGCATAATTTCTTATTTTATTTTTTGCAAATGATGATGTAAACATCTTGTTTTTCTGCATTCTATTAGTTTTGGACATCATAGAAGGGGAAAATGCATTTTTTTTGGAAAATTTAATGCCATACACTATTAGATATATTATTCACAGAATTGGGGGATAATTTTTAGGTCAAAATGTACCAAATTTTTCATATTTGCGTCATTTTTTTTCTTCTGATTCCTAAAAATCCATGAATAGTAGAAAAGAAAAGGTCTTTCCAAGGACGATTCAGAAATTATATCCATATTTTTTTGCTATTTAGCCACAAGGCACAAGCGTGTCATAAAGATAGAATGTTTGGAGACCTAATATGCTAATTCAATGACCTAATTTGCATATTTGAGTTCGGAAATATGCACATTTTTGGAAAGTTCAACATGTTAGCTTTCATAAAAGTCGAACTTGTTTTGGTACAAATGGAAGAGAAAGTGCTGAAAAAATCCTCTTTCCAAAAATTTCAGAAATAGCTTATTCTATTTTTGGAACCTTGGGAGAGTAAGGGTTAAACAGATCAATGATCAATCACTATCGGAGTTAGGGAGTCACATCTGTGATATACAGTAAAAACATATCAATTTTGAGCAAAGTCTGTTTCTGCAATGTAATTGGATGAGAAGGGACACAGCCATTGGCATTGTTCATTATTCCTCATCAATTTCATAAATTTAAAGGGGACATAAAATCTGCTAAAATCATTATTTTATATGACAGAGGATAAAACTCTACAACTAACAAATTCAGCAAGCCAAAATCTTAATCTTATCTCAAGTTAATCATGTTTGAAGTCAACACATGGAGGTGGCCATTTTGTTTAAATCAAAATAATTTCCCCCAAAAGGACATAAGAATTACAATATATTTCTTTGTTTGTTTGTTTGTTTGATGAGGTCTTAACGGCACCACGACAACGAAGGTCAAATTGTGCCTGAGAGGTCAGATCATTTTAGAGGTAGTAAGGAAAGAGACCAGGGGAAGAATGAGAGAAATTCAAGAACAAAAGCCAGAAAGCTGTGATCGAGAGAGGAGGTGCATGGGTAAAACTAAAAACAAAGTAGAAAGGGGGTGGAAGAGGAGAATTAAATATGGTTGTAGAGGGATGCATGCTGAAGGAAGGAGACTATTTTATCTGGAGGATTTTTGGAAGAACTCAGCAATTGAGTTGTGGGGAGCGAGAGAAGCTCTGGGAAGGTTGTACAGGGGCAAGCAAGGAGAACGTGTTGGATTGTGGGGATGCAGTGGCAATTGTTACAGAGGGGTTGGGGGAACCAATAAGGAGGTGGGAGTGAGTGAGGTGGGTGTGACCAATTCTAAGACGGGTAATATGAAGCGTTGTCGATCTGAGAAAGGTTGTTGATGGTGGATTTGATCGGGATTGTGGGCTGGATAACATGGAGTTTGTTATCAATTTGGAAGTTCCAGAAGGTTTGCCAGCGGTCACGAACAAGAGAAGCGATAAGCGGTTTGATGTCAGAGAGGGTTTTGGGAAAAGGGAAGGGAGGAGGTTAAGGGCAAGCTTAGCGGCTGTATCAGCCCTGTCATTGCCAGGGATGCCAACATGGCTGGGTATCCAGAAGAAAAGAACACTTTTCCTGCAGAGGGTGGGAGAAAAGAGTTTCGGAGGAGG
>JAIGNY010003354.1:0-147500 GCA_020152595.1 Chiridota heheva
TCCATTTTATATATTTGTTCCTACCACTGGGTCGATTTTAAAGAGCTATACATGTACATCAGAGAAGTTTAGTCTTAACGATACAAAATTATAAGAGCGATATCCCAAGCAAAGACTCTGTTGTAATAAGTTCTTAACAATATGTACCCATAGCTTACGTAACAGCAATAAAAATAAGACAGACCACGAACACTGACAACTTCAGAGCAAACCTTTATAAAGAGAGAATTAAAGTACTTCTGTATTTGGCATGTATCCAAATAGTTTAGCAAATATTAAATCATTAAAAGCTAATGTGAGTTAACATACTGTTCATGTATTAATCCCAGGATGAATAAAACTACAAACTGAATTGAACCGTAAATCATTTTACCAACAAGTCTAAAAGGAATACAACATTCTGACATTTCCCCTATATCTTCAGAGATACTTACACCCGTACCCATGGGGCTCGTCCAAGCGAACGAACCCATTTTAAGAAAGACCTTTTGAATATCACATTTTCTGACCACCTGTTCAAGGGTACGAGGGATGATTTCGGATTGGGATCGCCCTAGTTGTAATTGCTATTACAATTGCTTTTAATTTGTTGCACTGCTATGTTTTTACACATCTTTTCTGCCAAGCCTGGAAAACAATTGACTAGAAATGATACTCGACAATTTCATTTTACAAGTTCTGAAATAAATATATCGCTAAAGGTGTGCCGCTATGGCTCTTAAGAAAAACTGGGCATTAAATTTAAACACGGCCACCTTCCCTCGTATGTTGCCTTGGTCGCTATTTATCCTTTCCCATGTAACTCATGATTTGCAATAGATTCAAAATTGCGGAATCCGCTAGCATGAAGATATTGAGTGTTGAGTACAAATTTCAATTTCGACACGCAGGTTAATAATATTTCGAAGAAGTAACATTTTCTTTCTGCGACGCATTAAATAATTTGTACATCGTGGTGAATTATCTCATTTATTCAATACTCTACAAACCCCATTTTGTGTTTTTCATCCGAGTCGGACGCCCGAATTTCTTATGAGTAGTAATAACAGAATAAAAAAGAGTGTTTTGTAATGTTAAAAGGTTGTAAAGATATCTGAATCGGATGTATTTTCCCATTTCCCCCAAATGATTGTATAATGATACATAAATGCAAGAATAACTATTTTTAATAAATTGTTAATTGACAAGGCATCCGAAGCTACATTGCTTAGATTATCAAATTGTGAAATAGATGTATAAAAAGACTGTAAGACATCTTTTGTATTTAGAGGAAGCCTTAAAGAATAATTCAATTGAGGATTTGATCAGCGGTCTTTTTAGCCATCTTTAATAGACAATTCAAACAACTGATACTTACCTTCTACAATTAAAGCACTTGTCTTTTTTTCTTCATATGACACTGATATTTTTCAGTATTTTTTGTTTTTTTACACAATTTGGTCAAATATTGCTACAATGTATTTATTAGTATTTTTGCGGGCTGGAAAAATGTATCATATTTGCCTGAAGTCCAACATTTGAGGCTAGAGTGCTCTGCCAGACCAATATTTTCTTATACATTCTCCATGCTTCGGAAAATGTTAAGATCATAAGTCAATATACATCGAATGTTTACATTTACCGTTATTTTGCGACGGACAGATTTTGTACGAATTCTAGTGAATTGGAAAATTAGGAATACTTTAGATCATTATAGCCAATATATAGATGCAATATCTCCCTTCCGATAAAATACCTAGCTGTACGCGACAAATTATCTGTGATGTAGACGTTTGCAGAGTGTCCTATAAATAAGTAGATAGCATATACCTACCGTTTAACAATATCATGACAGTTTGCACCAACAATATGTGGTCTTAGCCGAATATAAGTGCTTATTCATAGTCAGATAGTCCATGGTAACAGTTTCCCGCACGACACACTACTCCAGCAGAAATAGATTATTGATTTACTTGTAGTTAAAACCATGATCAAATCAAAACGTTGCACTATCTGGCTATATGATTTACATGATTTAGCGACATACAGCAGCCTTAGCCAAACACTTTAGTCAGTTAGTTGGGTGATGCTGGGTGACTTGTTTATTGAAAAAATCTGTACTTATTTGCCAGCTTTGTATTTTCTCGAGTATTTTCAAATTGGTGAAAAAATGTTATTCAACTTACCTACAGCAATTTGAATTCTCAGACCAAGAAATTCTGACGACTCCGCTCTCGACTAAATGATAATTTGATAGATGTAATTGGGGTACTTATTATATAGATGATCTTCATCAACAATTTACGGGTAGTGCTGAATAACGCTTTCCTCACAGCTGGGTTCATTTTTCATATATTCATATTTTGTGCTTATTTTCGTAGATTTATACGTGTATTTTGGAGCTATATTTAATGCAGTTCGTGATAATGGAGTAAAGTAATTCATTGCATCTAAAGTGGCATCTGCTAAAAGCTTGAATATTCTGATAAATGATTGCGAACAAAACCTAAAACGGTTTCGTGATGTTGGAGGGATGACATAATAACATACTAAAATAATGACATAATAACATCATTCAATTCATTCAAGTGAGAGCAGAGAAGGGATTGAGATGGACATGCGGATCACAAGGCTCATGCCAAAATGCAAGCTGATCAGATGCGGTAAATGCGGGCTTAATTAAAACATTGTTACTAGCAGTGTTGGCAATCTTAGTGGTGAATTCACCAAACTCCTCACAGACTTTAATCGGATCATCAATAACAAGCCACTCTGTACAGGAGTGCTTGATAGGTTAATTTCTGATTAATTTCCATGGATATTATTCGATTATTGAATGAGGTATGTAACTTATACCTAACTTCTCCCGCATTTACACATACATTTGACGATGAACATGAAGTTTGAATATCCTCCAACAACGTTCACATATTAATGGCTATGCTAATGGCCCAATTGATTCGGATGCTTATCAAATCAAGAACATAAATAGTAGGATTCCCTTTAAGAACTTGGACATACGTGTTAAGAACACTTGTTAGACTTGCATTGTATTATCGAAAAGAGTATCAATACCGACTGTGTTAATAGCCAATAATGTCTCATTGATGTTTGTTTGAAATAGGGGAACTCGCTATAGAGGCAAGGGGTGGCCCAATAGAATTTTTGAATCATATCAAAATAAAGAATACAATCATGAGAGAGAGGGGGGAGAGAAGAGAGAGAGACAGACAGACAGACAGACAGAGACAGACAGACAGATTATCAAATCACTGAACTGATTATTAGATCATTAAATCAATGAACTGCTTTATGGTACTAGAACATACACTATCTTCTTCTTCCAGGTGATTCCAGTCAGTGACGGTTTTTTTTTTTATAAAGAAGGTATGTTTGAATTAGTCGGTTTTTAATTCGGTACTTTGTAACACGACACTGTTTGCTGCAAAATTCTGAAGTCGGCTGGGGGAACCAAATAATTTCCTTCCTGGTCATACTGGTTGACGGAATTTCGTTGGAGGCATTGCTGGTACTAACCCCTCAACAACCTTGTACATGAAGTGAGGTGTAGTTGTTGCGCAGCCGATCATGCAAGCTGGATGGATTTAGATTATTTAGCGTACGTGTGACACAATCTGGATATCTGGATGAGTAATCACCCGTATTAAACCATGCAGCCCTGTTTTACACACGTTCGAAACGGTCAATGTCTTTCTTTAATTAAGGTGGGTCTCACGTGGCTCCATACTCAATAATTGGGCGGACCAAGGAAAGATAGGCAGTGCACTTACACTCTGTTGGGCAGTTACAGAGGTTTCCACGTAGGAAGTCTAGGGGGCAAGCTGCTTTTTTGCTGAAGTTTGAGATGTGTTGATGCCATTTGAGATTATCAGAGATGAGGATTTCAAAGAATGGGTTATTTGCAACCTGTTTGAGGATTTCTCCACTCACGTTGTAAAAGTAGCTCGATTTGTTGCGTACACTGTCTATGTAGCACTTCTTAGCATTGAATCTCATGCCCCATTTAGTGGCCCATTCGTCGAATGCTGTGAGATCATTTTGTAGTATTTAGTGATCTTTGAATTATCGAATTGACCGATAAAGCAAGCAGTCGTCTGCAAAGAGCCGTACCTGAGACTTAACACATTCTGGTAGGTCATTTAACAGAGGAATAAGAATGGGCCTAAAACAGTGTTCTGAGATACACCGGAGATAACGGTTACTTCTTCTGAAGCTATTCCTTACGTTTATGTTATGTAACGTTTAGTTAGAAAATTTGACAGCCAGGAGTGGATTTGACCATATTCCCCGTAATTGTGGAGTTTACCACACGGTATGAAAAGCTTTGCTAAAGTTAAATATGGCAATATCAGCTTGGTGGCCTTTATCAAAAGATTTGAAGAGATCATGTAATGTGGTGAGAAGTCGGGTTTCACAGGAATAACCTGATCTGAAACCATGGTTTAGATTGGTAAGTATCTTATTTCTTTCAAGGTGTAGCATCAGATGGTGCCACACATTGTGTTCAAGGAGCTTACATGCAACTAAGGTAAGTGAGATGGGGCGGAGCTTACATGCAACTGAGGTAAGTGAGATGGGGCGGAGCTTACATGCAACTGAGGTAAGTGAGATGGGGCGGAGGTTACATGCAACTGAGGTAAGTGAGATGGGGCGGAGCTTACATGCAACTGAGGTAAGTGAGATGGGGCGGAGGTTACATGCAACTGAGGTAAGTGAGATGGGGCGGAGATTACATGCAACTGAGGTAAGTGAGATGGGGCGGAGGTTACATGCAACTGAGGTAAGTGAGATGGGGCGGAGCTTACATGCAATTGAGGTAAGTGAGATGGGGCGGAAGTTTTCTGTGAGATGCTTATTACGTTTTTGAAAACACAAGAAATGTTTTCCTTACGCCAGTCAACTTGCAAATTACTAGAATCGAGTGATCTCTAGAATATGTCACGTAAGACTGGTGCAATAATATCAACACAATGTCTTAGTGCCAGGTTTGGGATTTCATCTGAACCTGATGCATTATTGGGGTTTATGTCACGTAGCAGTTTAGAGACTTCTTCAGTAGGATCTGTTATTTAGTCAATTGATCGATATAGATGTTTCTCGCATCAGTTAATGAAGAATTATCATCAAGGGTGAATACCGATTCAAATTGACCAAACAGGAGTAACTTTACATTTGCTGTCGCTCACTAATTTAGACCCATCTCTGATATGGTTAAGACTGATATGGTTAAGCTGTCTTGAATTGGAAAAATGCTTAGTACAGATATCTGGTATGTGCATTCTGAGAGACTTTAAAGCTGGCTGTTCTTAGATGGGTTAATAATAGAAGGCTAATAACAATAGCTTTCCAAAGAATTTGCATTTGCAAAAACACAACCTTCTCTTAAACCCTTACACCTTTAGTTCCCCTCCTGGTGTAGGATTAACACAATTAAAGATGCTGAAAATGGCGTACAGTGGTACATTAATTGGTTCAATACATGAACCTCAAACTGTATGTAAGATATGCTCAATACAATTGCACTAATGGTATAATAAATATCATGGTTAGAAGGTCCTAGAACTGGTTACACAATTTCGAAATAGAAAATGCTTAATTTCGGAATTTTACAAAATAGCTACATTCACAGAAGACTGTTGATAACATAAATTACAAAGTCGAAAGAACTTCTTTATTAGATTTTTGAATTTAATTAAAAACTGACTTGGGTAGTGGGTGGATCAAATCTGATATATTCCAGCTAAACTTAAACTTAATGAAAGAAACAAACTCCTGCATGTATTAACAAACCTCCACATATATCAAAATGAAAGTCTTTAAACGGTCACAACAGCACTTATGAAAAATTTCAGCATGTGCAAGTGGTGATATATGAAAAGGAACAGCCTACACTTAAATTCTTTAGTGCATTAACTGTATAGTGTATTGACTATCTATTTCTTTTCAAAATTTCAAGTATCATGATGGGTTCTCAAATTGCGTTCTACTGCTAAATCTGGGTCAAGGTTATAATAATATCCAATTTCCTGTTAAGTATTGCCAACTTCTCTCATTCAAAATATTTCGGGAAGAAGCAAAAAACAATAAGTTAACATAAGAAATATGTAGTTGTCCCATTCTAAGTCACAAAATTGTGTAATCTATTAAAGGCATCTAAGTTTTAAATTGCTGTAAAAATTTATTTTCAGAAAATGTTCTTCCATATTCGGGAAATTTCTTTCCTTTTGGAAAAGTTTTATTCAATTTTCTTCTTTTTCGGGAAATCTTCTGAAACTTTTCGGAAAATATCACCAAATCCATTCAAAACGACCAATGATTTAACCAAATTGTCCTTCAAATTTTACGTTAATAATATTTTCAAGTTTCTCCCATACCTCCTGCGGAAGTTAAAGGCGTATGTTGGCTAATTCACTGCATTGTTGAAATATAGTATGCATTAGTTTTAATACTCGTATCGTTAAAAAGTAATTATTATTGAGATTAATTTTAGCATTCATATTAAAGGTTACCTTACCAGTGCCATCATGTGCAAAAACTTGGGAATAAAAAACCTTCACAATTAAAGGAGAACCGGGCGAGATTTCATGTCCTCGAATTGTATAGTTTCATTTAGTTTGATCCTTTTAGGCACACCTTAATTAAAGCACACGTAAGTTACATTTGACTAGCTTCAAATTATGAAAAATTCTTCCTAAAATAAAAGGTATAAAATGTAGGCATTCTTTAAATCATTCCATTAACACCTATAACTTGTAAAAATAGTATGGGAATTCTGTTTAGCTTTTATGCGTTTAATATCCAAAAATGGCTTTGAATATTTTATCATATTTTTTTTCGTTATCGATATATGTTATTGGTGTTCCAGATCCTCGCCCTAGTTCCCAATTAATACAGGACAACATACCGACAAAAAAACAAAAAAGATATATATATATATATATATATATATATATATATATATATATATATATATATATATATATATATATATATATATATATATATATATATATATATATATATATATATATATATATATTATATATATATATATATATATATATATATATATATATATATATATATATATATATATATATATATATATATATATATATATATATATATATATATATATATATATATATATATATATATATATATATATATATATATATATATATATATATATATATATATATATATATATATATATATATATATATATATATATATATATATATATATAAATATATATATATATATATATATATATATATATATATATATATATATATATATATATATATATATATATATACACACATATATATTGACTACGTACCACAGTAAGTAGAACGTGAAGATAAGAACTTATTGAGGGTTATAATTCTTGAGGTTACATGACGGGTTTAGATTAGCTGATAAAGTCAAGGATTCTTCCTCTAATTTCAATGCCCAATGTAAACCGTGGTTGAGACCCCTTGGAGGGGGGGGGGCTACCAGGAGAACGTAAGGTCTTATGTAGTCCCCTTTTGCAATCGACACAATATGTGATACACAGATGCATTTTCCCGAATTTTACTTGTGTCCCCACACTCTGGAATTTATCCTCCAGCTTGGAATTAAGCCCACAAAACTTGGAATGAAGCCCCGCAAAGCTTGGAATGAAGCCCCCACACATCTTAGATCTAAGCCTCACACAAAGCTTGGAATTAAGCTCCCCACAACTTGAAATTAAGCCCCACAGCTTGGATTTTAGCCCTCACTTTGGGATTGACCCCCCACCCCCATCCTCCCTCCCCCTCACACACACACAGCTTGGAAATAAGCCCCCGCACCGAATTTGGAATTAAACCTCCGCGCCAATCTTAGAGTTAAGCCCACGCAAAGCTTGTAATGAAGCTCCCATCGCTTGGAATTTATCCCCACACTGCTTGGAATTAAGCCTCCACACAACTTGGAATTAAGCCCCCGCACAGCTTGAGTGACTCCAACCATATTCCTCAAGCTGTCAAGTGCAATGAATATTCATTGCATTTTCAATACGCCCGATGCTTTCCATCTGTCGAAATATATCTATTCAACTTTTTCCGTGCAGTTCCAAATTCCTGAAGTTACAGATACATGTCTCTAATATGCAATTCTTTCATTCATTGAGATGAATCATTCATGGATTGATTATCATTAGAAGATAATCTATGGCTATTAAATTATCTTTAAGCTTGAGCAATTAACAGACCTTAGTGATCTAGCGGTCAAAACATCAGCTTTACAATCTAGTTCAATTCCTGGTGGGTCTCTAAAATTTATAACACTAAGCATGCATTTGGATGAGGATAAAACGCTTCTCCCTCTAATAAAAAACAAAATAAAAATAGGACCTATTAATTCATGATTAATACAAAAAAAAAAAAAAAAAAAAAAAAACCTCTGCCCTTTTCTTTCACGGTCGCCTAGTATATACAAAATTACTTCAAATATATGAGTAATATTCAACATATTTCTCTGTTTGGAGAGGAATGGGCCATGAAACATGCTGAGTTGAAATTTAAATGGGGTCTCACTGTAGTCTCTAACTGATTACGAAAATGAAATTGAGCAGATCTCAATATCCTCAGATGTTGATTATAATGTTAGGAGTAGCATCTAACATAAAATAAAATAACGATATAAAATAAGTCCATAAAATAACGTTATCCTTCCACCTGTAGCACAACAGCTTCTAAAACTAGAAAAATAACGCATTGGAACCACACAACCTTTTGGTTTCTATAGTTATAATATATATGTTCTGGTGGTAGTGGCGTTAGCTAGACATATTGCAGAGGGGGCAAAACCATAACAAATTAAAAATAATTTTTTTAAATCCGAATCCAAGCTTAAAAAAAAATATAAATATAAAAAAATTGGAGAAATTGTTGGATAATTTTGAGGAAAAAGGCGGATATTTTGAGAAAAACCTTCAAAAATTTTGAGGAAAAAGTCAGATATTTGGAGAAAAAAGTCAAAAGCCCCCACACATCTTAGATCTAAGCCTCACACAAAGCTTGGAATTAAGCTCCCCACAACTTGAAATTAAGCCCCACAGCTTGGATTTTAGCCCTCACTTTGGGATTGACCCCATCCTCCCTCCCCTCACACACACACAGCTTGGAAATAAGCCCCCGCACCGAATTTGGAATTAAACCTCCGCGCCAATCTTAGAATTAAGCCCACGCAAAGCTTGTAATGAAGCTCCCACTGTTGGAATTTATCCCCACACTGCTTGGAATTAAGCCTTCACACAACTTGGAATTGAGCCCCCGCACAGCTTGAGTGACTCCAACCATATTCCTTAAGCTGTCAAGTGCAATGAATATTCATTGCATTTTCAATACGCCCGATGCTTTCCACCTGTCGAAATATATCTATTCAACTTTTTCCGTGCAGTTCCAAATTCCTGAAGTTACAGATACATGTCTCTAATATGCAATTCTTTCATTCATTGAGATGAATCACTCATGGATTGATTATCATTAGAAGATAATCTATGGCTATTAAATTATCTTTAAGCTTGAGCAATTAACAGACCTTAGTGATCTAGCGGTCAAAACATCAGCTTTACAATCTAGTTCAATTCCTGGTGGGTCTCCAAAATTTATAACACTAAGCATGCATTTGGATGAGGATAAAATGCTTCTCCCCTCTAATAAAAATTTATAAAAAAAAAAACAGGACCTATTAATTCATGATTAATAAAAAAAAAAAAAAAAAAAAAAAAAAAAAAAAAAAACCTTTTCCCTTTTCTTCCACGGTCGCGTAGTATATACAAAATTACTTCAAATATATGAGTAATATTCAACATATTTCTCTGTTTGGAGAGGAATGGGCCATGAAACATGCTGACTTGAAATTTAAATGGGGTCTCACTGTAGTCTCTAACTGATTACGAAAATGAAATTAAGCAGATCTATATATCCTCAGATGTTGATTATAATGTTAGGAGTAGCATCTAACATAAAATAAAATAACGATATAAAATAAGTCCATGAAATAGCGTTATCCTTCCACCTGTAGCACAACAGCTTCTAAAACTAAAAAAATAACGCATTGGAATCGCACAACCTTTTGGTTTCTATAGTTATAATATATATGTCCTGGTGGCAGTGGCGTAGCTAGACAAATAGCAGAGGGGGCAAAACCATAACAAATTAAAAATATTTTTTTAAATCCGAATCCAAGCTTAAAAAAAAACAAATGGAGAAATTGTTGGATAATTTTGAGGAAAAAATGCAGGAACTTTGAGACCATATTTCTAAAATTTTGAGGAAAAAAGCGGATATTTTGAGGAAAACCTTCAAAAAATTTGAGGAAGAAGTCAGATATTTGGAGAAAAAAGTCAAAAATTTGCTAACTAAAAATAGCCCTAACTTGGAAATATGGTTTTCGGAAATTTGGTGATCCTTTTTCCAAAGATTACTGGTATACAACTAAATTCTATAAGACGATCGCTTTCATCAGGATTACCAAAACAATCCAATGATACTGAATTTTGATTAGGCAAATTTTCCAACTTTTTGGAAAATTTCGGCCATGGGGGTGAGGGTGGCGGGGGGTAAAAATTCCTCCTTCCATTTTAAACTACGCCACTGCCTGGTGGGCCATCTTAGTGTGACACTGGGGACCATGTTGTGGCATGTTTCACACGAGGACCTGACGAGCAAAATGAAAGGTGAGGTTAGCTATACAGCAATTTGCATATGATTAGGAGGAAGCAAATTGCGCTTTCAAGAGGTACTGAGTTTTATCCAATTATTATCAAAATAAGAAAAAGTGGACGATCTGTCTTTGTCAGAACCCCCAGAATTATAAGAATAAAAGATTTAGAAAATAAATAGGAAAATGAGCCCAAAATAAGATATACACTTTTAAAATGGCTAGAATAAAATGGCAAAAATGTCAACATTGGTCCTGGCTTTCCAATTTCAAACGGGATTTTTCAGGAGGGATTTGCCTACCGAAAGTGGGGAAAAGTCAAAATCACAAAACATCACCTTACAAAATTATACATTTGGAAAAATAGTGGAGGTGGGGGTGCTCACCTGAAATCCCGCCTATATACTCAAACCATATGTTTTAGGAACTGCCGCGGGGCCAGGGGCACGTACGTCCACACCCCTTTTCGAAAACTGACATAAGTTTCCCTTTTTGAAAATGAAAAGTGCCCCTCAATTACTGCCAAAGAAAATGCCCTCACCTAATTTTCTGCCCTCTTGCCGAGTTCCTTCCGCCCTGAGTATATTTACGAATAAGAAAACTCGAAAATATGATTTTGTGTGTCTGTATGTGTACAAATTAGTTGGCGCTCGTGCATCTTTACTCTATAGAGGTAATCATTCAGAAATAAATACCATCAATTCGAGATTTGCAGAAGAAAGCAAGAACACGCAGTGAACGTATATCTTTTACATTATGGTTGCAACAGGACGTTTTCTACTCCTGGTTCCTAAATTAACTAGTTGCCGCTAGTTTTGAACAGGTGGAGGTATTTAAGATTAGAATGCATGAGAGGTTGAAGTTATATTTAAAGAAAAATAGAATTCTGAATTTGAGAAAATCTAATACAGAACCACATTTAAGAGGGCCGGGTGGGGTAGATATCTTAATTAAAGGATAAGTTCAGTGGTGAAGCAAGTTCATCTTATTTGAAAGAAGACAAAATGGTGAGGAAAACGTTTAAAAATCTTATTCCGTTAAGGAGATATTCAAGTTTAAAGCTCTGTCTTATTTCTATAGAAATGACTGGTGTAGAAAGTCTACTATGGAAGGTTGGCACCCATATTCTCACATTCTTAACAATTGTTAATGTATTTAAAAGAAAATTTATTGAACTTTTTCCCTATTTCATTTATTTTCCTCAAACTTTCTTCAGGAGATATATTCTTACAAGATTCTGTTTTGCTACTTTCCTGACATATCCAATGGTCTTTACACCACAAAATCGCAGGACAAAATATGATAGGATACATAAAGACTCTGAGGAATATAAGGCAGTGACATTACAACTAGTCTGATTTCAGTCTTTTCAACACAAATAGTACCAACTTTAAAACTTAGATATCTCCTTAACAGAATAAGATTCATGAATGCTTTCTTCACCATTTTGTGTTTCTTGAGAGAGAGAGAGAGAGAGAGAGAGAGAGAGAGAGAGAGAGAGAGAGAGAGAGAGAGAGAGAGAGAGAGAGAGAGAGAGAGAGAGAGAGAGAGAGAGAGAGAGAGAGAGAGAGAGAGAGAGAGAGAGAGAGAGAGAGAGAGAGAGAGAGAGAGAGTTGAACACACAATTACAATGACAGAATGACGGGTCGTCGCCTGCGTATTCGGTTATGATAGTACAAATGCTATCACGAAAGGCTTAATACAACCCAGACGAGAACACAGGTACGACGTACAGACAGACGTAACATCGACAACCACGTCAATGTCCACGGCCTTTGATAACCAGTTGTGGTACACTGGCGTGTCTACCCAACCCAGAGCCTCGTAGTCTGTAGACAGGTATGATAACCGCTACACCACAGTAGGTAGATAATTTTGTTTCTTTTGAAGTCCTCTTTCATATAAGACGGACTTGATGAACTAATCCTTTAAAGGATTAGTTCAGGGGTCGAGCAAACTAAAAGAGGACTTCAAAAGAAACAAAGTAGTGAAGAAAGCATTCAAAAATCTTATTGCGTTAAGGAAATGTCTAAGTTTAAAGTTTGGTATTATTTGTGGAGAAACGACTGAAATCAGACTAGTTGTGATGTCTTAAACTCAGATTCCTGAAAGTCTTTATGTAAATCCTATTCTATCATATTTTGTCCTGCAATTTTGTTTCTTAAAACCCATGAGATATGTCAAAACTAGTAAAACTTAATCTAGTAAAGGATATTTATAATATACTACTTTCTTTAAAATACATTAACAATTGTTAAGGATGTAAGGGTGAAAAGCCAGCTTTCCATAGTAGACTAACTACATCAGTCATTTGTATACAGAGAATATCTTTTTAATGGAAAAAGATTTTTAAATGCTTTCTTGACCACTTTGTTTCTTTTGAAAACCTTCTTCATATAATATAAACTTGCTTGACCATTAAACTAATCCTTTAAAGAATGATTGCAACTTATTTCCCCTCCCAGCCGCCCCGCATGCATAGGGCTATTCATTTACTGGTAATGCACTGTACATCTGCGGCATTATCATGATTATGTTTTAGAAGAGAGCGAAATATCTTCTAAGTTGGCTGATACATTTGATTTATTGTTCATAATTATGATATGGTCATCCCACTGCAATTCACAGTATTTCAATTGAAATCGAGGGCTGGGAGTTATTGGTTTGACTAATCTGTGCAGAGATTTACCTGGTATGTGCTAAATAATAGCAAATTCCATCTTTTGTTATAATTGTAGGAATAATTCTGATAAAGAAGGGGAATCCCCCTATCCCTCTCACCAATGTATGAATGTGAACACTGATGGATCTCCCATATGACGTGTGTGTGTGTGGTGGTGTAGGGGGCTCTATCCCTCACTAACGTGAATACTGGTGTATCCCCCATATGTCCCCACTTGTTATTACCATACACCTGCGATCATTCTGCATCATTAATCACCAGCGCCCTGATGAATAGAGAACGCTGTACTGCAGTATTCAGATTTGAAATGACATACGCGGTTGACAGGTGCGGCGCGGTACGGACGAATATTTCTATCAAAGGCAAAAGAGGAAAGGGGGTTGGGAACACTTAACGTAAGGCCTATTCGGACTGGGAGAAATCGCATATCGACAGACAGTAACGTTACAGTCTACAGTCTAACAGTAATACTGACAGACGACTACCGTAGACTACCATCGAAGATCAGTTAAAACTTTTACGTTGAAGCCCCTCAGTCAAGGTAAAGAAACTTAGGTTAAGAATGATTTATTTGGCTGTTTGGGATAGGACTTTTAGGCCTGAGTAGTACTACTAGTAGTTAGGCCTAGCCTAACTTTAGTATAGCTAGGCCTAGTACTAGGCCTAGTAGGCCTAACACTAAAGCACTAGCGGCTAGCCTAGGGCCCGGTTCTAGGCTACATCATGTAGGGCCTACATGAGATAAAAAAATTCAGGCTTGGGCCTACTTAGTAACCTATGCGTGCCTAATCGTTACTGTCTGACTGTACTGTGTACAGCCATCAGCGCCTGTTATCCAAGTTTCCGCCTATGGCATTGATGGAAATCTCCTGGCCTGGTTTGCATCATTCCTCAACAACTGCATCCATCGTGTTGTCTGTGATGGTGAAATCTCTGATTCTAAACAGCTTTTATCCGGTGTACCACAAGTAGTGTTGCCACACTGAAAAAGAAGTTTAAAAGAAGAAGTTTTAAGTAATATACCATGAAAGAGCACAATGAAAAAGCACAAAAAACCAAGAATCATCAAAATCGGTCAGGGAATCCCAAGATTTGACCAGATGATGTGCTTTTGTTTGAAACTGCTAATTTAAAGCGTTTCCATGACAACGGAAATGCAAGATATTGACAATTTGTATGTGGTACCACACTCACTAAGCATTATGTAAGTCATTAAAACTTGATTTATTGTGAAGTATGAGCCATATGCTTTCCAGGCAAATGAAAATCAAGCCCTAAAAGGTTATTAATTACTGTTTTTCGGGACCTCAAACATTGTTGCAACTTGCTAAAACACCTGAACGGTCATTCAAATTTCCTTTTATATGTAAATAACATCCCTGATAATATAAACAGCACAGTTAGACTGTTTGCTGGTGACTGCCTTGTGTACAGAACAATTGATAACCCCTCTGACCAACAAATTCTCCAAGATGATCTTAACAAACTTGAACAATGGCAAAACAAATGGCAAATGAATTTCAACCCCTCTAAATGCTACATCTTGTCAATTTCCTCTAAGAAATGCTTTTAATCACCTGTTTATACCTTATGCAACCAGCCACTAAAACATGTCAACTCCCACCCATACGTAGGTGTTGAAATTGATAATAAACTTAGATGGGATAAACATACACATAACATAACCAAGAAAGCTATCTCTGTACTTGGCCTATTAAAACGTAACCTCTCAGACTGTCCCACCGACGTTAAATCCACTGCTTATAAAGCTCTAGTCAGGCCAGTACTTGAGTACGCATCAGCAGTCTGGGACCCCCATCACCAGTGCGATGTGGAAAAACTTGAATCTATTCAAAGGAGAGCAGCCAGGTTCTGTATGGCGGACTACTGTTATAAATCTAGTGTAAAAAACATGCTTCTTAAATTAGATTGGCCCCTGCTAAAAACAAGAAGATACAACACCTGGCTACACATGCTATATAAAATCAATAACAATCATTAATAAAGATGAACTTATCCCCACCGTCAAAACTAATACAAGAAATAATCATGACCTTAATTTCCAGGTTCCCTATGCTAAAAAGAATGTATATAAACACTTTTTCTTCCCTCACACACTAAAGGATTGGAATGCTTTACTGTCAGACATTGTACATGCACCAAGTCTCAACTGTTTCGAAGCTAAACTTACTAACACTTGTATTGCTTAACTAGTTTTTTTTTTTTTTTCTTTTCAAACTCATACTTTTTACGCTCGGTTGGCGTTCATGTCCTCTTAAGGAATTTTTGCCGACTTAACCGATTCAGATTCAGATACAACATTCATTAGTGAGATTACATAGGCTATGCCATTCACAGGTGTTCTTGAGATAAACATCTCACTCAGTATGCTTAGGCTGCATCAATATGGCTGCATCAATATGATCATTCATGATTCAAATACACACACATTCGGCTGACAAAATTCCAATCAATGACTTTTTACAAACTGTAAACCGGATTAGCATAATCCTTTTTAAATGTGAGAATCACAAATGCGTAGTAATCACCTATGAGTGGGGATATTATGCACTTTGATTTCGCTAAAATCTGAGTAGGCTAACTTGTAAAATGCACCGTGAATGTGCAGCAGTAAACAGTGAAACTAACAATAGGCCTAACATCGGCCATAATTAATAAGGCTCAAATACTTAAATTGTGACAATCAGTACATTTACATGTAAATATTACCTGATGAGTCAAATAAATTTTGCAAGAAAGAAAAAATATTGCAAAATAAACAAACATGAAAAGGTTTTCACAGAACTGAAATTCTAGGTGCTTCTTTGCGAAACAGCCATTTTTTTTCTCAAGAGGACTGATATTTCAGAACTTCCGGGGTGGTGGCGTAGTTTTTAAATGTTTTACGGTAAGGTATTATAGGCCTCGTATGCAAGATTTTCACAGTGGAACTTTGAAAGCCGTAGCGAGTACGGCAAATAAAATTACACGATGTTGAGTTTAAATGACATTGAAATGAAGTTGTCTGTTCTCTCTAAACTGAATTTTCATGCATATTTTTCATAAAAATGATGATTTGTACTGTAGAAGTAAACTTTTTACGATTTGAAAAGCAAAACATGAGCGTCTATATGGCAATGAGGTCAATACTTTTGCCATACTGGTTGTGCGATTTTTGTTACTTCGCGTTGTAAATTTGGAGCAATTTAGGTGTATTTTTGAAAATTACGGCACTAAACGCGTGTTAATGATACTCGCTTTTTTTGGCGTGTACACGTTTACTAAAATCCCTAAACATTCACAGCTCTAGTCAAAAGGTGCAAGAATTTGTGGCGGAATTTGCGGACACTTTTAAACAAATATTACAAAGTGCCTTTCAAAATGAATACTGCTTGGGCTCAGAGATTCTATCTACTGGGAAGGGGTATCTTCATTTATTATTTAAAAAATTAAGACGATAAAAGCAAACGTTTGGGGGCCAAAATCACATTAAGATGCAGAAAATAATCTTACAAAAGGTACAAATTCGGGAATAGTCTAAAGAAGGGAGGGGGGAAGGGGGGGGGGGTGCTAGGTGGCCTTCCTTTCAATTTCCATCTCAAATCCCGCCTGTGTACATAAACAACAGTGCCCAATATGGTTAACATTCTTGTTTACATTCACCATGTGGTATCTGTTATGTCTTGTTGT
The DNA here is from genome assembly GCA_020152595.1 of Chiridota heheva. Classification (NCBI taxonomy): domain Eukaryota; kingdom Metazoa; phylum Echinodermata; class Holothuroidea; order Apodida; family Chiridotidae; genus Chiridota; species Chiridota heheva. The sequence continues at coordinate 17,072 of JAIGNY010003354.1, forward strand.
CAGCTCTCATTCATACTTTCAACATCCAAGCTTTGTTATTATTGGTACGCACGCCAGTTGTTCTATTTAGTGGTGTACACTCGCGGATTCTTTTGACGCTTGGAAGTTCACGGTGTTTTCAATTAATTAGGTACAGACACTTCAACGCTTTGTACAGTGAACCATTGCGGAGAAGGATCAGTGAAATAGTTTCTTATTTTAACCAATTTACAACAGCCATTAAGGTTCAAAACGCTGGTGCCCATTAAAATTAAGTCTTTTTGAGTATGTTTATGCTATTTTTACATAGTAGGACGATTTTTAAAACTTATTATTACAAAAGGCAACAGCCACAAATTTGTCGCGAAAAGGCTTATTTTAAGCCGTGCGTTGTCAATATTCGGTTACACTATTATGTTGAGCAATGTAAACGTTTTCCACGTTGTAATTTGCATAATGACTTCTGACTGTGTACAGCTGACGCATATGGCTACAGTACACAGTCATATGTTATCTGACTAAGGTGTTCCTAGCGTTATGGCAAGATAGGCCTGAGCCTATATACTTAATACATATATAGGCCTAGGCTATATATAAAAAGGTAGGTCACTTTCTAACGCGACTTTTGAACCGTATATACAAATTTCTTTTTTTGACCACTCTCGAATCTTAATTACATATTTGACTCAACTCACATTTGCTGGAGACTCCCTTCTTCGTTTATAAGCCACAGTAGGCTATTTGTTTTGTTTTTTCTGATAAGATGTACAAACGATGGATTTTCTTCCGACATTACAGTCATGAACAGTGTAAAAGCCCAACAATTTGCTGCAAACCAATTGAAGTGCTGCTTCTTCATGACGTCATCGCAACGTTTCTTTGGTTTGCAGGATATTGTTGGGCTTTTACACTGTCATGACTGTTATGTCGGTAGAAAATTCATTGTTTGTACATCTCATCAGAAAAAAAAAGAACAAATACTGTGGCTTATTAAATAAGAAGGAAGTCTCCAGCAAATGTGAGTTGAGTCAAAAAATGTAATAAAGATTCGGGAGTGTTAAAAAAAAAGTAATTTTTATATATGGTTTGAAAGTCGCATTAGAAAGTGACCTACCTTATATATATGTATTAAGTATATATGTTGCCATAAGGCTAGGAACATTTGTGGCCTACATCATGCTAGGCCTAACGTTACGTAACTATATAGCCTACACATCCCACAGTACGGGTTGACATTGGGATTGCCATACCAGGGTTGTAACAAGTTATAGATTAGGCCTAGGTACAATTCGTGTGGGGTTTTTAATTCACATGTTGTAGAAAACTGATGATTGAAAAATAACTTACTTTTTGGATATTCTTATATTATCAATAAGGCTAGTCTAAATAATAGGCCTACACTTTTCCAAAAATCTTTTCCTAAATATTTACCTATTTAGCACCACGACGGGATAAAGTTCTCTGAGATTCATATTTTGATCGCCATTTTCTTAGCCAAAGCATGTTTGTGATTAATTATTCAATGTTCGCAAATAAGTTTTAGAATGTTCCGCTAAACTACAAGCTGATTTGTTGCTGACAACATACTTTTTGTTCATATAATTTTATTAAATAGTTTTGATATGAAAAAATAAAAAAACTGCAAAAACAAATAAATAAAAACATCAAGAAATATTGTTAGTATCATTTTATTTTTTTCTATAATCTAAAACATATTACCTTAGCTAAAATGCTATAGCCCCGATGGCAGTGTTTTGAACTTTGACCATACTTTGAAGAGCTCGTCAGATGATTTTTATGGAAAGAAAAGTAGCCCAAAATACTTTGAAAAAGTAACCAAAATCACCTTAAAAACAGTTTTTGAAGACATGAATGGGCTTCAAACATTGATTCTAATCATTGTGGGCAAAAAAAAAAAAGGTGAAATGGTTTCGTTTTCATAAAGATCTTAAAACTGAGATTTTCCTATACTTTTAACACCTTGCTTAAAACAGTACAGGAGGGTATAGGATTTTGTAGTATCCTCGGATAGCCAGCCATCACCAATGGCAGCCATACTAACATGGCTGGCATCAGTCCAACGGTACTACAGGGAGTACTACATAACATAACAAAACAAGATTACGGGCTAAGAAGGGCTAGTCATTCCACAAAAAGCCCAAACTAACACCACCACCACCACAAAAACATCAAAAAGTCAAGACGCCCAGAGTCAGTAAAAAACTTATCAATGTTGTCCTTGGAATTGTAAACAGAATTGCTACGCTTTACATGCAACACATGTTGTAGGCCTAATGGCTATAGCGTATACTACGGTCAGATGTTTATCTCACTAAACATTCATAGACTACTGGAGTGGAGTCTAAGATTAGGCCCTTGGCATTTAGTAACATTAAGATTACCCAGGGCATCAGGGGAAATGTAAATCAATGAGTGCCTGAAGTCATCAGATCTGGAAATATGAAATCTTGACCGTAGCAAGATTACTGAATTGAATTTAAACTTTAAAGGCAAGGAGTCAGGTAGCCTAGCTCAGTTGGTAGAGTGCTTGACTTAGGTCTAACCAGTTTTTCCACAGCTATGCAGAGAGATATGCCGATCATCAAAGCTGAAGTACATCGTTTGCAGCTCCTGCTCCTCATTCAGCAGTTGATAGAAGTTATAGAGCTCACCCAAAATAAAAATCCATAGGGGCACTATAATTACGGTCAATAGGAGAAAACACAATTTGTTGTGATTTTAACAAAAAATTGCACATAGCCTAAAAAGCTACCAAGTTTCCACTTCTGTGATAGATTTTGCAATAATATTGGTCTAAAATAACTCCACTTACAAATTTTTGTTCAAAAATAAACAAAACACTCTTCACACAGTTAAAAATGTAGTCAAGAGCTATGCATTTGAACTTCGGAAAATCTATTGGGTGACTTTAAGGTCACCTTGCCTTTAAGTCGCCACTACATGTTATTTCAATGTGAGCAGGGGGTAAGTGATGAAATGTGCATGTTTAAATCGGAAGGTCTTCATTGTCCTTTCAAAATAAGAACAAAAGTTATTGACATCCATTGTCAATTAAAAGAGACTTGAAAAATTTATTAAAAATAATAAAAATACTCAATTATTGATTTTAATACATTTTTAAAATAATGACACTACCCCTTTAACCTATAGAACACTACCCCCTTAACCTATGACACACCAGTCCTTTAACCTATAAAACCCCACTGTTTTAACCTATCAAACATATCCCTTTAACCTGTCAGCCCATTAACCAATTTCCCCTACTCTTTTAACTTATGAAGGATATCACCCCATTAACCAATTTCCCCTACTCTTTTAACTTATGAAGGATATCTCTTTCCTTTAATTCATGATCTGTCTCTTTAACATTTCCCAGTGCTTGAAGTCATAACCTATCCTTTAACATGTAGAATGCACTTCGCCATACTGCTTTTAGGTCACCGCTTTGTAGGAGGTCATCTGCCCATTAAAGGCTCTACAAAAGGTATTTAGCACTATTTGGCATCATAGCAATGTTCTTGAATAAAAAAACTTACCAAAAATAACATTTGTGAAGGGCACCATCTAATTTGGTTATTTATGCCACAAACAGCTCAAGTCAAACTAAGTTGGCTGAATGAAATTTTGTGGTCTGTAACTTGTAAGGTATGTGGTAGAATTTGAATCGTGTCATTTTCTAGTGTGTATGAAGTCACCTGATGGTAGGTTACATGTCACCTGATCCAAATTTGCTTCCTATTACAATAATAATTACCAAAGTAGGGGCATGCGTAAGGAAACAGATCGATCAAAGCAGATGGGTGGCGACTTGCAGGCAGTGGCGATTTAAAGGCAGGCAATGTTAGGCCTACTTTAACTGAAAACTCACAGTAAATCTAATTATTATCTGATTTGTCAAGATATTTCAGCAAAAAATAAAATTCCACACGCGAAATGGCTGAAAATGAGGTGTTTTTGTGGAAAAAATTAAGCGTTGACTTTATGAAAGTACCCATTGTGCAAAAATGCCATTTTTTGACAATGTCAATGTCATTTTCCCACAAAAATACCTCATTTTCAGCCATTCCTGGGTGCGGAAATGTTTTTGTTTTGCTAAAATATCATGACAAATTGAACAATAATTACATTTTTGGGAGGTGGCTCCCAGTTGTATGACTCACCCCACTTAGAGGTAATTGATTTGGGGTAAGTCATTTACAAAAATTGTCAGTCACCTAAGTGTCTGAGGGGTGCATCAATGTACATGTTTTGTCTACCCACTTTGGCGCAATGACTCACCTTGTCCGGGGGTGTAAGGGTGAGTCACACAATTGACAAGTGCATAATAACCACTGTACACGCCACCAGTATGTGAAAAAGTGTTAGTTATTGTCACAATTTAAGTACACGTAGGCTATGTTATTAATATTATCACTGGGATTCCAACAGGTCGTAAATGATAAATGACAGCAATCAGTGAACGTCAGCCAACAAGAAAAACAGGTCAGTGGGGGAAGTAAAAGGCCTGGAACGGGGGTAGCCTATATGACGAATAACTAGGCTAGGCCTTGGCCTATTTGTTATAACATTGGCCTATGATGACCATATTATTTTAAGATTAAAGCTTAGCACAGAAAATAGTCCAATGTGCACAGTTAGGGCCTATTAACAATAACAGTTAGATTATGTGGTTAAAATTGACCATATGTATCTTCTGCTACTGTATGTGTCATCGCCTGTTTTGCTTTCCTTCTCAAAGTACAGTAGGTCTATAACCATCTACCAAATGTTCAACTTTTCATCAAAAAAAATGTGTCTATTTTTTCATAGAGCCAAATGATTAATTTAAGTGAAAACGTACATGAATGTAGGTTTGTTTTTCCCTGGGCCTTTGCAGTTGGTTGCTACGCTTGAATTTTGTTGTGATGTCATTAATACATGGATTCTTGACCTTGAGAATGTTGGCACTCGACCAAGTTGGCCACTTGGCACTCGACCAAGTTGGCCACTTGGCACACGACCAAGTTGGCCACTCGGCACTCGACCAAATTGGCCACTTGGCACTCAACCAAGCTGGCCACTTTGTACTTGAGCAAATTGGCCACTTGGCACTTGACCAAGTTGGCCACTTGGCACTCGACCAAGTTGGCCACTTGGCACTCGACAAAGTTGACCACTTGGCACTCAACCAAGTTGGCCACTTGGCACTCAACCAAGTTGGCCACTTTGCACTCAACCAAATTGGCCACTTGGCACTCGACCAAGTCAACCATGAGAGTTTGAACGTCTACAGTTGGGTGGACCATAATTTTTACATTGTATTAAATAAATTTGTTTATTATTTTCATGAAAACCTTTGTAAAGATCATTGTAAACAACAATAAATAGTATTGTGTGATACAGAGTTGTCATAAAAGCATAGCATGTGCAGGTACATATTTGGATATTGACTTTCCCCAGATGAAAATTATATTTTTAATATAACCAGCGATTGATGTGACAAACTATCACACAAGTACTATAATTTACCATTTATGCAAACACTACAAGGAAATTAAATTGAAATGACTGTTTGTACTTAAAAGTTTCTTGGTCAAATTTTCGAAGTACTGTACAGTATTACTCCACTTTACCCCAAATGGTTACAGTACCTGCATGATAAAATGCTTAGCACTTGTATATTGAGGAAAAGTTTAAGAGCTACGAAAATATTACTCAGAGATCATTAGTACAAGGTATTTTAATTTTACCTTCTGTGAAATGTTTGACTGAAGGGTATTGTATTTAAAAGTACTGTAGCTGATGTGATAAAAATTATGATGCTTTTTCCAGTGTACAGATTGTACAGTGTACATGATTGTAATTTTATTTGTTTAGCCTGAGGACAGTTTTTGGTATAATGTATACTTAGCCAGGAGTGTTGAAAGAATCCTCACCCCTCCCCCATAACAAATATATATATATATAAATAAAAAACAATAAAATTAAAAATTAAAATATAAAAAAATGTTCAAAAGAAGGATGCTAAGAAAAGGCATAGACTTTAAGGCCAATGATTGTTTGTGCTCTTTGGTGGAAAAGATTGCTATTTAGTCAAAAAGGTTAAAAAATGTAGGCCATCAACACTTTTTTCCCTCAGCTATGAACTACTTAAATTCAAAAGTTAGCTTCACCCCTACTACCAGTGATACATGATCAGTGCTGGTCATGATGTTGGATTTAGTGGAGCTTTTTTTTTTCTCTATTAGGACCCAAGTAAATATAGGTCACTCAGTTTAGGTGAACTGTACCTTACATGTATTACTGTAGTTTCTGTGGTCAGACACACCTACTGTATCTAGTATTAAAGGGGACAAACAGGACTGGGAAGAAATTAATTCTGTTGTATCAGGAGATGTTCAGGAGATGTCACAAGTTTTTAGGAAAATTATTGGTGTGAAGACTTACTACGAGAGAATGGTGTCACGCCCTAATCAGTGTATACTTATATTACTGATAGGTAATTAACTTTTTTAAGAAATAGTTTTTACACATTTAGGCACATGCCAGGGAAAGCACATATGTACAGTAAGTCACCCTTGACTTGTTTTCAGTGTTGACCCAAGGAATCAATTTTTCAAAATGTCACAACTAGTCTGATTTCAGTCATTTCAATGCAAGTTAGATACCGCTAAACTTTAATATCTCCTTTATGTGAGAAAGATTTTTGAACAATTTCTTTTTGAAATCCTACATGTATAACAACTTGGACCTTTTGATATTGTTTATGGCAGAGCACCAAGAAATTATTTATATAGCCCCCTCTATTTATAATTCTTTGACCTATTAACAAATTAGTTCAGTGGTAAAGTAAACTGATCTACATAACGTTTGCAGAAATTTGGGAAAAGATGACTTTAATTTGTGACAAAAGATAACAAAGTACTGTAGTTTATCCATCTAATAAATGGCATTTTGTTCGTGTATTCTAGATGGATGGATTTTTCTGACTACTGAACTAGCACATTCCTACCTTGCTGTTTCACAGGGGCGGCCCGTCCCGCCCCTCCGTGGGCTTGCCCTGCCCCTGGTGGTCTGCCCTGCCCCCTGGTGGTCTGCCCTGTCCCCTGGTGGTCTGTCCTGTCCCCTGGTGGTCTGCCCTGCCCCCTGGTAGTCTGTCCTACCCCCTGGTGGTCTGCCCTTCCCCCTGGTGGTTCGCCATGCCCCTCATTTTTTTTTTTTTTTACTTTATCTTAATTAACCTGATAAATAAATACCTTATATGGATACAGAACACAGAATGATAGCATAGTAAGCAATTGCCCTGTTTGGCTCATGAATGGTCCTTGTCAGAATAGTTTCATTCTGAGGTATGATTATAGCTAAAATCCCAGAGCTTCTTCACCATGGGATTGAGCCTTAGGGGGGCCCTGGCATGCCAAAAAGACACAGTGCTTCTCCCATGCATTATTGTGCCCCTCAACAAGTCTAGCACCCTGCCCCTTTTTAAATCAAACTAGGGGTCTGTACAGTAGTATTTGAAAGGGTGCATGACAGATGTTACGTCATGTATATAACTCTACATACAGTAGCTGGTAAAAAAATCTACGATTCTGGCAGTTGTAACCACGGGAAAATTGGGAATTCACAGGAAGAAAAAGAATTCATCAATTGTTTATATTTTTTTTAGACTTCTTGAGTAAACAACAGTAGACCTAGTACTGTATGTGGTAAATATGTGCTCTAAAAACGTCCCCCATGTAATTGTGCGATGAAACATACATTAATTGCGAAAAAGGGAAGTACATTATATAAAGATTTATTCACTACATTAATGTTATTTCTGCCACGTTTTTTCGTGGGAAGATTTTCAACATTTTTATTCAAAATCGTGGGAAATTATTTAATTCCAATTCTGCAACTCTATGGGTTGTTCAAGCAGGCCAATCTGCTTTTTGTTCTCCTTACTCTCTGACAGAAATTAGAACAGGAAGTAAAGTCGTTTATATGAGCAGCAACAAAAGGGTTTTCTAAGATTGTAAACGATTGAGACATTTTTCAAACTACATATGTATTAGAAAGTTGTTTCAAATTGATGAATACATCAGTGGATACCAAAATTGGTACATGTCACCAGTCCTTTAACGACTCCCAAAACAATTTCGGACAAACAGACATACAGACAGACAGACAGACAGAGAGAGAGAGAGAGGAAGGGATGGAGGGAAATTATGAATGAATCTATGCTGAATAGAGCCCAAACAATGACGCTTCACTTGATCAAACTGAAAACAATGGTCTGGCCTTGGAAGAAAACCAGTCAGAAGATAATCCTCAATTGTTCAGATTGAAATGTTCATTACAGATCAAAACATGGGGATGAATCTTGGTGGGGCCTAGGATATCTGAGGTAAATTATAATGGGTATAGGAATCAAATGAAGGACAGAGGTATGCACTCTAGAAAGTGCTAATATTCTAGTTCAAATATGTATTTATAGATAAAAATGTTCATGAAAATTTGAAACTTGTACTGGGGATGTGCTAGCCACCATACTGTAATAACTTGAGCACAGTACTACTTTAGTGACATGATGATGTAGATGATTCATCAGAAACATATTTTGTACCTCATTGGAGGTTCTTGCTGACTGTAAAACTAATCATCCATTAAATTTGTTTCTTGCTAAAAAATATTAAATGGGTACCAGATTGAAATGTGTGGACCCAATTTTCCAAAGACTTCCAAATAGTCAGCTAAGTTTTTAGACCCTCATGAAGAGCTACAAACTTCTGTAACAATAATAATTATATACTAAGTACAGATCTGAGATTCATATACAATAACATTCTATCACTTTGGGAGACAAAACAGGTCAATGAATATTGAACCATTTTCCAAGAAGATATGGGTCTAGTCCATCTTTAAACTAAATATCAATTTAGCAGAATATATCCTTTCCATGTTTACATTTTCCCTTCAAAGGTGTAGTTTTATGGAATATTCCCATGTATTTTTGTAACCTTTCATAAGAAAGAGAACATTTTTAGAAACAATTTAGTACAAAAATCATGTAGGAAAAGGCTCAGTATGACATCACAGCAACACATTCTCCCACAAAGTTTATGTATTTTATTAAAATGTATCATACTTTTTTATTAGTAAAACCTAGAAAAATAAATTGATGAAAGTCTGTCACATATATATATATATATATATATATATATATATATATATATATTTATATATATATATATATAAATATATATATATATAATATATATATATATAATATATATATATATATATATATATATATATATATATATATATATATATATATATATATATATATATATATATATATATATATATATATATATATATATATATATATATATATATATATATATATATATATATATATATATATATATATATATATATATATATATATATATATATATATATATATATATATATATATATATATATATATATATATATATATATATATATATATATATATATATATATATATATATATATATTATAAAATATTATATATTTAAAAACCTGGTTAAAATAAATTGATGAAATTTAGGTATATATATACATTGCCAAATATACCCTACTTCAATAACTTTTGAAAAAATTGTTTCTAATCATACAGAAACAACCAATTAAAGTTCAAAGAAATACATAAACATTTGCAATGGAATTGCCTCTATGACATCATCAAACATGAATTTATCATACTGTACAAAAACTTTAAAATGCAATTGGGAAATCTTTAAAAATCCATAGCTCCTGAACAGAATATCATATCAACCTGATTTTTGTATCAAATTGGCTCTAAAAGTATGCTCTTTGAAATAAAATTTATTTTACAAAAAAACATGGGAATATTCCTTTAACTGTAAAGAATGTTCATGATTAGAGAGGCACAGGTGTGGGGAAAAAGAGTCCCCAAGGATGAAGCAAACCCTTAAAAGTTGAAGAGAAAGGTCACCACGGGTCGCCTCTGTAAATTTCCCAGGTAGAAAATCATTTCCAAGAGGTGGGAGCAGAAATCTGTTATTTAGAAATAACATATTTCATGGTGTGAGTATTCAAACACTCAGAACAGCTTTACAGTGTACATTGTGTACAATGATGTATTCTCTGGATGGTATACATGTCTTCTTCATTTTGTGTGCATATAAGCATCTTCATAAGAACAAAATAAAAAGATTTATTTCAGATTTTCTCTGTCTGTATTATCTATTATCTGTCTTCTATTTTCCAAAAAACTTTGGACAATAGGTAGGATTTTTTGGTTCTGATGCAATAACATCAGCAAACTATGCGGCCTTGATGGTGTGTGTGTACATAATGTATGTGATGTGTGTGTATGTTTGTGACACCAGCTTGTAAACGCGATACCTCAAGAACAATAAACTAGATTCATGTCATATGTGGTACACAGATAGCCCATGGTCCTTAGAGTTGCTTGTGGTTTTTTTGGTGATGTCATGCATATTATTGATTAGGCGGGACTTAAATGTAAAAGTCTTAAAATGTTCATAATTTAACAACCGCACAAATGTTTCATTTCATATTTTGCATAATTGTGATGTTAGCTGGTACAGTATGTACATGTTTATTATGTAAAAACGTTGAATTTTATTAAAATGCATTGTGGGCGGGGCTTAATGTTATCTTCCTATAAAAAGAGCTTGTAAACATGGTATTGGCGGCACATTTGACTCTGACTCGCCATGCCATTAAGCATCAACAAACTAAATGTAAACATGGTATCTTAAGGATTGTAAACTGGATTTATGTCATATTTGGTACAGATAACCCATGGTCCGTAAATGTGCCCTTTTGTTTGTGGTGTTGATGTCATCCATATTGACGAGTAGGCGGGTTTACTATAAAAATCTTGAAAATTATTTTTTCATATGTTTGTTTTGTTTCATAAGTTTGTTATAATAATGATGTTAGCTAGTGTGTATGTGTTCATTGTATAAAAACATTGATTTTCATTAATAGGCTTAGTGGGCAGGGCTTAATATGATTTGTAAACAAAAAGTTTGTAAACACAATACCTCAAAACTGAACTGGATTCACATTATGTGTGGTACACAGATAGCCCATGATCTGCAGGTGTGCCCTAATGTTTTTGAAGGTGATTACATACATATTAATAAGTGGGCAGGATTTAAAGTGAAAATTTGAAAAAGTGATAAATGCGCAACTGTATGTCCATTTTGCATCATATTGGGCATGATAATTGTGTTGGTTATTGTGTACACCTTATGTTATCAACAGATGTTATTAATGTGCATGTTGGGCGTGTCTTAGTGTGAAAGTATTAAATGGTGTAAACACCATGCTGTGTATCATTGACGATATACTGTATCTGATGTATGCTATATGTGGTACACAGATGGTCATGGCCTGTACAAATGTTCTAATGTTGTGGTAATGTCCTGAATATTAATAAGTAGGCGGGGCTTACAGACAAATTCTTGAAATAGGATAATGAACAACGGTTTTTGCATCATACTTGCTGTGACAATGTTGTTAGTTATTGTACAAATGCTTATGTTGTCACCATTTTTATTGATTTGCATGGTGGGTGTGGCTTTTGAATAAATATCATGAAATCATCATTTCTGCATGATATGCAATGACATGACGAGCATTCAACAGTGTAAGACAAATAGAAGCTTAATATGAAGTCACTATGATAGGATTTAAATTTCTATGCACACCAACTTACGAACTGTAAGTTTCTTTAACACAAATCTTGTGAAAAATGGGGAGGAAATGGGATGGGATACCCTTACATTTAATGTAGCCACTAGAATAATCATAGATTGCAGGTCAAGTGATTTTGGTAAAATCCTAGTATAGCGGTAAATTTCTATATAAGGATTTTTGCTTTTTCTTTTTTAATTTTGGTTTTATTCCATTGTATTTATGTATTATATTTATTTTTGCTTCGGCCGTCCACAGTTTTTTCTGATGGCCGTCCACAGTTTTTTCTGAGATTTCCTTAGAAAAACTTAAAGTTTCTTCAGATTTCCTTATGGAAGGTTAGAATTTCCTTACAAAATATTTAACTTTTTAAGAGACACTTAAGACAGGATTGAAAAATAGTTTTCTTAAAAAGTCTACAAAACATTTGATATTTAGAAGATAACTGTAAAATGATATAGTTTTCCAATAAGATCTCAAATGTCTCTTGTAACACTTGAGATTTAAAATCCTTAAAATTCTTCAAAATATTTAGGCAACAACAATTGTATCAGGCATGATTATTAATTTCCCACCTTTATTATTGTGGTCATTTGCATAAAGTTGCTACAGTATATGAATTGACCAGACTTTATTTTATTTAGTATGCTTAGTCAGGGAGTGTGACAGGATGTGATTGCATATGGACATAGGAAGGGATGCCATGTGGGACATAGATGGGGGCCATGAGGGACATATGATATAGTATATACCATGTGGTATACACCAAGGGCTGTACCAGGTATAATTATTTGACTCCACCTTTTTTCTTATTCAACAACTCATTTGCATATAAGTTATTATATCAACTGACACTTTCATACATAGTATGCTCAATTAGGGACTGATAGCTAGGATGAGACTTCTTATGGAGCCTATGGGACATCATGTGGGACATAGGATGGGATACCATGTGGGACATGGGGTGGGATGCCATGTGGGACATGGGTGGGATGCCATGTGGGACATGCGGTGGGATGCCATGTGGGACATGGGGTGGGATGCCATGTCACTGGGATGCCATGTCGAACAGGGTGGAATGCCATGTAGAATATATGGCGGAATGCTAGCAGGACATAGGGTGGAATGCCATGCAGGACAAGGTGGAATGCCATGGGATGGAATGTCATGTTGGACATGGGCTAGTATGGGATGTCATGTGGGACATGGGTCCCATCACATTTCAACAGTCATTTGCATATATGTTATTACATGAACTGACACCTTCATACATAGTATGCTCAATGAGGAAATGTGATAGCTAGGATGAGACTTCTTATTGAGCCTTTGGGATGTCATGTGGGACATGGGGTGGGATGCCATGTGGGACATGGGGTGAGATGCCATGTGGGACATGGGGTGAGATGCCATGTGGGACATGGGGTGAGATGTTATGTGGGACATAGGGTGGGATGCCATGTGGAACAGGGTAGAATGCCATGTGGGACATGGTGGGATGCCACTAGTAACACAGAGTATGACAGGTTGGGATGCCATGTATGACATGAGGTAGGATGCCATGTGTGACATAGGGTAGGAGGCTATGTGGGACATAGGGTAGGAGGCCATGGGGACATGGGATGTGATGCCATGTGGGACATAAAGTAGGATGTCATTGGGACATTGGGATGGATACCATGTGGAAAATATGGTGGGACATTAGGTGGGACGCTATGTGGGACATCAGGTGGGAAGAGTGCACCTGATGCGGGACACAGGGAGGGATGTCATGTGGTACATATGGTTGGATCCATGTGGGTCATAGCGTGGAATGCTATGTGGGACATATGGTGGAATGCCATGTGAGACACTGTATGGTGGAATGCCATGTAGGAGATATGGTGGAATGCCATGTGGGAGATATGGTGGAATGCCATGTGGGACAAGGCATGGGATGTCATGTTGGACTGAGACACTGTATGGTGGGATGCCATGTGGGAGATATGGTGGAAAGCCATGTGGGACAAGGCATGGGATGTCATGTGGGACATGAGGTGGGATGTCATTTGGGATATGGAACATAGGCTGGAATGTCATGTGGGTCATAGGATTGGATGCCCTGTGGGACATATGATGGAATGCCATATGGAACATGGGATGTCATGTGGGATGCCATGTGCGATGCCATATGGGATATATGGTGGAATGCCATGTGGGACATGAGACGGGATGTCATGTGGGACATGGGTAGGATGCCATGTGGGACATGGGATGCCATGTGGGACATGGGATGCCATGTGGGACTTAGTATGCGATGCCATTTTTGTAATTGGCAGGGTCACATGATATGGGTGTCAATTTGCATGGGCATGTGAACCATGATGGTATTTACCATTCTAGTCTTTTTTAGATTACCCTTAGAGAAATATTAGCTTGAAGCAAGTTGCAGCAAGCGTGCTGCAAGCTTGCGGCAAGTGTGCTGCAATCTTGTGGCAAGTGTGCTGCAAGCTAGTTTTGAACAAATTAGCTTACACAAGCTAGCAAAAACTATCTGCAAGCCTGCACAAGCTACTAAAACTGTTTGCAACCTTGCGCAAGCTAACAAATATTTCATGCTTGCTTGAGTAAGCTAATGTTAGCTTGCGCAAGCTAGTATTTGTTCCAAATACAAGCTTGCAGCATGCTTGCGTAAACTTGCAGCATGTTTGCAGCATGTTTGCACAAGCTAAAGATTGTTAGCTTGTTGCAAGCGTGCTGCAAGCCAAATTTTCAGTAAGGGTAGTGTCTTTTAAGTACAGAAACTAAGCCAAAATTGATTAAAAAAGAGGAACAATTCTTATGTTTTGGCTTTCCGATCGAAACTTTTACTTGTCAGTGTGTATACTAGCCTACTATTGTACTGACCAGTGGAGTCTGTAAGCCATTTTGCTGTTTAACTGAAATAAACAAAAAACAAATAAGAATGTAAATTTTGTGAGCTCATGATTTGTTATCTTTTTTTAATGAAATTTGCACAAAAAAGTATAAAATTTGAAATTATTTTGGAATAATGGGAAGATAAAGAGTAGTAAAATTGTTTAAAGAAGGTAAGAAATCTTTCAAAATGACTGATAACCATGATTATCTTGAAGTTTAAATTTTTCTCTTTAAATTTTATCGGATTAAAATAAAAAACAGTTTTTGGCCCCAAAACTTCTAGATCATGGACTAAAATTGATGTTTTAAGATTTGTCAATCTTTTCTTTATAAATCCTGAAAGTTTTAAGAAAATTGGTCACCTTTAAGTATTAAAAATGCTGAAATTAATTCCTATATAATGATTTACCGATATACTATGATTTTTCCGTGATTTTGTATCTTATATTTGAGTAACTATTTATTGTGCTTACTAACTTAACGTTTCACAAAACAAATTTGAAAAGAATTTGATACAATTCTCTCCCGCTCGTATTAAAATTAGTCTAAATATTCCTTTAAAAATCATTTGAAAACTCTATTTCTATGCTGCTATGCTTTTAATTTATGATGTTCATCTCATTTGTTTCTTCACTTTGTGTAAATTCTAGTTTTACTGTTATGTAGTTTAAACTCAAGTTTGTAAATTGATGCAACTTCGTCTATTGCAAAATTCCTGTAGCCGCAGTGCTTGTCTGAGCTGACTGGAGTACTTGCGTTCTACTGCACTAGCCGCGTTGCGTTTACTGTACCAAATTTGCGCTGGCCTGGGTATCGCAAACGGCTTGTTGAAAATGGTAGTCACACTGTCAAGCCGTTTTATATGATTTTACAACAAAATTTTGTAATCCGATGTTCAAATACTCTCACAAAATATCATCCAGGTCCTCAAATAAATGTACATCAAGGTCGACTGTGTTAATGATAGCAGACTTGAGATATGCTTGACCAAAGCATGCAGTCATGTAACTGGATCCTTGGTAAGATCACAATATGTTCTCAGGAACTCTGTTCCCAAGAACATAAAAAAGTGTCTCTCTGAAAAAAAGTTAATAATCAAAATCTGTCATTTTACCGACCTGGTACCAGATTTTACCGACCTGGTACCAGATTTTACCGACCTGGTACCAGATTTTACCGACCTGGTACCAGATTTTACCGACCTGGTACCAGATTTTACCGACTATTTACAAAGTTTACCAACGAGTCTCAATTTTTTTTTTTTTTTTTTTGGGGGGTGGGTGTGACACCCTCAAACCCCCGGTATTTACACTCTGTTTGTACACTAGGCCTATTGTACACCTGATTAGGGGAGGAAAGCTAACTTTCAGAAACAACTTGAAATTCAGTGCTGCAGTATAGTTAACTAGTCAACAAATCAATTATTTTAGTGAAAAATGCACTTTGTGAAGTTCCTGTTACCATAGCCATGTGGCTTACGTGAGTCAATGTTTCTACATGTACCTTTTAAAAGTTTGTATAATCTGTACTTTCATCTTTACCGTTAAAATGTGAAATACAGGATGGCACTCATTCTATTGGTTTGGGAAGGCATACTTTCAAGCACGATAACAGTTGACCAACTTGGCCTTATTCTTCAAGAAATCGACAACAAATCTAGAAGAATAAAAAACATCAGTACGTATCACTAGATATATTGATTTTATTATCGAGTACATACTCTTTATTTATTTTCCTTCCCAATTTTACGCTTCATCAGCGCCTTTTGTTTCATCACCTGCTCGTTATTTTGATATTCACGCACCAGTAAATATGTTCGTTTATTCCAGTTATTTGAGAACAGCCCAGTTGCCAAATATATACATGAGAAGAAACAAGAAAGTAATTATAGTTACAAATCTGACATCTGTCCAAGTTGTTTCTTTGATCATTGATAAACTTAGATACAAGATTCTGCTCTTTCAGCCAATGCATTTCAGGATACACATGTCTCCCTTGACAAGGGTTGATGGCACTCAGTCGTCATTTCTGTAGAAGGGCCTAGATTGATATATTAAAGGGGCACTGTGGGTCCCTAAAATAGTTAAATGCCTCTCAATGCAACATTACTGATTGTCATCAATGCTTGTACTGTCACATCCAGAGTTATTGAATATCCCCGCCATTGATTTTTGCATACTGTACATGTTTTCTAATATGCTGACAGGTCTGGAGAAGTGAAAAAAAGTTTCAGTTCCACCACTTACTGAAAATAATTTCGAAAGTAGCATGTGTGCAGTAGTTTTTAAGTTACGAGCAATCAAAGTTTGAAAATTGTTCAGTATATTGAAAAAATTTGATGTATGAACAGGAAAACACCTGAAAATGCTTTTGTTTTTCTTATATTTCTTCTTTAATTTCAGACATTGAAAATGTTCAAAATGCGTTTTAGGTTGCTTGGGGTGTGGTGTAAAGATCAAATCCTTTTCATTAGGAGAGGATTTGATCCTCTTTCAAGAGAAATAGTAAGAGGGTTATGGTAAGAGGGTTAAGAAAATCAATGGATTTACATAAGAAATTAGAGCCTATGTCCTTTTCATACACAAAAGAGTAACACAAAAATGTGATAATCAGGGGCGTAGCTAAAAATGTTATTGGGGAGGGGGTGGGTGTGAAGGAATATTTCCCGACAAAATCTTTGACGCCGGAAGCTCTGCGATTTTGGAATTTTATGGCTGATATTTTATCTAAAATCAAAACAGGTTTACATGGTAATATCATCCCAAAACAGCATGGAAAGTTAACTATTTAGGCCTCTATACATTTCCATTTTATTTTTACATGGGGACTTTTTTTTTTTTAACTGAAACACTGGAATTTATTTAGGTACCATTTGTAATGAACTACAGAAGAAGAAAAAATGCAAAATACATTTGTTAATTGTTTTTCTCATCACTCATTGACTCCAAATATTTTGCTTTGTTTTACCATTGGTTATCTCTACAAACACTCTTGTTGACTTTATCTTGTACCAGTCAGCTTGTTCACAATTGATGATGAAAGCCATTGGTGTATGAAAATCTTAATTAAATAATAGCAACACTGAGTCCAGACATTCATAATAGAACATCACTTCCATCACTTAAGTAACTCACCTTTATGTCTGATAATTAAATATTCATGTCTGTATGTGACTCAGCATTCAACAGGCATCATTCAATTTGTTAGTAAGTTGCTCAAACTATTTTGCATAAAAACCTGGACACTTGTGATTCATTCCATAAGATAAAATAGATAACAACATCAACGAGATCTAGAATTGTAGCTAGGCTTGTGTGCCTCCTGTCAGAGCCTGATTACTATGGAGCACTGCAGAGTGCAACTGCCTCACAGGGGCATAGTGAACAGGGAGGGGGGGGGGACTGTCACACCCCCACCTCGGAAAAATGGTGATATGGGTTTTCTGATAGTCATCATCAAATTGTTGGTTACACAGTCCACATTGTAACTTAGTTATGACAGGTTCTTTGCGTTTTTCTGCCATCCTGACCCTGACAAAACTTGCTTTCTCGTAATTTGTTATACCAGGGATTTCTTATGATTATGATTT
Source organism: Chiridota heheva (assembly GCA_020152595.1). Lineage (NCBI taxonomy): Eukaryota > Metazoa > Echinodermata > Holothuroidea > Apodida > Chiridotidae > Chiridota > Chiridota heheva. The sequence goes on from JAIGNY010003354.1 coordinate 35,262, forward strand.
TGTTCGAATGAACAAAATTTACGTAGTTGATGAAAAGTGGGACTCCGTGTTCCTCTACCAACTTGCAGCAGCCACAAGTTGCCATGGTTATAAGGGAGGAGGGTGTTATCTGATCTCTTATCAGTCTCCTCACTGGTTTAAACAATAGTTTCAATTGTTATTCATTTCAACAAGTTGAAAACAAGATCTGCAGTCTTGTACAGACAAGGAGTTAGTTGATGTGTGTGTGTCAGTGTGTTTAATCATGTGAATCTATATTTTTTTCTGTAAATTGATAAAAGAAATTTAAATGTGCATTGATTAGCAATGAACGTGAGTTGATGAAGTTTCGTTTGTAAGGTTATAAATAATTAAATTTCCTGACAAAGTTCAAATTTCCCCGACAAATCTATTTTTTGGCATGGCCTTCATTTTTGATTGTTCACCTCGTTAGGGAAGATCAGTGAAATTTTCTCAACAAATTTACAAGTTTCCCGATAATGACAAGCCCCCTTCGCCCACCCTTCCTTCCCTGGTCGATACACCCTGACATTCCAGTATTTGCACAAAAAGCTGTAAAATGGTCAATTTATAATCGATTTTGATTAAATTGTTTGCTTTCTTCATGTTTTTTAGTGGATTTTGATCAATTTCGCTAATATTTCCTCTATCTGTCCACATACCTTTAAGGGATGAACTTCTACTATACCTGTAGTCAACAACTGTACAATACAAAGCACAGGGCCTTACTATTGTACTTTTTTTTTAATCTACAAAGATTACAAATATTTGTCACATTTCTTTGAAATAGCTGTTTACATTTATTATAGGCCTATTTTAGTTCAAAGCACCCTGACATTGACTTGAGGTTTAATAGGTCAAGTCATGTTAACCTGTGTTTTTATTCTTTTGGCATATACAGTATAGCTTGGACATTTTGGAAGAAGGAAAAAGAGCATTAGGCCTACCACAAACTGATTTATATCAGATAAAGTATGAAGAAGAAGAAACAAAAAAAAAACTTATGAAGCAAATGTTTCTTGAACATATATCTTGATGGAAAAGTTGATAGAAGTACTGTAGAAGCAGCATGTGACTTGACATTGTGAGCGATGGTTTATCTCTGATCAGGGAGTTGCTTCCCGCTCGCTCGGATAGCAAGAAGTGTCTTCTGTAGATAGAGTTCACTTTCTTCTTATTTATGTTTGAAGAAAGTGATGATTGCAGGCAGATTACGTTACTGAAAGAACAGACTAATTGACTCTAGTAATATTAAACCGTGGACACAAAAGACAAATGGTGAAAATCATTTTGAGATGCTGCGGAGTGCTAACTCCTGATTCATAATGGCGCTCCCAAAAATTGTTTGAAGATGACTGGAGATGAAATGTTATGATGTTTGTCATTCTTAGCTAACGTATGTTTCCAAGAAGCATTTGAAAACATGAAGTGTGTTGTTGAGTGTTGTGTTTGCAAGAAGATATTGTCATGTTAAGAAACACCTTGATAAGCTGCTTTTAGCATATTATACGAAACGTTGCACAATTTGTCTTTTTTGCCAAAAACATGTCTTTAATGTTAAGGAAATGTAACAGAAGAGTTAAATTGGCTGTTTTCTAATTGTCATCAATGGGTGAGATCTTATTATAACATTTATACTGTGTGTATGGTCTGTACTGCATAATTTTTTACACTTCTGTTGGATAAAAAGAACTTAGGGTGCATTGTATTGAAAGAGCTGAGAAGAAACATTTGGATCATCCAAGCACCTCTGATGAAGAGTGTAAACTAATACCAGGTCATGAGTTGGGGTGATACAGTAGTTGGCAAAACCAAAATGATAATAATTACAGAGCCATAGTTTTAATTTCCAGCCATAAAGAATAAATTTTAACATACGGGCTAAGAAGGTTGGTCACCCCATAAAAAGCCTAAACTAACACTACCACCACAAAAAAAAAATCAAAGACACCCAGAATTAGTAAAGAACTTATCAATGTTGACCTTGAAATTGTGAACAGAATTGGAGCTAACTACTCACTCAGGCAAACCATTCCACTCATTAACAACTCTTTGCGAAAAGCTAAAACACAGAATATCTATTTCGTGAAAACTTTTGGGTCAACTTTTAACTGTTACCTTGTGTCACATGAGGATTAGCTGGAACATGCAAGTAATAACAGGAAGTCAAAGCATCACTACCAGATATGAACTTAAAAACCTGAATCATTTCTCCACGTACTCTTCTCAACTCAAGGTGGTCAAATTAAGAATTTGCAACTTAGATTCATAAAAGAGATTCCTTACTTAAGGAGTAAGTCTAGTGGCTCTTCACTGAACCTGCTTTAAAATGAACATATCCTTCTCATAAAAGGGACTCCAAGCCTGAATAGCATACTCAAGGTGAGGCCTGACTAACTGCTTATACAAATTAAGAACAACCTTTCTACCAAGAAATCAAAAATTTCTTCTAATCAAACCAAGCATCCTATTTGTCCTTGCAGCTGCTAAAGCACACTGTTTAGAAGGGTTCAGATTGCTAGTAATGACAACACCTAGATCCCTTTCTTGATCAACACAACCAAGATTTGAACTTTTCATGCAGTAATCAAAAGCCAAGTTGTTTTGACTAAAATGAATAACTTTGCATTTATCAACATTGAATGACATTTGTCATGTTTGGGACCAAGAAACTAACTTATCCAGATCAGTTTGCAAAAGTGAAGAAACCCTAGCAGCATCAATATTCCTGTACAACTTAGTGTCATCAGCAAATTTACAAATCCTGAAGCCAAGGGAAATATCAATATCATTAATGAAGGTTAAGAAAAGAAGCGACCCCAATACAGAACCCTGATGAACACCAGTGTAACCTTCTTCCATGGAGATACTCCACCATTAACAACAACTCTTTGTGACCTGTCAACTAACCAAGAATATATCCAACTGGCACACTATCCCTCCACACCAAGTGTTCTTGTTTTCATCATGAGCTTGCCTAATGGAACCTTATCAAATGCTTTTTGGAAATCTAAATAGATAACATCCACATTACGACCAGAATCAACTTGTTAATAGTAACATCATCAAGAAACTCCAAAAAATTAGAAACACAAGACCTTTTAGGTAAGAACCCATGCTGGGACAAATTTAACAAATCATTGACCAGTAAATGATCTAGTACAACATCCTTAACAATGGACTCCATGACCTTGCACACAACACTAGTAAGACTCACTGGCCTATAGTTACAAGGCAAACTGTGGTCACCCTTTTTAAAAATAGGAGTGACATTAGCAATTCTCCAATCACTAGGAACAACACCAACATTGATCAAAGCACTTTGAAAAGATAATACTCAGAGGAACAGAAAGCACATCAGAACACTCATGTAAGACAGCAGGATGTATACCATCTGGACCTGGTGCTTTATTTGAATTCAAACCCTTCAACTTCTTAGACACAACATCAACTGAAAAATCAACATTCTTCATGGATACTGGAGAGTGCACACTAAGATAATCCACACCATCATCAGCAGGGGACTCCTTAGTAAAAACAGACACAAAGTAGTCATTCAAAACCTCAGCCATATCCTTACCACTATTGATTATAGTAACACCATCATTACCCTGAAGGGGAGCAACAACCTCCTTTTTTTTTGCTTTGAGCGAACATACAAATAAAAGACTTGGTATTAATCTTAACCTCTTTGGATAAATGCTTTTCAAAAAACACTTTAGTATCTCTTATCAAACCCTTTGTGAACTTTTCCTGATCCTTAAACTTAGCAAGCTCTGCAGGACACCCACTACATTTGTAACAACGCCTCAACTTCTTCTTTTTCTGAACAGCCTGCAAAACCTCCCAAGACATCCACACTGGCCGATTACACCTACAGACTTTCTTTAATGGGACAAACCTATTTACTCCCTCCAAACCTATAGTTCGGAAAACATCCCATGCTTTAGGCGGATCTAATTCATGGAGCAAAGAAGTCCAATCGAATGACAAATTATCCTGAAGTGCAGCAAAGTCAGCATTCTTAGAATCTAAAACCAGTTTATTAGCTGGAGAAATCTTTGTGAAACAATACAGATCAAAACTAATGAGGTCATGATCACTATACCCTACCTTACCATTACTTAGCACATTTCTAACCATTCACTACTGAAAATCAAATCCAGATAATTACTACCACATATGTGGGAAACAACACATGCTGGTGAAAAAGCAGTCAGATACAGCATTCAGAAAAACTTTACCATGTGAACTCCTTAGTAAAAACAGACACAAAGTAGTCATTCAAAACCTTAGCCATATCCTTACCACTATTGATTATAGTAACACCATCATTACCCTGAAGGGGACCAACAACCTCCTTGGTTTTTTGCTTTGAGTGAACATACGAATGAAAAAACCACTTTTGTAATTAATGAATGTATATATAAATCTCTTCGTTTCCTTGTATGTATCATTTTGTATACCTGTATTTATCTGTAATCTGTATAGGTGTGCTTGAATAAATCTTTCAATCAATTAATCAATCAATCAATATAGTACAAAGATTCCATTCAATGTCTGAAAAATTAAGGTCCCCAAAAACAATAACCCTCCTAGAAGCAACTTTCCTGAAGCAGTCAAGCAATTTCTGATTGTTCTCAGGACTAGAATTTGGTGATCTAAACACACTGCCAACAACCACTGAACTACCAACATCGCCATCAACGATAAGCTCACACCATAGGCAATTTGAAAAGCCAAAAGAAAACTGAGCAGTCCTATCTATACAACTAAAACTAACTTTCACAAACAATAAAACACCACCTTCTCTACCATTGAGAGTATCGAATCTGTCTTGCCTGAAAACTGAGTAGCCTGGAATATGTATCTCTGAATCACTAATTTCGCTATAAATCCAACTCTCAGGAATACCAATTATATCAGGTCTACTAATTGAAACTTTAGCCAGAAGCTCATCACGCTTATTCAAAATGCTACAAACATTTGAAAACATAACCTTAATTCTACCACTACAACAATCCCTATCCCAAGAAACATGCCTAACAGGTGGGTATAAACTCTCACCCCCCGTGAATAGTTTAAAGGACTCGAATCCTTAATTGCCCTATTGACACCCCTAGCAAGAACACGAGCTGGCACCCTTCCTAGTTAAATGCAAACCACCTCTCATTAACCAATCAACCCGAGATTCAAACTTATGCCAAAAATTTACGAAACCGAACTCAAATAGACGTCACAAATACTCTCTAACCAACTATTGATCAACAACATCTTATCTATCATGAAGAACCTACCCCTATGCGGCAACAGACCAACAACTAGAACCTTACAACCTGTGTCCTTCAACTTGAATAAGAAATCTATGAAACTACGCCCAACAGAATCAACATTTCTCCTTAAAATATCATTTGTACCAATTGAAACTATGATGGTATTTTCACCCTTACATTAAGTCTCAACACGAGAACTAACATCATCAACCCTAGCTCCTGGAAGACACACCTAATCCTTCTACTACGATCTACTCCACAAAACTCTTGTGTCAACATACCTTACAAGTGAATCCCCTATCCATAACACCTTATCCCTAACATAACCCACAGGCAACATACCAGATGAATCAACAACCTCACGACCAATGGCACCCGTACAATCATCAACTACAGACAACCCTACATCAGGCCTGTCAACATAATCTGATCCAAGACTATCTACCTGAACAGAACCCCTATCAAATTCCTCACCCAAAGATTTATCAACATCACATGTCTGACATCTCAGCAACAAATCTCCGTCTGCACGTTAGCATCAACCTTTTCAACAATACAAGTACAACCAGAAAGTCTCAATTCCAAAGCCTTTCAATCTTATACACTTTGAACAGACAAATACAAAACTATAAACCAAAGCTTCTTCAAAACTACATGTCACACGTACTCCTGGAAATCAATCCGCATATTACAGCTATCACAGTAAACCGAACTCTCCATGATCATACAACATAATTAACAAACAGAAAACCAAAAGTAGCAACCTAAAAGAGGAACAATAGGCCCAACAATACCTAAAGAAATACCTTAGCTTCATCACACAGTATACTAGCATACACTTAACACATAAGGCTATACACTTAAATTAAAAAAGATAGCTAACACAACAATACCAAAGCCTAGCTACAACAACTGTAAGGCCTAGCCTAGCTTATAACAACAGCAACAAAGTGTGTAATAGGATAGTTAGATGCCACACAAACCAGTAAGAACAAAAAACCAAAATTTAACAGTTGAGGAAACTAATGAAAATAACAAATATGCAGAAAAAATGTAAGAAACAACAATAAATAAAACTCAGCCTGAATAAAATCCAAAATCGAGATGAAAATATCCACAAATTGAGACAAGAATTGAAACACTTCTGTATACACTTAAAACACTTTTGAAATCCCAAGGTTAAATTTGCAACAAAACCTCAACTTTTCAAATTATTTCATCCTGATACAAGAGTTTAATTGAAGCTATAAATGTCAAACTTCTTAAAACCACCATCTAAAGTTGGGTGTTTTTCAAAAGCAGAAAAAGCTAAACTTGGTCATGCATGTCTTGTACCCATTATTATGAAAATGTAAATATTTTAAAAACGTGTTGATGGAAATGCACACACAGTTTAAATTTTAGCTTCATAAATATTTTATTGAAATATCTTAGAAAAGTTGACAACTAAGTAAAAAATTGGAATATTATTTCTACTGTACATAGCTGTCAAATGTAAATATTTACCTGGACTCCCTTTGATATACAGTAAAAACTACAGTTCTCTGTGAAAGTTAAAAATAGTAAATAAAAACTTTGAAAGGGAAATCTGCATACAAAATTGTAGACAAATACTCTCCCTGAATTCAACATGACAATTTCAAATAACTTGAAGTGAACTTCATACTACAAACCAAATGTTCAATTGCTTCGAAATATGATAATTGTATAACAAAAATAATATAACTTTCCCTCTGAAATAAATGTGTTAAAAGAATTAATTTAATCAAGAAAAAGCTGAAACCATAGATTATAAAGGTTATTTTTAAAACAATGTTTATGTCACTGAGTGAGCTGTAATGCTAATCGGTGAGTCATGCCTCTTTCTATACATGTACTTTCCACAGTGTACAACAATATGAGTTCGGTTATGCATAGAAATGTTTGAATTGTGGTTTCTTGGTAATTATAACATGTTTAAAGTACATTTACCTTGAATATACATATGTGTTGATGATGCTTTTGATAAATCATGAAAATACAACAACAAATTGAAATTAACAATTGTATAATACACATGTACAGAAATTGAAATTGAAAAATGTATAATACACATGGACAGAATTGAACTTCCAACATTGAATTGACCTGTGTAACCATCACAAACCCTCCTTGTTTTTGTTTAATTGTTTACCGAGTTCTAGGAAAGCCCTCTTGTATTACAGTATATCAAGTAATTTATCATGGTTAGGGTTAGAATATTATATCAAGACATCTGCAGCCTTTGATAAAACAGTTGCAGAACACTTGTTGCAGAGAGCAGACCCAGCCGGGTTTGAACCTCAGACCATGTTCTGTTGTGCCATGTAGATTTATTATACAAGAAAGACATGCCAAACACAGACTTCATTTGGGAGCACCAGAAAGTTGTGATTGCAAACTAGTGGCACTCATCCATTATATGTTGGCATCTAGCAGGTGTGATTGATTTGGATTTCTGTACCTCTTTGCCTGTCATTTATGGTATAGTATACACCTAAACCTGCTGAGATCAATACATGGGTCCCTTTAGCATACATTTAAAGGATTATTCCTGTAAATTTTATTTTCCATATGATAGAGGACCACATGTACATGTATACAAGAAACATTTGAATTGGTGAAAAAACAACTGATATATCATGAGGAATTAACCATCCTTATGAAGAATGGTCCATCAATCATTCTTGGGTTTTGCACAAAGTCCTCCCAAGCATATAATGTGTATTTATATTTAGGCTCATCAGCCAAGGATTAATCTGAGTTGCATCACTGAACAGCAGTTATGTAGCTTGAGCCCCAGATGAATGGCCTATTGTGTACAGTATACAGTATAATGTCTATTAAATGTGGTATAGCGGTTATCATTTATGTCTAGAGACCACGAGGCCCTGGGTTCAAGCCTGGGTTAGGTAGACACGCAGTGCACCACAACTGGTTATCAAAGGCCGTGGACATTGACTTGGTTGTCGATGTTATGTCTGTCCGTACGTCGTACCTGTGTTCTCGTCCGGGTTGTTTGAAGCGTTTCATGATAGCATACTATCCTAATCGAATACGCAGGCGAAGACCCCGTCATTGTAATTGTGTGTTCACTTGTTAGCGGCGCACAGTATAACGATAGCTGGTTGCTAACTAGTGAACTGTGAATAGACTATGAAGATGCTGTCAGTTAAGAAGGTATAGATTACCCCTGTGTTTTGTATGGTGTAACAATATCTGGATGCTAGTCAATGAATTGTGAAGTCTCTTGGGTTGAATGGTGTGGATTATCTCTAATTTTGAGAAAATGGAGGGTGTTGGATTGGAGGGATATAAGGGCCAAAAATTCTGTATGCATTGCATCTAAGAATTATAATTCATACAGTGGATTTCACCAATGTATTGAAAACTGATCAGATTCAGTGTACAGTATAATATCATTATTGCAGATCCAAGACAATTTATGTATTACTATGAATAAAAAAAAAACCTTTTTTCTTTTGGGTGTGAGGTACAGTACATGAGCAGATGGGTTAAGTTAATTAAAGTTAAATCCATCCGAGCCAGGGAAGGTGCTTATCCCCGATTTCCATGGCGCAAGCAGATGAGAGCCCCCTGGATGGTGACGCTAGACTCCCCGGCAGTGCTGGTACTCATTTTACAGCTGAGTGGACTAAAGCAATTAGAGTAAAGTAAAGTGTCTTGCTTCAAAGACACGAAGCAGAGCTCAGGTGGCAATTGAAGCTGGTACCTTCTGCATATGAACAAGACTCCTTAACCACTGCACCTTTAATGGGTGAAGCATGTTCTTGTAAAGTGCATGTTCTTGTAAAGAGCATGCTCTTGTAAAGTGCATGTTCTTGTAAAGTGCATGTTCTTGTAAAGTGCATGTTCTTGTAAAGTGCATGTTCTTGTAAAGTGCATGTTCTTGTAAAGTGCATGTTCTTGTAAAGTGCATGTTCTTGTAAAGTGCATGTTCTTGTAAAGTGCATGTTCTTGTAAAGTGCATGTTCTTGTAAAGTGCATGTTCTTGTAAATGTTCTTGTGTGCATGTGCTTGTAAAGTGCATGTTCTTGTAAAGTGCATGTTCTTGTAAAGTGCATGTTCTTGTAAAGTGCATGTTCTTGTAAAGTGCATGTTTTGTAAAGTGCATGTCCTTGTAAAAGTGCATGTCCTTGTAAAGTGCATGTTCTTGTAAAGTGCATGTTCTTGTAAAGTGCATGTTCTTGTAAAGTGCATGTTCTTGTAAAGTGCATGTTCTTGTAAAGTGCATGTTCTTGTAAAGTGCATGTTCTTGTTATGTTCTTGTAAAGTGCATGTTCTTGTAAAGTGCATGTTCTTGTAAAGTGCATGTTCTTGTAAAGTGCATGTTCTTGTAAAGTGCATGTTCTTGTAAAGTGCATGTTCTTGTAAAGTGCATGTTCTTGTAAAGTGCATGTTCTTGTAAAGCGGATGTTAGGCCTAAACTTCGTCTAAATAATTAAACTAAAAATGTTTCCAATGAATTAGAAAAGGCAACTAATTTTGAAAGAAATACATACAAAATTGTCTTGGAATTCAAAATGGTGCACACAACCGCAACATCATACCAGACTACCTCCCTCTTTCACTTTGGGCTTGAATTAACTTTTGCACGAAATGGTAATATTTCACCCCATTGAAGGTTTCCCTAATACTCAACTTTTGAGGTCACCCAGGAGATAATTTTGAGAGTGTGAGAATAAACATTTTTCTGAAGCAGTCCATAAACAAACAAACACAGAATTGGCCTTAGGCTAGGAACCTAAGCTCCCCCTGTCATTTCTTACAGCATATTTGTGATATATGGACTAAATGCAGTCTCTCTGACCTTTCTTTTCATATAATATTTTTGTTGGAAATATGTCATTGAATTGAGGTAGACAGTATAGTTGTGTCTTGGTGGTTAATTGATGTATATGATTTTGGGGACAATGGGTAATTGTGCTCATACTAGTGAGATGGGCTTTGTTCTGTTCCTGCTGTCACTAATATTTTGTTTAGATTCCTGAACTTAGAAATTATCATAGTATCTGGGTAAATATAAATTCATAGGAGTCATGAAAGGTGGGTACATGTAGGTTAATAGGTTTTTTATGCATTAAAGGTATACAGACAGGTAGAGATTTTATATTCACCAGAAAGAGCCTAAAATTCTGAACAGAATAGTTTTTTTAAGTTATACTGTAGCTCATCAAAGTTTAAAGAATTTTTTTTGATTTATGGAAGAAAAAAAAGTTTGATGCATGAAAGATATAAGACAGCTCAAATTTTTTAATGTGATTATTTAAATTTCTGTCACTACCTTTGAAGCCTGGAGTACCCAACATAACCTGGTTTCCATGACCTTTTCAACAAAATGGGACCCAGATTTTATCTCTTCACACAGATATGACCCTATTTTCAAACGCAAGTTCAAAGACAAAATTTAAATTTCGTAATTGGTTTGCATGACCGTTCATCAAAGATTTAGCTTGTGTGGTAACTGGTAAAATTAATCATTTATAAATATAAAATACCTACAATTTGTTTACTTTTTGATATTGTATATTAAAAGTTTTTTCTAAAATTTCTATGTATTATCAATTTGATTGTAAAGCGACTTGATCCACGGGAGGAGGGGGCTATTTAAATAAGTGCAATAATAGTAATAATAAATGTGCTTGTTTCATGTATACAGTAGCTCAAAAGCATATGTTGTTTGCATTTGCTTTTGTATATACAGTAGGTTTATGCAGGGAGTTGCCTTCTAAAATGGCAACTCCCTAGTTTATGGTACAGAAGGTTCATTTACCTACAGTATATGTGGTGCAGTGGTTTCTGTTACTGACTGCATGGAGCATTTAAAGGCCAGTTATTGTGCATTACGGACGATAGAATAGATTTATATCCATGTGCTTTGATTGTTCGAATACAAATAGATCAGGTTACACCTACACAGATGAGCAAATCAGTAATCGTCTTGGATCAAATTACTGTGTGCTGGAATAAAATGTACACCGCCTCATTTTCGGCCACAATGAAATCTTGACAAATGGCCTTTAAGCATTTTGTCAATTATTTGGTGCAGCAATGAGTTGTTTTCTAAGCCCAGGCTGGTGGTGATTGTCGTATATGAATTAGGGAGGTATGAATAGATTTATTAAATGGTTTGGAGTCTGGGAAAAGTAAAAGATTGTATGAATATTCTTCCAGATGATTATTGGATATTGTGCTAATCTATTTTCATTTGAGACCAGGTGGTATACTATATGGGATAAAGGTGGCATGGAATATGGGACATAGGGTTGGGTAGCATGTGAGGTACAAATTGGAATTTCATGTAGAACATAGAATGGGATGACATATGGAACACAATGGTATAGGGACATAGGATGCGATGGCATATGGGACGTAAGATGCAATGACATAGGAACATAGGATACGATGGCATATGGGTTATAAGATGCAATGGTATAGGGACATAGGATGCGATGGCTTATGGGACAAGATGCAATGGCATAGGGACATAGGATGCGATGGCATATGGGACATAAGATGCAATGGTATAGGGACATAGGATGTGATGGCATATGGGACAAGATGCAATGGCATAAGGACATAGGATGCGATGGCATATGGGACAAGATGCAATGGCATAGGGACATAGGATGGGATTGCATATGGGACAAGATGCAATGGCATAGGGACATAGGATGCGATGGCATATGGGACAAGATGCAATGGCATAGGGACATAGGATGCGATGGCATATGGGACAAGATGCAATGGCATAGGGACATAGGATGCGATGGCATATGGGACAAGATGCAATGGCATAGGGACATATGATGCGATGGCATATGGGACATAGGATGCAATGGCATAGGGACATAGGATGCGATGGCATATGGGACATAAGATGCAATGGTATAGGGACATAGGATGTGATGGCATATGGGACAAGATGCAATGGCATAGGGACATAGGATGCAATGGCATATGGGACAAGATGCAATGGCATAGGGACATAGGATGCGATGGCATATGGGACAAGATGCAATGGCATATGGGACAAGATGCAATGGCATAGGGACATAGGATGTGATGGCATATGGGACATAAGATGCAATGGCATAGGGACATAGGATGTGATGGCATATGGGACATAAGATGCAATGGCATAAGGACATAGGATGCAATGGCATATTATGGGACAAAGAATGGGATAGCAAATTGTACAGCGTCATAAAATGATAAAAATCAATATTCATGTTTATAGCAGTAACACTATTTGTTGTATTATAAATTCTCCTCTCACACTTAAAGTGCCCTAAAATCAGAATGCATGGCCATTATCAACATGTATGTGCCCCTTGCGGACATTAGTAACCTGCTTCCTTCGTAAAAGAGTCTTGCTTTGTCCTATTCAGGTCTGTACAGTGTTGCTGTTGAGTATATAGTAATTCTCCTATTTCTAGTAATATCTTTGTATTTTATGTTTGTAAATTTGTTTCTATCCATTACTTTGAAAAGCTTGAATATAATGTACTTTTAAGCAGGGAGTTGTTAACAACTCCCTGTTTTGAGTTAATGTTAAACTTTTATTCAATCATTTTCATCTGTGCTCTATGCCACGTAAAGTAGGTCTCATATATAAAAAAAACTAACAAAACCATGACAATTCACCTAATTTGATAAATCAATTGTAGACTCTGTATTGTAATTTTGTCTCTGTTTTATGATTTCCACAGTGACTTTAATCATTAATTTATGGTTTGTTGAGCATCCCATTGTTTCTTTTCTATTGTATTTGTAAAAGTTTCATTTTTCCTTGAAAGAAATAAACGTTGACAGTTTTTAGAGCTATTGGGCAGATTATGTACAGTAGGCCTATCTTACATATGTATATGGATATATCTCACATAATTGAAAACTTACTCAAATTACTGAGTAATATTAATGTTCATTTCCAATGCCAAAGGCCCTACACCTAAGCAGTTAAGATGGCTTGCCATGTTTGTATGCGTGGATGAGTGCATCTTTGACAGCTATATTATAAACACAATATTTCATGATCAGTAGATACTTGGAGCATGTTCTCACTTAAGTGCGAGCTTGCGATCAGATCCACTCACTGAAGGCGATCAGATCCACCAAATTTGTATGGTGAAAATACTCACTGGATCTAATTACAGTCACTTGCTCTTGATCGAGGGTATGATCATGATCCGCAGCAGGCGATTAGATCCACTGATGAAAATCTCAAAAATCGAGTCTGAATGCAGATAAAAGGGACTTGCGATTTTTGGTCATCATGAATTGTGATCAGATTGCATTCAGTGGGTCAGACTGCAAGCTCGCACTTAAATGAGAGCACATGCTTTTACTAAAATTGAGACGGTTCATTATTGGAGGATCGTGATCCGCAGATAAATGAAAACACGTGCTAGATTAATTGGTTCGGTGATGATATCTTGAATTTTAATAAGTGGTCAGTATGTCTTACAAGATTAGGTCAGTGATTAGATATGTCCATTTGACAGCGTCAAAATTACTTCATTATCTTGGTATGTCATTAACATATACCCATTATAGACATGCTTTGGTTTATGGGTTGGATATTCATCAAAGCATACTTAAAAGGATTATTAGGCATCTACATAGTTTAGTCAAACTACATTAAGTAAAGTTTACTAATATCTATCTTTAATTGAGCATCAACCTTTTACCTCTACATCAAGGGTTTTTAATTAAATTTTTCGAAGGGCCACTGTTTCACAACAGCTTCAGGCCATGTGCCAATCGCATGGCAAAACTAGCATCATGTGACAAACAAAACTCGTCAAAACAATCCCTGAATAAAAACAAGTTGAGAGCGTGCATGATTAGAAGGATGTACGCCAGATGTCGGCGGTTCTCTTATCCACCTTCCTTTGACAAGCCGTGAGCCATATAAGAAGTAAAGATAACATTTGATTTGATAAGCCGCTATGTTTTAGTGAGCTGATCTGCCTAGGAAAAAAACAAAATAAACGAGTATTTTACAATTTTTACCGGATCTCATTCGGATTGATCTTACATGCAATGCACTGTAGTGCATTATATAATGACTAATGTTCGCGGGCCAGATTGGATTGCCTGGCGGGCCAGATTTGGCTGCGGGCCGCCTTTTAAGAATCACCGGAATAAACACTCGCACAAGCACATGCAGTGATGTAGTTTAGTTAAAGGGGCACAAGACTGAAAATTAAGAGCATAATATCCCAGAGACTCACAAATATTCAGCAAAGCTTTTTGAACCCTTTGGAGTGCTACAAAACATCTTAAATACTAACACCAAGCAGTTGTCTAAGATTCATAACAATAACATTTGATCTCTTTGGGAGGCAAAACAGGTCAATGGATATTTGAAAACTTCACCAAGAAAGTGCCCTCACGTATGGGTCTAGTCCACCTTTGAGTTTCAAAAAAGTATACAAAATATCAACTTGCATTCCAAACAATCAATGTTCTGGACTCACAGATAATCAAAACATTTGGTTTCTGCCACAAAGGAAAATGAGGGAATGCGAATCTTGCCTGAATGGAATGCGAACAATGAATGCTTAGCATGAATAAAACTGAAAACAATGATTTGACTTTGGAAGAAATCAGTCAGAAGGCAACTGGGCAATACATGTCAAAAGTGAAAAAGAGTTTAGAGATAAGTTATGTTGGGTATGGGGAATGAAGTGTACAAAATATTAGGCTTACTGGAATTGCTAAGGGGGCAGAGGTACTGTATGCACTCACTTACTAACTGAGTGCTAAAATTGTAGTTGGTAAAGTGCATTAGTATTGCAGTGGAAGGGGTGATACTGTATGTGTAATATATATCCTCTAACTGGTTGTTAAACAGATGTGAATGCCAGAAGAGCTGTGTTTTAGAAATTAAATCACCAAAAGAAGGCGCATCATCTTTCTAGCTAGTAACCCTGATCTCGTGTTTGTAATTGCAACATTTATCATACTTGTCATACAATATGCAGGGTACCCCACAGCAAACAATATGTTTTTCCCAAAGAAAATTATTTTCAGTGCAGACCATGACGTCATTGGCATTTTGATGTTTAGAATAAGCCTATAACTCATGAAGATAGATAGAAGCATTAGGTTAATACAACTTAAGGGTTTGTGCTATATGTAGCATTGCACTGGGAAAGATGCCAGATAAAAATAGATCTTTTGTAATTATATCCAGCTAGGAGGTGAATTTGCAATTAGGTGACCTGGGGGGGCGAGTAGGGAGAGAGGTTGGGGTTAGGGAAGGTCCTTACAGTATGTGCAATCACCAACTATGGGAATAAATTCTTTAAAGTGTGGTTAATACCATAATGGTGAAGCCTCTGTACCTTTGGTTTGTTGAATGATTCATGGTATACTGTTACAGTAAAGAAAACGACGTACACATAGCATGTATCTGGTGGAGAGGGTGAGGGTTGTATTTCAGTCGTAAGTAGAGATTTGCAAAGCATTCAGTGATAGGGCTTCTACAATTGAATTGAAATCATCTCGAGAACCTCACTGTATCTCAATTGGGGAAAGGCAAATTGTCATATTTGTCAGACTAGCAATGCACTGGTGGTAAAAGAATTTCTGGCATCATCCTTTGCTACCATGAGCCATGTTGGTAGTCGGGTTGTACAGTCTTATAGACAAGCTCAGTAGGCTGCTTGTTTTTCACTTAGGAGTCAGGTAGCTCAGTACTGTAGGGGTCAGGTAGCTCAAGCCTCGGACAGGTCTAATCAGTTTTTTCACAGCTATGCAGACAGATATGCCAATTATCAAAGCGGAAGTAGTTCATTTGCAGCCTTATTCAGCTGTTGAGAGAAGTGGCAATAGTGAATGGCGCTCGCCATTCTTCGGCGGGGACGTTAAGCCGTCAGTCCCGATGTTAGAACAGTCATACCCCACCTGATTCTCTAAACACTTCTTAAAAAAGAGTAGGGTGAAACCCAGTGTTCATTCACTTCCGTCTCGGTCGCATGAGACTGGCATCTCCTATGAAGGCTATTGCTGAGTTACCGTAAGTGAGGATCGTGTGCAAAACAAAAGACTTTTCTCAAAAGTGGGGTTGTTTTCTCAAAAGAGTTGAAACTATAAATTTCATTTTGTTGATTAAAACTTGAACATGACCAAGTGCATTAATTAACACACAAGTGTTGAAATGATAGCACTAATAGGGTGTTAATGAGAATTCCATTGTAGTCAAATTATTGATGAAATGATAATGGATGGCTTAGTGCCTAAATTTATATTTGTGAACCTTGGTTGGGTCGTAATCTCTGTTTGTATGTCAATAGTTAGAGCAACAAACTTTTATGTTGTTTGACTACAATGGCCTGTTTACTCCCAATCTGATGTCAATTAATATTGGTCAGTCAAATGAAAGCTGTTAAAGGTATTTAGACGTGTAGGCGCAGCACTGCTTTGAAATATATTAAAATCATCATATAAGCAAAACATTTCATCAAAATTGGTTTAACATAGACTTTACAACAATTCTTAAATCTCAGACATTAATTTGCAAGCATGCATGCAAATTTTATGCAAATTTTGTGATTTATTACAGGGCGACCTTGGTATTTTCTATGGTAAATCATTTGTTTTTTAAGTGACTCATATTTCTTTGAAGTAGTGCAGCAAATTCTAACCAAAAGTATTTTGAGTCTTTATTATACTCCCAATACAATTCTAGGAGCAATAGACTTTCCCATCATTTTCAAGAATTACATAAAGGTTTTGAGCTGTCCACACAATCATACATCACAAATTTTGCATAAATCAAAAACTGATCAAACTTTGATCAGCCATGATAACTCTAAAAACTGATCGACTCAGAATATAATTTTCTCGTTCAACCAATATTAAACAGAAATTTCTATACTTTTTATGTCCATGACCTTGGAAGATTGTGTAATTAGGTCATGTACATACACTTAATCATTTACAACTTGCACTCACGTATGGTGGGAAGAATCATAGTCAAGATCCCAGTCATCCCACCGTGGGGGGAAGGGAGAGGGAACTTCTATATGTGAGGTATATGTGTATGTGCCGCCCGAGCAGGTACCTTTTTTTTGCACCATATTTGTAGTGCATGTGTCTTTTTTTTTACTATGAAAAAAAAAAAATTGTACTAAAATTTAAGTAAAATAATTTGTCTTTTTTCCTTATCATTTTTGTAGTGCAGGTCCCAAAGAATGAGGTTTTACTGTGTTAATTTTGAATTGCTGGTCCATTTTCACAATATTTTTGTTGAATACTCCTGCTGCAGGTATCAAAATTCAGGAACTTCAAAACTAACCCGACCACCCATAATCTCAACCTCTTTCGCATCAGCCGTGCCAAGGCTAGACGCACTATCAAGGACAGTAAAACCAACACTTGGAACAACTTCATCTCTTCTCTTACCACCAAGACCCCCACTAAGAAGATTTGGAGAATGGTTAACAGCTTCCACGGCAAAGTGGGCAAATCTCCCATCTCCCATCTCTCTTGGAATGGTGACCTTCTCACCACGAAAAAGGATATCGTTAACCACCTCGCCGCCACTTTCAGCAACATTGCGTCCTCGACCAACTACCCCAATACCTTCAAAACCAAAAAAAGCTTGAGATGAAGCCCGGAGAATCACATTTCCCTGTGACAACTCCGAAAGCTACAACAACCCTCTCACCCTTTCTGAATTAAATCAAGCCATCCACGACGCTGGCTGCACCTCCAAGGGCCCAGATAATATCCCCTACCAGTTCCTGAAACATCTCCCCATCAAGGCCACCACTACCCTACTCACCATCTCCAACCACATTTGGTCCTCACACTCCTTTCCCCTATCTGGAGGACAGCTATTGTCATCCCCATCCTTTAACCGGGGAAGGATGGTACCGACCCCCCCCCCCCCAGCTATCGCCCTCACCTGCTGTCTGCAAAATTATGGAAAGGATCATTAATCAGAGACTAAACTGGTTCCTTGAGACCAACAGAATCCTCTCCCCTCAGCAAAGCCGCTTCCGAAAACATCGCAATACCCTAGACCAGTTAATTACGCTCAACACCGCTATCCGGGAATCCTTTGCAAAAAAGAAACACCTCATTGCCATATTTTTTGACCTCGAGAAAGCTTTCGACATTACTTGGAAATACGGCATTACCTGCAGACTTCACACCATCGGCCCTCTCATCGGCCTCAGAGGCCATCTCTCCATCTTTATTTAAAACTTTCTCTCACCCAGGCAGTTCCAAGTTCGTATTGGCCACACCCTCTCCAAGCAGTACCCCCAAGAAGAGGGCGTCCCCCAAGGCAGCATCCTCTCTCCCACTCTCTTCAACCTGAGCATTAATGACATCGCGGATAACCTTAGCCCCAACATCAAACGTACTTTCTACGTGGATGACTTCACCATCTTCTACTCCTCCCCTAGCTTTCCTATTGTTGAAAATATGCTTCAAATCAGCCTCAACCAGCTGCAAGTCTAGAGCAACAATAATGGTTTTCAATTCTCCAAAGACAAGACAGTCTGCATGCACGTTTGTCATTTCAACAACCTCCACCCCAAGCCGAACTTTATGCTCAATGGCAATCGCATCCCTAAAGTTGAACACACAAAGTTCTTGGGTCTAACTCCAGACCCCAAGCTCACCTACAAGCAACACATCACCAACCTAAAACTAAAATGCAACAGCTCCCTCAACATCCTCCGACTCCTCTCCAACACCACTTGGGGTGCAAACCGCTATGCTCTTTTCAAAATTTTCAGGCTCACCATTCGTGCCAAGCTTGACTACGGCAATATTGTCTACTGTGTCGCTTACAACTCATACCTCAACCACATCAACACCATCCAAAATGAAGCCCTCAGGCTTTGTCTAGGTGCCTACAGGACCTCCCCAATCACCAGCCTTCATGTTGAAGCCAACGAACCCTCCTTTCTACTTAGATGTAGAAAACTTAGCCTCTCCTATGCTTTTAGGGTTCTCATCAACACCCAGAACCCTGTTTACAACCTCATTAGGTACCCCAATTTCTCCACCCTCTTTGATAGGATTAAAACCCTATCCTTTCCCTTCAGCTTACGCATTAAATCAGACCTCTTCCATCTCGGCATCAACCCCGCCACTCTCGGCACCTTCTCCTGGCCCACTTTTCCTCCTTGGGCCACCCCCCTCCCTTCTGTCCACTTGGGCTTCTCCACTCATCACAAAACTCCAACCCACCCTAACCTCTTTATCAATCTCCACAACCAAATCAAAGACCAACTCTCAAATAACACTTCCATTTATACTGATGGGTCTAAGGAAGGCAACAAGACAGCTGCTGCTGCCGTCATCCAAGACATCACCCTCAGTAGCAGACTTCCCGACTACTCATCCATCTTTTCAGCTGAGGCTAAGGCTATTCTCGTCGCCCTCAACTTTATGGAGTACTCTCTGCTCAGCCACTTTGCCATTTTTTCCGACTCAAAGGCTGTTCTTACTTCTTTACTCAATCTTAAATGGGATAACCTTACATGCCACCTCTTCCTTCGGAAACTCCTTTCTCCCACCCTCTGCAGGAAAAGTATTCTTTTCTTTTGGATACCCAGCCATGTTGGCATCCCTGGCAATGACAGGGCTGATGCAGCCGCTAAGCTTGCCCTCAACCTCCTCCCTACCCCTTTTCCCAAAACCCTCTCTGACATCAAACCGCTTATCGCTTCCCTTGTTTGTGACCGCTGGCAAACCTCATGGAACTCCCAAATTGATAACAAACTCCATGTCATCTAGCCCACAATTCCCATCAAATCCACCATCAACAACCTCTCTCGTATCGACAAAGTTCAAATTACCCGTTTTAGAATTGGTCACATCCACCTCACTCACTTCCACCTCCTGACTCCCCCAACCCCTCTGCAACAATTGCCATTGCACCCTCACAATCCATCACGTTCTCCTTGCTTGCCCCCTGTACAACCTTCCTAGAGCTCCCCTTGCTCCCTACAACTCAATTGCTGAGTTCTTCTAGAAAAATCCTCCGAAAAAACTATCTCCTTCCTTCATCATGCTTCCTCTACAACCATATTTAATTCTCCTCTCCCACCCCCTCTCTATCTCTACTTTGTTTTTTTTTGTTTCAACCATGCACCTCCCCTCTCGATCAGAGCTTTCTGACTGTTTGTTCTTGAATTTCTCTCATTTTCCCCCTGTTTCCTTTCCTTCCTACCTCTAGAATGATCTGACCTCTCAGGCACAATTTGACCCTCGTTGTCGTGGTGCCGTTAAGCCCTCATCAAACAAACAAACAAAATTGACTTTCATTCTGCGGGTATCAAAATTGTGTTATTTCATACTGCAGTTACCAAAAAATATGTCATACTGCGGGTTTGTTTTTCGGTTGGTGGTCTTTACACCCATACCACTTTTAGTATGAAGTGCCCCCCCTCTCCTCCCTTTTCCAGCTCACCCACTTACTTTTTTAGTAAGCATATAATGGAATTGATTTTAAAACCAATTTCATATCTAATTTGAAAAATATACTGATTTCAGACATTCTTTAGCTATATAAATCCTAAATATAGCTGCCTTAAGTACATTAAATCTTGCAGAATTATTAGCAGAGGGTTGAAACAGTTGCTGCTCTTTTGAGTTTGATTTTCTTTTGTTATTCAGTCATCAAGGATTCTTCTAGAATAGGAAATGCATAAGAAGACAAGATAATGTCTTTGAATACCTGGCAAGAATGCTGTAAATACCTCACTTCTGTTATCATTTTCTTGAAGGCGAAAGTATAAGTCTTTTCTTGTCACCTTCTCCAGTTTGATTCTTGCTGTTTCAAAATGTTTATTTGCTTTTCTTTCTTTTGTCTCAGTTCTCTAATGTTTCAGAAATATAGTTGCAGGTAATGAAATGAAAGTTGAGTCACTAAGTTCATGTTGATTAAAGATATGCTTGTTAAGGGTGTGCAAGGATCAAGGGAACCTCCTGGGAACTACATTCGTGAACGAAGGAACTGTTGGATACTTCACCTTTCTTGTATTTTCAAGTTTTCCAAATATAACTTGGTTGGTGAGGTCATAGCTATCTTGGTTCCCAGGTTGATAAGTTGTCTGGAAGTGTGAAAATTATCTTGCATGACTGACAGAAGATATCCAAACTTTTTAATAGTTTCTACCATTGGAGAGGGGCAGCCCAGGTTGTCTTAACAATTATCGTCCAAAATTGACTACAAGGGATGTAGTGAAATGAAAGTTCAAGTTAGAGTGCAAGGTCCATGTTGACAAACATTGTGTTGCCAAGTGGGTGAGCAGGTTCTATCAGAAATCCATGTGAGCTACAATCTAGGACAAACTGTTGGATGCTTGACTTTTCTTTGTTATAAATTAAATTTATGATATGTTATGGTTGCTGGGGCCCTTTCCCCATATTATCTGCAAGTGTGAAAATAATCTTGTGTGACTAACTCATCAAACCTTGTTGATAATTTCCAAAACTTTCCACCAACATTGAAGAGAAGTGGGGTGGGTTGTCCTACAGTAACATCTATTGTCCAAGATTTTAGGTGACCAAATATGGAGGAAGATGGGGTTGGTTTATTTTCATTGTAAAACTTTGATGAGATATTTTGTGAAACATTGTGTATAAATGAAGATAATTGAATGTAATGGATTTGTTTGAATCAGAGGGTGTGACCTTGGAAACATTCTATTGTTATTTTATGCTTTTGTCTGTGCAAGTGTTTAGACCCATCTAGGAAAGCCCAATTAAATGTTTGACTATTTTGTTCATTCTTTTAGTTCATTTTTTCGTACAAACACAGAACAAGCGTGTTGATTTCATCATTTGCTCTCAACAGATACAGTGTTTTCCAATATCAATCACAAACTCCATAATTCTATAATAAATTCGACTGTACAGTATGTCCCTCTACGAAAATTGTTTAAGATTTGCAGACATGAATGACCATGTTTTAGAATACGTAACACACCATAAAAACATCTAAACTTTTTATCAAATTTTGCATACAGGCTGTACTTTCGTGATATGGATATTGAAAATATTATTTTCAAGAACTAAATACCTAGTAATAGAAGCTCAATGAATGTATGGTCAAAGGTAATGACGGCGAATGAAAGAATCGTCATTCAACTTGAAGTTGAAAATGATAAGTGCGTTAAATTCCCAGGCAGGGTTGGCAATAGGAATTGGAATATGACGGGAATTTATCAGTTTGACCAACTAATCCATGGTTTGAATTTTTATGTACTTAAGAAATAGCAAATTCCCCCTTTGTAATCTATTTTAAGGGGGAATTCTAATAAAAGATGGGGAACCCCCTACCCCTGAATTAATGCCAACCCTGTTCCCAGGACCTCATTCTTGAAGGGGGTGTGGTGAGTGGAAGATATTTACTGACCCAGATGAATTGTAAAAAAGGCATTTAATTTTCCTAATGAAAAATAAATAAAAAAGGCTTTTAAGACACATGAATAAAGCAGTGTAGTTTAGGCAAGTACATTGTTAGGGTGCTCCCAGATTATTCCATGCACTAAGCTCAATACTGTTCACAAGTGCCACAGGTCTCCCCATTATAATTGCATCTGGTATGTATGCATCTAATGAAGGATCTAATCCTGAAGTATTAACCAGCCTATTATTGTTGCTCCACGCCCTTTCATTACTTTCTCACTTTAATCCAGATTATTGTGACTCCCTCCAGTTATGCTAATAGGATTTGTCACAAAAGAAGTGCACACTGGGAAGTCCAGGGTATTTCATGGTAGATATTGTCAGAAAGTTGTGCATTTACTCAATTGTAAACAACTGAATGAACTTGGCATACATATAACAACATAAAATGCAGTAAGTGATTTTTGTTTGAACTGTACATTGGATCAAAAGAGGGAGTTATAATTTTTGCTGAAAAGGAATATAATGTGAATGGTAGTTGATGTAGTAAACATTTGTGATGACAAAAAGGGAAAAGATTTTAATGGATTAAAGTAACATGTGGCAGGGGCATTACAAAACAACATTTAGTTGGGGCTTATTTCTATAGTTATTTTGGCTGACTCAGTTTAGCACTTGGCTGATCTTTAGGCTCTGTGTCCCATGCAAACTGATGAATGCTTGTATTTAGCAGCTCCTCTGTTCTTTAAAATGTGTTAAAATTTAATGTGTCTCTAATTCCTTTGATGCACCTTTTGTGTGTCTATGTTTACAGTGTAAGTACTGTAACACAACTGCTGTGTTGGGGCCTATTATGGTCATGATGGCATTTTATTCAATTACTGTAAAATTAAAATATAACAGCAAGAAAACATTCACAATGATTTTTGTTGGACCAGAATCTGGAAGATTGAATCGGCAAAATGCTTTCCTCTGACACAGAGAAAAGATACGTAAATCTCCCTTTAGTTTGTGAAATTTTGGACCAATTACTAGACCTCATATTATCAGATAAAAAGGTTCGGATCAGCCATATTCTTGACCCCTAAAAGTTTTTGGGGTAATTTCCTTCAATTTTGATGGTGTTTTCTGGCAGTTTGTTTTGACCTGGAAAAAAAGGATGCTATTGATAGAGCACATCTCCACCTTTTCAAATGTTTGAAAATTTTGAGGAAGAAAGAAAAAAACAGAAGGAAAAAATGGAACAATTTGGAGATATTATGAAGTCTTTATTTGTGTTTGCTAAGTGGAATTTAAGTTCATGTTAACAATGGACCTACTGTAGTGTTAATGGGGCATTTATGCTTGAATCGCTTCATACTTGAGTTTAAGGATGATCCTAATCATTTGGGACACAATTAAAAATGATTGTTTATAGCATATTGATCTTGATGTCATCCAAAATGTGATGAATTTTGTCAGTAATACCAGCTGTTAAAAAGAAAAATTCCTAACCATTACTGTCAAAATTATGTGCTTGTTTTTAAAGGATTAGTTCAGTGGTCAAGCATGTCCATCTTTTATGAAAGCGTTAGACTTCAAAAGAAACAAAATGGTGAAGAAAGCATTGCAAAATCTTATTCCATCATGGAAATATTTAAGTTTAAACTTTGGTATCATTTCTGTAGAAACGACTGAAATCAGACTAGTTGTGATGTCACAGCCTCAAATTCCTCAAAGTCTTTATGTATTTTATAGAAAGTTTACTTTATTTTTTTTCATACTTTTTTTAGGTGGTATATTATAAATACCCTTTCTAGATTCAGTTTTACTACTTTTTTGACATATTCCTTGGTTTTTAAACCACAAAATCGCAGGACAAAATATAATAGAATACATAATACTTTGAGGAATCTGAGGCTATGACATCACGAGTAGTCTGATTTCAGTTGTTTCTACACAAATGATACCAAACTTTAAACTTAAATATCTCCTTACCGGAATACGATTTTTGAATGCTTTCTTCACCATTTTGTTTCTTTTGAAGTCCCCTTTCACATAAGATGAACTTACTTGACCACTGAACTTATCCTATAAAGAGTGTAAATGTAGGAACAGGAAAATGTATTATCTGTGATTGAGTTCCAAAGGTTTGGATGGGAAGTAAGGACATGACAAAGATAAGGGATTGGCAAGCACAGACATTACTGTAACTTTTGTAAGATATCTGAGTCGTTATTTTTAGGCACGTGAGACCTTCAGTTTTTTTTGGCAGAAATCCATTTTTTAATGTACATCATTCAAGATCTGTTTTTTAGTTTTGGTATAATTGGTATGGCCTCTTGGCCCCATACTGCAGAGGTGCACGTAAGTCAATTTCCCCTTTATTTCCTTTATATTTATAATTTCGCAGAAATCCATTTTTTGTTGTACATCATTCAAGATCTGTTTTTTAGTTTTGGTATAAATAGTATGGCCTCTTGACCCCACACGCAGAGGTGCACGGAGGTGCACGTAAGTCAATTTCCCCTTCATTTCCTGTATATTTATAATTTGCCTCTCACATGTGTGTATTTTGTGATTTGCGAAGTATATACAGAAATATATAATTGTAAACTGTTTATAGATTCATTGGTATAAAGGTAGAACCACGGGTTTGGATGGAAATTACAGACATGATAATGATATGAGGTTGGCAAGTGAAGACATACTGTACAGTACATTTGGTTAGTTACTGTATTTAGATTTTGTTGTACGTATACCAGCATAAACAGTGTTAATTTGATAACACTATTTTGGTACACACAACTATCTAAAGATTTGCTAATTTCCATCAAAATTATGAATCTATATTGGTCTTCTTTAAATCCAACATAGCTCCTGAATTTGCAAAAAATAATAATATGCAGGGATCTAAAATTACAGTAATAGCATCTAAACAACTGTCCTGGTGCATCTTCCCACCTTTCGGGATCCGGATGCACTCCCACTTCTCCAAAGCCAACATCATTATTTTCTCGATTGCCAGACACACCATCCTACCTACACCCACCTGGACTATTCAACCCCCTTCCCCCTCAAGGTTTACTTTGGTCTTTCTCCTTCACGAAAGCTCTCCACAACCCAGCCTTCTTTTACTCCAAATACTGTCAACTCAGTAGACATTTCTATGACTACTCCTTCCTCTTCACCGACGGCTCCACACAGGAAGGCTCCTGTGCAGCCGCCGTCGCCTGTCCTCACCGCACCCTCTCCTCAAGTTTACCCGTTGGCACCTCTATCTACTCTGCCGAGGTGTGAAGGCCATCCTCCTAGCCTTAAACTTCATAGAACTCTCTTTCCGCCCCCGTTTTGTCATCTTCTCTGACTCTAAATCCATCCTCACTGACATCCTCAACATACTCTGGCCCAACCCTCTCATTCTACAAGTCCTCAACAAACTCCACACTCTTTCCTCTCTGGGAGAGAAAATTCTCTTTTGCTGGATTCCCAGCCATGTCGGAATCCCAGGCAATAAGAGAGCCGACAAAGCCGCTATCAAAGCTCTGTCAAATAACATCTCTCGTTTTCCTATTTCACACTCAAACCTCCGTCTCTCCATCTCCAACTACATCAACAAGACCTGGCAAAACTCCTGGATTTACAAAACCAGTAACAAACTCCACACCACCAAACCCAAAGTCGGGACCAACACCCATCTGCATCGTTGTTACTTGCATTCGCCTCGGCCCTCTTACTCATTCCCATCTCTTATCCGGCTCCTCTGCCCCACTTGCCACATCGATCTCTCTATCAAGCATATTTTCTTAATCTGTCCCTCTACTAGAACTCCAGATCTCTTCTCTCCTCAATCTCGGACCTATTCGAAAACAATTCTTTCTCAAACATCATCAACTTCCTCTGCAACAACAACCTCTTCCACCACATATAATCTCCTCCCCTTCTACACCTAACCTTACACACCCCTTACTTTTCACCTAATTTGTTTCTCTCCCACATTCAATTTTTCCCCTTTATCTCCCTTTTTAACCTTCCATCTCCTCACTATCCTTTCTCTTACACCATTATTTATTAACACCCTCTTGGCACATTTGACTCTGATTGTCGCGGTGCCGTTAAATATCAACAAACCAAACTTGTCCTGGTGCTGTAAAACCTCACTAAACAAACTACAAGATACCTTTGGGAAAGTGGGCATTTTTTGAGTGGGTGTGGGAATTGCATTTGCACAGCTCTCTATAAATGCTATTACACTATTGGTTTACTATAAAATTTGACCATGAAATAACCTAAGTCAGGCTGGGGAGGTGGGAATTTCTGGTGTACATGCTTGGTTAGTTCTCAAAATACAGTCACTGTTGCAGTGAACTAGCTAATACCTAACAATTTTACAGCTGATTGCGCCGGACACAATAGCACATTGTTAGTACAGTGCAACACATACAAAAAGAATTATTTACTCTATAACCCATTAATGAAATGGTTAATGAGGGACAGCATTGTTTCACTTTATAGCATGGCATAACAAGGTTTAATGTCCTGAAAGCATCCATTGCTGGACATTATATCAAGACAGTAACCTTTGATAACCAGTTGTGAACTCACTGGTTGATGATCATTAACATACAAAATTGTGATTAAAGGAGAAAGTTATTGAGAAAAGCTGATAAAGAAGTATAAAGTGAAAGAAAGGTGAATGATTTCAACAGGGCATTGCATCATGACACCTGTGTTTGCAAGAAAAATTGAGTTATTAAATCTTACAAGCTAAATTATGTTTAGATTATGTGTTTGAGGTGAATATGTATTTTTTATTGAAACCTTAAAGGATTAGTTCAGTGGTTAAACAAACAAAATGGTGAAGAAAGCTTTGAAAAATTTTATTCCGTTTAGGAGATATTTAAGTTTAAGCTCTGTCTTATCTTTATAGAAATGACTGGTGTAGTAAAGTCTACTATGAAAGCTATGGCGCCTTTAACATCACATTCTTACCAATTGCTAATGTATTTTAAAGAAAATATATTGAACTTTTTTCCTATTTTAATTATTTTCCCTTGAACTTTCTTCAGGTGATAAATTATAATTATACTTACAAGATTTCTGTTTTACTACTTTCCTGTCATATCCTATGGTGTTTAAGCCACAAAATCAAAGGACTAAATATGATAGAATACATAAAGACTAAGGAATCTGAGGCAGTGACATCATAACTAGTCTAAATTCAGTCATTTTTACACAAATAATACCAAACTTAAACTTGAATATCTCCTTAACAGAATCAGATTTTTGAATGCTTTTTGCACTATTTTGTTTTGTTTGAAGTCCTCTTTCATATAAAATGGACTTGCCTGACGCCTGAACTAATCCTTTAAATTTTCTGAAGATCAAATTGTTTTCAAGGTCATGAAGGTTCTTGCACAGTATTGCACAGTTCAGGAAAAATACATATATTGTTTTGATTTGTAAAGTAAATACGTTCTGTTTCACAACAAAGGTGGTTTTCTTTGGTGAAAATCTTTACACTTCTGGGTTCAAAATTAAACTTGTTGTGGGAATTATGTCTGTGTGATCGGAGGTTTTCTACCTTATATACTGCCATAATCAGTGTTAAATAATTTTATGGATGAATGTAATTATTGAATAGTTTAGCTTGAATGACTACACATGCGTCATTGCGTTTCACGCGTCTTCACACAGCTCAGTCACATCACATGTACAACAAACATACTACGTATGCTAACCTACCAGTACCAGTTCAGCGAATTTGACTGATTGAAGGTTTTTGGCTGGCTGCTGATTTTTCTTCATATTTTCCCTAAGTAAGTTATATTTTCACAGGGTATACGAAGAGTAACTTTAATGTTAACACCATCTGATTGTTCGTTATACTCAGACAAAGCCTACATACCTGATTTAAAGTGCTCGCTGCAAATCCTAGTGTGTTAAGGCCAACTGTAGGTTGTAAGCCTGAGTTGAAAGCTGTTGCTTCGTACAGCAGAAGCCCACTTTGAACGTCGATCAGGACCAGATGGAAATCAAGAAAATGTCTTTTTATTTCCCAGCACACATCTATTAGTGCAACCAATGGCACAGCAAGATTCCAGCATAATTATCTTGCAAAAATAATCTTAAACAACATATAAATGTATAGCAGATAACAGTGGTTTCGACCGACAAAATGGCGATATAAGCAGTCACGTGACCTCGTGACGTCAGCTAAAACACCGAATAGTGGAAATTATTTATAGGTTACTATTATAGTGTTATCACCAGGTGAAATGCATTAGTAACATTGAGCATGGAGTTATAACACCATGCATTGAGTAAATTGGATATTTTGTACAAAGGCGGACTAGAATTCTTTGATATGCAAATGTTATTACCAAGATATTTAAAACAAGCTTAATAGATAAAATGAACTTTTAAAAATGGGTGAGCAAAATCAAACAGTAATTAAACATCAAATCAAAATATCATTGAAAACAAATTGGATATTTGATACTGATTTATATAGAACAAAACATTAATTGAAACAGTATATTCCTAAAAACATAGGAATTAAATATATTACATAATTTATTTAAAATCACCCCCTAAAATAAAGTGAGTCAGTTTGTGCAGAATGCATTATCACTGAGCACTATTGCAGGGCATTCCATGGATATAATTCCCCCATTCTCATGGTCGAAGTATGGCGGAATTCTATAACAACCTATGTAAAAATTGTATCATTAATTGTTTAAAACATTGAGAAATGATCTTAACATTGCATGGTTGTGAATAATTTTTTTTTTATTGTTTTGGTTTGTGTAATAAATATGTTTGTTTCACAACAGGGGGATTTTCTTGTGATAAAAATTCTTTTTACTTTTGATAAAAAATCCAGCATGGTTGTGGAGGTCATGTTTATGTGATCCAATACTTAACTGCCTTTATTTGCTGCAAATTGAGCATTGAATAATTTTATGGTTACTTGGCTGCTTGAATAGTTCGCTTGAATGACTATTGCTGCACAATGGACAGTATGATGTTGTACAGACATCCTGTATGAAATGTATATCATAATCCTTTTTATTAGTCTCTGACTTTGAGCACTGGCATACCCCTCATATAGTTGTTGTTGGACACTGGGAATGTATTTTATGACATCAGTAAATAAACTTAAACTGAATTTAATTGATAAAAGCGGCTGAAGAGTGAGGGCATATTTTTTTAGAGTCCCAAGAATATTCAAACACACTTTTCCTGCATGTGATGTTACTTAAAATCTTTGCTAAGAATGTTTCAAATGTTCATAAATATTTCTAATACATATTTAGGTAATTTCTCAATGACATGAGTATTAAAAATTAGACCTGGTGTATACAAATTCCCTTCACATAGTCACTTTTCAACCAAGAGCTTCTTATAATTTAGTTTGCCACTCTAAAGTAAAAAAAATTGTGGTGATTATAAGTTTTGATCAGTTTAGCTAATTCTTTGTGGTGATGTGGAATGACTAGCATCATTTGGACAGAAATACCGCCTAGATGCTCATTCATTCAAAAATGTCAGTTGATGGACTTCGCTCTCTCAAGTTGTTGACACCATTGACTCACCCTTTACACTGACTGAGCTAATCAAATATTTGGTTGTCTGATGTGTTTTATAACACTACGATAGGCAAATACAGAGAGAAAAGAACGCTTTACACTGTTTAGTTGTTTGGTTTATCTTCTAATTATTTTTTGTGAGTTTGTCGTTCATACATGAGGTTCTTAGTACAGGGAGTTCCCATTTTAGTGTAAGTGACTAACTTGGGTGAGTTTTGCTTTAGGTTGTGTATTGGGGATTAGTATTGCATGAGTGATCCACACTGGATAGTTTCTTTTCTCCCAAAGCTATTTATTGTTTGGAAATCAGTCATTTCCTTCTCAGAAAATTTAAGAACATTTTTCAAGGAGTTCTAAACACCTTTAAAGAATAAAATTGAATTGGATTTGATCTAAGTTGAATGATTAAGGTGCAGTAAGACACCTATTAGTTTTGTGTTTGGAGATTAGTGGAATTTACACTTTTAGAAGATCTTTTGCAAAAAATCTGTCCTTGGTTCTAAGTGACTGAATTAAATCTTTGACAATCTAAAGAAAAAATGATGTTATGTGTGTATGAGTGTTGATCCGAAACTGCCCTTGAAATATTGCATTGTGCTCGGTTGAGTAATTACCCACGCTTTGTTGCTTTTGTGTCACCAGCTGTGAATAGCTGTGCTATGCCCTCTAGATATTTAATGTAGCTCTCATTTTTGTGATACCCACAGATCTGGTTCTGAATATCTCGCAGGCATAAATTGAAAAAGAAGTAGACTCACTGCATATTCTGGAATTATACTGAAACTGGATACCTGCCACACCTTCGTTCATCTAAATTGTGGTGAGTGGATTTATTTGACTATTTGGGGGAACTTTGGTGTAATTATGACCTGTGGGTGTGTGTTCTGTTTGCATGATGAATGTACATACGGATATTCTATTTATGAGTATGTAATGATGAGTGAGCATGAGTCTGGCGCAATAGTACATAGTTTAGTAATAAATCAGACGTGAAGGTTCATACTCCAGTTATGTTGCTCACTATAACTGGTCATTTGCCTTGGTATTGCTAAGCATTATAAAGTAGAATTGAATGTCACAGCTTGATGTTGAATTGTTTAGCATTGTTTAGCATTTTTGGAAAAAGATGTTTGAACCATTAATTTTGGTACACAATTAGGTCTCATCTACAGTATAACCATGGAGTAATAGCTCCATGATATAACCAACCACTTTAGCTACAGTATTGGTCCCATCACTATATTTGTAAACTAATGTTTTTGCAACTGTTGTAAATGCTCTTTATTCTGTATATACAAAAAAGGCCGCTTTAATACTTTGCAATATATTAAAAACCACGAAAAATGGCAACAATTGAAGCATTTTGCAGCATTTGAAACTTCAGGTATTAATATATATGCAAATTTGTATGCAAATCTGTGATGTAGTACAGGGCAACTTTGGTAGTTTCTGTTGTAGATCCTAAATGTGTTTATTTTGGGTGATTTCTTAAAGGATAAGTTTTAATGCACATGTCAGTTGTATTACTCACCCCTACTACCCCAGGCAATGTGAGTCAAAGGTGGTCATTGACATGAAAAAGTGACTCACTTGTGCGTCATTGTACCAAATTGTCAGTGACCAGAGTGACTCTGGGGTGGGTCAATTTACTTCAGACCCATTGACTTTGTACAGAGATGGGTGATATGGGGTAAGTCATTTGCACAAGAAATGTCAGTCATCTATGTGACTTGGGGGTGCATCAATGTACATGTTTTGACCATCCACCTTGGTGCAATGACTCACCTTGTCCAAGGGTGTAGGAATGAGTCGCACAATTGACAAGTGCATGATATAATGCTCAATCATGTACACCTTTTATGATAGAGGAAAGAAACAAAGCAGCTCGTAATAAAAGAATTAAAATGCCACTGTTTCATGGAAGATTGAAATAGCAATGTTTCAGATTAGATTTCACTGTTCCAACTTTTTCATTGATAACAGCTTGCAGGGCATTTTCTCAAAATTCTACTTAATTTACAACCACTTCATCGATAAACATGTGCAGCTATGTCAAATTTAATATTTACTTGGTGTAAATATTGTAAGCCACATCCTGTATAGTGTACATGAGTGACCTTGCATTCGTGTGTTCGTAATTTGTACTAGCAATTGTAGGCAAGGTGGTGCAATACTTATGGAGAAAAAATGTTTTCATGAAGATTTTGCTTATCATACATGTTTTTTTGAGCAGAAAACAAGTTATTGATCAAAGATGCCACAATTGTAGCACATGCAGAGAACCAAAAGACACTGGTTGTACATACAAATGAAATGCTGCTCCACTAAGACTAGAGAACTCTAAATTATTATTTTTCAATAATGATTATTTTTGAAAGTTTTCAATGTATACATAAACAGTTCGATTTTAAGTAAAAACAAAAGTAAAATTGGTTTGTGGCCAAAAAAAGTCTTGTGAAAAGAACAAGATTTCATTTTTCTCTGAGATGTGAACTGTACAGCAAGGGCATATGTTCTTAGCATCTAGTAACTACTTTGTAAAAAGGTGAAAAGTTTGAAACTTACAAAAACAGCTGCCTTTATTGAAAATAATCCACAAACCGAATTATTGCCAGTTTAAAAACTGAATCAAGTAGGTTTCTTTATCAAATCAACTTTTTTTCTTAGCCAAAGCAGCAATTTTTATATATTTTTTTCACTGGGTACATGCCTTTTATTATCAGTTCTGCAGCAGAATGATTTGGTACAGAATTTGGAACAAGGAATTTGACATGCAGTACTTTAGCTATATACACTCATTAAAGAATTTTGCCTAAATTTTCTGTTTTCAAAAAGTGGTCACATTCAAAGATGGGGTATAACTGTCTCGTGTGTGCTAGTCCAAATGCTGTGCACAGTTGGCTATGCCACAGCTCAGCCATGCCACATGTCATGTCTGCTTCTACTATAAACAATACCTTTTTGATTATCTTGTGAAAATAATTATTTTCCACCCAATTACCGAATTGCCTATTTTCATATTTTATGACATAAACCAACTATTCCCACATGATCATAAATGCAATTGTGGGAGAAAAAGTGATTTTATACCCATTTTTCAAAGCCGACCTTTAAAGCTCCCAGAAATAAATAGCATAAGGTGCTCTGGGTCTCAGCTAGAATAAACCATGGAGTTACTAACTCCATGAATAAACTAAACTACCTTAACGAAAAGTCGTTCAGGTCACCTGGTCAGATCACAGAGCTGCATACATTTTTTTTCTTTAGAGGATGTCAAACTGAAAGCATCAAGTTTCATATTAATGGGCTTTTCCATGCTATGAATAGGAAAACTGGAATTTGAAAATAAGGAAGTGGAAATTGGTTGGAATGTTGAACAGGGAAGTTGTGGGGCTTGTGGTTAGTATTGTACTGTTTATCAAGGTTTCCATTGAGTAAGGATTTAATTTGCAACTGTCCATATTTCATGTGGTTTTGCAGTTAGAGTTATTTCATCAGTTGGAATATAATTCCTTTGTTTGGAGGTAAGTTCTCTTTAAATGGTAGTATTTTTGGAACACTTTTTCAGTTGTGTTTGAGATTGAGTTAAGAGTTAATGAATTGTTTTGAGAGTAATTGTACTGTATACAGAAGCTTAGAGGGGCATCCACAAGCTTCAAACTTCTCTTGTATACTTACCCTATTTGTATCTACCTATTGATCTTGTATTTAGCTTTAGAGTTTGGCATATATTATTGCCCAAATTATGTTTGTTGCAGAATTGTTTTAAATTGCTTGTTAACACACAATTGTGGTTTTATGTTGAAAAAAGTGTCATTATGTTTAAACAACAATGCCTGTCAAAATCACTGATGTTCATGTAAATTAGTCAAATCAGCATCCCATATAGATTCACCAACTATCTCTTGAAATCAGGATCAGTCTGACTTTACCATTCGATCTTGAGCGAACTTGAGGCGGGATTTAAAAATAGAGCCAGTGAACTGTAATTAACGTCAAAGACTTTTATTACAGCACATTCAAAGTGGACAAAAATCTGAAATGTGATATATGATAAAGGAGCTTAAATAAACCAACCTGAC
Organism: Chiridota heheva; assembly: GCA_020152595.1. Classification (NCBI taxonomy): domain Eukaryota; kingdom Metazoa; phylum Echinodermata; class Holothuroidea; order Apodida; family Chiridotidae; genus Chiridota; species Chiridota heheva. The sequence goes on from JAIGNY010003354.1 coordinate 69,612, forward strand.
AACTGCATATAAAAAGCTTGCTCCATGATTGAGTTTGTAATATTTATAGTTTTACCAGGAGACAGTATCGTTTTTCATCTTGGAAAATATCTAACTGTATGACATCATCATTGTCCCAAATGCATTTCATAAAATCTATCGCATGCTGATAATAATTGACTTACTTATACATTACTTTGACTTGAATTTTTCAAATTTTTAACTCTATTTAAATAATTTAATGCAATAACACATTTTCCAGAATTGTCAACATAAATTTCCTGGAAATACATTAAATTTGTTATTTAAGACAGTTATTGTGACAGTACAATAAGCGGCCTCCTAGTTAAATGTTTAATTGTTTATATGTGAGGGGATGCTTCTAGGATCAAGCTGTTAAGATTTCACTTTCGCTTGTCTGTTTTCTTTGTTCAAGTTTTTTAGCAACCTTAAAATGTGGGGTTTATGTCTCCTTTAATTAGTGGCTTGATGTAATATAAACCAGACATTGCAAATGATACACATCCCCTAGCTGCTCATAACATGCTTTCCAGCCTCTTGTCACACCTGCCATATCCCACCCTGTTTCACATATCATACCATGCTACTTCCCTTCCTAAAGGAAATCATACATGAAATCCAGATACCATTCCAAAACATGACCTGTATGCTATCACACTTGGATGACATACCGACCATATGCCTTAATTTCCACCTGTCCCATATACCATGCCACCCTGTCCCATATACCATGCCACCCTTTCCCTTTTCAATGCTACCTGTCCCATATGCCATCCTTCCCTGTCACATATGCCATCCTTCCCTGTCACCTATACCCCACCACCTTGTCCCACATCCCATCTCTCCCTGTACCATGTACCATCCTCCCCTGTCCCACAAGCCATCCTTCCATGTACCATCTCACCTTGTCCTACAGGCCATTCCATCCTATCCCACATGCTATTCCACCCTGTCCCATATGTCATCCCACCTGAAATCCAGACATGCCATCCGTCTTACATGGCATTACATTCTGTCCACCATGTCATCCCACCTTGTCCCACATGCCATCCTAGCCTGTCATAAATACTATGACACTACCTTGTTTCACATGCCATGCCACCCTGTACCACATGCTATCCCACCCTGTCCTAAATGTCATGATATCCTGTCCCACATTCCATGGTACCCTCTCCTACATGCCACCCTGTTCCACATGCCACCCTGTTCCACATGCCACCCTGTTCCACATGCCACCCTGTCCCACATGCCACCCTGTCCCACATGCCACCCCGTCCCACATGCCACCCTGTGCCACATGCTACCCTGTCACACATGCCACCCTGTCCTACATGCCATCCCACCCTGTCCCACCTTCACCCTAAATCCTACATCTACCAATCATTCTACCATCCTCCCCCCAACGTTCTTTCCTCTAACTCCCATCCCCTCACTTCTGTCAATTCAACATGCCCCCTTCACCTACCATCCCCTTCACCTACCATCCCCTTCACCTACCATCCCCTTCACCTACCATCCCCTTCACCTACCATCCCCTTCACCTACCATCCCCTTCACCTACCATCCCCTTCACCTACCATCCCCTTCACCTACCATCCCCTTCACCTACCATCCCCTTCACCTACCATCCCCTTCACCTACCTTTACCTGCCATCCCCTTTACCTGCCATCCTCCATTTATATACCATCCTCCATTCAACTACCATCCTCCATTTATATACCATCCTCCATTCAACTACCATCCACCATTCAACTACCATCCTCTATTCCCCAACATGTCCCATTCACCTACCATCCCACATTCACCTACCATCATCCATTCACCTACTACCCCAAGTTCCCAACCCACCTTTCGCCATCCACTTATCTACCAACCCATCATTTCAATATAACCTCCACTCACCCCATTGCACACAGCCCCCTCTCCCAGTCTTAACTTAAATCTGACACACCCAATAGAAACATACTGAACATTTCCCCCCTCCCCCCTCCCCTTATAAACCAAATAGGGCTGTTCTATCTACCAAATCAGAATGAAAATTCATTGCCAGATTAACTTATTTATTCCCTCCTTACTATTTTTGTTGGGAAGGTGATAATAATGTGCAGGCATGAATCAAAAGACGAACCTGGGTATTGCAGTATGCAATGTCACAAACATGTATGTACATGAACGTATACAGTCCAAGGTGCTTGAACAGTCCTGTATTCTACCTGTTCGGAAAAAGTCAAAGAAAGGTGGGGAACTTATTTAAATGTACCAGTGGCACCAGTGGGATGTTCCATAGATGCGTCCAAGGAACACTATGTGGAAACAGGACAATCACCCCACTGCTCTTACTGCACAGTTGCAGAAGTGGCCTCCATTGCATGGGGGCAAGATGTGTCCTTTGGGGCTTTTGTTTTTCAAAGCATGTACACTGAATTATTTCTTACCGCACTGCAAGTCAAGAAGGTTCCATTTTCTAAGGTAGTACCTCCTTGCTCAAGTGGTGTCATAGAAAGTGCCTGCTCCTTCAGTTTCGCTTTCTTGCCATTTTGTGTGGAGACTTCTGTGTACATGCTTTTAGTAAGGCAACGTGGGTGGGACTGTTTTGTTAATTGTGATCAGAGATTAGCAATTGAATGTGTATTTTTGTATCTGATGAAGTTAAATTTCCTTTTGTTTTTAGTCTAAAAATATGCAGTGAAAGAAAAAGACAGTTTGGTACTTAAATTTTTACTACTGTAGCTGTGTTTTCCAAATTGATGGCATTGCAGCTTATTTCTGCATTATTTCCAATGAGATTAAGGACATACAGATAGAAGTTTAAATACATATTGTAATTTATTATTCATGCATGTATTTTCTATCTGTATCCGATCTTTCTTCCTGAGATGACCTTTAAGTAGGCCTCTTGCTTAGATAATGTAGATAGCCAGCTTATGAAATCATAAACAAAAGCTCTCCTTGCTAATTACAAAAATCCTGCAAAGCTCTCTGACATCCTTCAGATATTCCTTCAGTTTTCTTGTTCTCGGGCTGGTTATCTGATAAAAGCTAAAGCAATTTCTGGAGGAGGGAAAACAAGAATATTCAATATTATTAAGGACTTCAATCCGGTTGTCTTCCGTCTTCACGTAAGGAAGTAATTTATAAATAGTGTTCTTTGCTGAGTATCATTATAGATTGAGCTCAGGAAAACTTGTAGTAAGTGTGTTTATGCTTGTTTATGATAGAAATATATTATCCTTATCTTCCATTAGAGTATGCTGCAATATTTACGCATGCTTATTGAAGTGTTGAAAAATGAAAACAATATTCATGAAATTGCAGCAAACCTATAGCATTAAAAGGTCACAGATTTGGAACTTTCTTTCAAATAGAACTGTTACATTTACTTGTGAACGTGCATCATAAATTTAAGTTTGGTTTTTGTCATTGTAAGATAAAATCAAAGCCCTTTTTCATTCCTGTGCCATTATTCTTCACTGGTTTTTTTGTATTCTGTGCCTAATTTTCTCCTATTACATGCAAGGTGGTGTCACTATCCACTAAGCAAAGCACTCATATAATAGCCACACAGTTTGAAAACCCTCACCTTAATATTTTTAGCTGCAAAACCCCTGTTTACACAAGTTTTCATGTTTTATAGAAATTCTACAAAATGTTATTTGACCCACAGTAAACAAAGGACACTTTCGAAAATAGGATTTGTTTCTTTTTCCACGAATCAGTCGCTAAGGGTTGCATAATCAGTTGCTAGGGGTTGCATAATCAGTTGCTAGGGGTTGCATAATCAGTTGCTAGGGGCTGCATAATTAGTTGCTAGGGGCTTCATATTCCGATGCTAGGGGTTTTATAATCAGATTCTAGAGATTTCATAATCAGTTGCTAGGGGTTGCATAATCAATTGCTAGGGGTTGCATAATCAGTTGCTAGGGGCTTCATATTCCGATGCTAGGGGTTTCATAATCAGATTCTAGAGATTTCATAATCACTTGCAAGGGGTTGCATAATCAGTTGCTGGGGTTTCATAATCAGATGCTAGGGGTTTCATAATCAGATGCTAGGGGTTTCATAATCAGATGCTAGGGGTTTCATAAACCGTTGCTTAGGGTTTCAGAAACAGCATAATAATATAATCACTGATATATGAATTTTGGTTCTTTGGACAGCCACAAATTTATCTGCTTTTAGAAACAATAAATAAAGAAAGAATAGTTTATGTGACTGAAATTACTTGTTGCCAAGCAACAAAACCCTTAAAACACTTACCTAAAATGTTCAATGTTGATTGTATCTGGTTATAAACACATTATACATCAATATGAAGCAAATAGACTTTGGACTACGATTCTGCAACTGTTTTGATTGCTACTTATAATCAAATATATCAATATTTATTGATGCTTGCTTGGGTAAATTGAATCATTTCCAGGTTTGATATTTAAAAGGAGCGGTTCTATTAGGCCGCAGAAAATATATATGGGGTTTAATTTTGGATTGCTGCAGTCTTGTAAATTGTAAATACACTGTTGATCCTGTGATCAGTTTCAACAGTTCATAATGTTTTTCTTTTACCATGGGCAAATGTTGAATATTCAAATTAATTTCTGATAAACCATTTTACATCCCATGACTATGCTGGTGCTACATATTAAGCATTGCTGAAGAAAAACACCACAGCCTTTGCACACATTACACTTCAACTAACAAATATGTGCTGCACATTGCTCAATATGAGAGTTAAATCCATTCTAGAGCCATGAAGGCCCACCAAGGTGCTTATCCCCAGTTTCCATGGCATAAACCGATGAGTGCACACAACTCCCCATGGATAGGATGCCAACCCATTGCAGTTTTCAACCCTCCAACAGTGCTGGTACTCATTTTATAGCTGACTTGAACTGGAGCAAGCAGAGTGAAGTGTGTCTTGCTTAAGGACACAGTGGAGGGTTCATGGCGGGAATCGAACCCAGTACCTTTTGCCTATATGCATGATTCCTTATACTTAGCCACTGCACTTCCTCAATATGAGATTGGATGTGCGTACACAACATAGCCAAAATATGACTTATTTCAAAAAGCTTTATTGCTTACAATTGCTCCTTGCATCATGATTGCTGTTATACAGTGCATTGAAGAATTTTACAAAGCAAGGGAATTTTTTCAAAGTTAGGGTCTTAACTGAAAGTATTTAATAAATAAGAGTGCTGGTTGGATCCAGTGCCAAAGTCTTGGAAGTTTATTGTTTTTTAGCATTTTCCACAGCCGTTTATGACTTACATGTACCAGGGAGTTGGCAACTCCCTGCATGTACATACACATTACATTTTAGAATCTACAAACAGGCATTCTGTCATAAAACTTTTCACATCCTTTTTATATCCTATTCCTACATGCTATGTGCATTCTGTTTTGTTTTCATCACTACAATTTTAATTACCACCTGAGGGAGGGGGCAAAAGAGCCAATGCAATTCCAAGCACTGGAAGTCCCTGAAACCCTAGCGATTTTCAGAAAGTTAACATTTGCCTAGATAGAATCAAGTCATGGTAACTTTGGTATCTGGTTGTGATACTGTAGATTCGTATGTGGGTTTCTGTCAGTTGGCAACTTTTTCTTTTCTATAAGTAGTCCCCCTTTCTAGTAGTCTTAAGACTAATGCCTTTTTCAGTCCCTGGCAGTTTGTGGACTGAGGAGTGTCATTTTGCTGTCAGATCATGAATCTGCAGCTGGGATCAGAGAGAGCTGTCATTTCCTGATAAACCTCTGCTAGGATAAGAAAGCTGTGTGTCTGGCAGAGGTCCTGCTGGGAGAAACACTTTAATGAAGTGTTTGGATCTTGATGGAGCAAAGATTAAATATTTGAATAATCATGTGACTTCTGTGGATGGAATTCCTCTTCAGTATTGTCTGAGGTTATTTGTATGATATAATACGTTAGCACAGGTTTAAAATTAAAAAAATTATACTTGAAAACTATCATAACTCTGACCAGGTAATGTAGTCATTAATAATCTCCAAACTATGATTGGCCATGCAGGTCATAACGTCTCTTAATGCTACGCCGAAGAAAAATCAATTCTTATGTTGTAACAATTATTTCTTACATCGTAACAATTCCATTTCATACTGTACGTCTAAAACGGGTTGCTAATTGGCTGTTTCCTTCAGATGCCAGAATAGACATAATTTTACGCGTCAAAACTTAAGTTTTAAACGTATTTTACGTCTAATAAAAATCAATTTTTACGTCGTAACAATCATTCCTTACATCGTAATTCCATTTCATACGTCTAAAACGGGTTGCTAATTGGCTGTTTCCTTTAGATGTTAGAATAGACATAAATTTACGCGTCAAAACTAAGTTTTAGACGTATTTTACGTCTAAGAAAAATCAATTCTTACGTATCATTTCTTAAGTTGTAACAATTCCATTGCATATGTCTAAAACAAGTCGCTGATTGGCTGTTTCCTTTAGACAGAAGATTAGAAAATTAGTTTTCACGCGTAAAAAATATATCTATACGCCTAAAGGAAACAGCCAATTAGCGACCCATTGTAGACGTATGAAATGGAATGTTACGAGATAAGAATTGATTTTTCTTATGCGTAATATTAGAAGATGTTATGACCAGCATGGCCAACCATACATAACAGCCTCATATTGTAAATGATAAAATCCCTTTACAAGCTTGCGTAAGCTAAAATGTTAGCTTGTCGTGAGCTTTGCGAGCTTGCTGCAAGCAGCCTGGGGTACCCACACCAGAGTTTGGCTTTGTATTTTGTAAAAAAACTAATTGGAAAACAAGCTGGGAAGAGATTGAAAAATAAATCAAACTGAATGAAAAAATGTTCATAAAAACTTCCAAGGTATTCAAATATCTGGGGAAATTGTTTCCACATTGAATTGACTACACATAAAATTGACACCACAGAGTCCACAATTCCTTTATCCTTGATCCTTTTGATAACTTTTCATCAAATGTTCTTTACATTAATATTTTCGACAAAGATTATCACTTCTGCTAAAGCCAACAACACATTGGCACATTACTTGGGCACATTTTGCATTAATGTGAAATTACGAAGATAAGATGGTTCATGTTGTATCTGTTCAAGTGGCCCTACTTTGTAACATATTTAAAGTTTAAAAAAAAATTCAAAGAGATGTCCAATTTCATGGTAGAGTGTGAGAGCACTAGAGCATGGCCTGTCAGGATATAGATGGTATGAATTACATTTCATGTATGGAAAATCCATTTAAATGGAGGTTTGCTCTAGTTCCTATCCTTCTTAGTTGGAAATGCTCTGATAGATGGATGAGGAGGGGGTCTACAAATGAAAAGTCTACAAAGATGGAAGTGCACCTTGCTTCGTTTATAATCTTATTTGTAGTGCTAAGATCATAGGTGGACTGACAGTGGAATTCTGGGAGATAACATCCTTGCTGATTATGGTGTTATTTAATATACAAAATAAGTGATTGATGTCACCTGTGTGATTGGTTCATTCAGTTGAATTGCATGTTGGATGGGGTGTCTACAGTATGTGTTACAGTTGTAGACATTCTTTTAGGAGTCACCAGACCCCTAGCTTGATTAGAGTGCTAGATTTGTTAAGGGGCACATTTTTGGTGTGGGGTTCAGGAGCCCCCTTAAGGCAAGAGTTCTGGGATTTTAACTATAATCATACCTCAGAATGAAACTAGTCTGACTGATGAGGACCATTCATGAGCCAAACAGGACAATTTCTTACTATGCTATCATTCTGTGTTCTGTTTACATGTATTTCATTTAGGAGCTTAATTTAGATTACTAAGTTTTTAAAATAATTGTTTTTTGTTTACATTTTTCTTCTTCTGATGAGAGGCAGGGAGGACGGGGTGGGTGGAGGGGGGGGGAGGGTGCGGTTGAGCAGAGGGACAGGGTGGGCCACCCCTCTGAAACAGCAAAGCTCGTACCCTGTAGTACTGTACCTCAAGAAGTATACAGTGGCTTACAACATTGATGAAGGGCTCACTTGGGATTTTTCCCAACTACTTTTTGCTGTGATTGTAGCAGAGAGCAGAGCTACAGTATTTTGTTCATGAGTTGTGCATACATCAAGTTCGAAGGTTGTATGATTTAGGTGTCACATGATAGAAATTGTCTAAACAGTTTGTTGAACACTTAAGTCTTATATTACGATCTGTTCTCCAGAAAAGTTTTCTTCAGTTTCAGACGTTCTTAAAGACTCTCCAGTTCTGCTTACGTGCAAAAATGTGAAATATCTTGTAGAATATGAATCAGTGCTTTCATTTTCCATTAGTGTTATGTTTTGCAGCTGCAGGGATTAGTCATCCTTTTGCTTTTAAGATTCTTTATTCTGGAGATGAATCATTTTGCACATTAAGTTGCATTTCATGTATATGTTGTTGTTATCGAGCAGAACAAGTGTGGTTTCTTATGTTATTGTTTTCATGTGGTGTCCATACCTTGTTTGTATCAAATTGTCTTAAAGTTTAGTCTACTATGGATATTAGGGAGGTCATATGTGTAAAGTAGATATTGATTGTCATGGACTAAAAATATTGCTACATCAGTGTATTGCCATATCTAAGGATGTGTGATTACTGATAGTAGGATCGTTATTCATAAATATTAGGTTTTAAAAAGACTATCAATTTGTTGAAAGCTTAAGATAAATGGAAAGTGAATTATCAATCAAGACATGTGTTATATTGTCTGTTAAATTTCACTAATGCTTATTCTGAAGTTTTTTAGCTTTGAAAATGTTCACTTCAAATGTAATTATGACATAACATGATGTGTATTTCAGTTTATCATGGAGAAAGAAATTATCAGGATATCACTATAACTAATATTTAGTACAAATGCAAAGCGATACACCTATATGCAGAAAAAATATATTGTATTGCAAATAATAAAGTGCACTGTGTCAAAGAGCCACTTGTATGGATGACTGCAAGTACAGTATATTGCACCTGCAATATTTGATAAGCATAAAGCAACTACTTGTGATAATGCCTTTATGTATTCTTCATCCTCACTCTAGATTCTAGATGCACTCTAGTTCAGCTGTTACATGAGACAGCCAGGCTTATTTATTACCTTGTTTTCTTGTGGTGACCCTGTTCAGGTTTTTCAATCAGAGTTGATATATGTGAGGGTTCCAAGAGTAAAGGACTGTACAAAGAAGAATTTAGTAACTTGATTATGTCAGGCTGTGAAGGGTTTTGGTCATTTGTAGATTTATTGAAGCTCCTGCCTGTGGTTAAATGTTGTAATGTCCTTTTCTGTAGTCTAGATGTTTAGAAATTTACCTATTGCGGAATCCTGTAATTGTACACATCTCTATTTTTACAAATTTAATTGCAGTGAACTTATTACTCAAAGTTGATTAGGACAGTGTTTTACATTTCAAATTGCTTGTAGAGATTAGCAGCAACTGCTACATGTAGACATTCTGTCACTTCATCCTTTTTCAAAGCTTTTACATGCTCTTTCAGTGATTCATTTGGTTAAACTTTTGGATTTCTTTATAAAAGAATAGTTATAAATAAGAATTTCTCACATTTTAACGCTTCAGTCCCAAGGAATATTTCTCAAGATACAATTTAAATTGTTAATGAAGAGTTATGAAAAGACTTAAAATTGAATAGACTTATGACTAAAGGCTGTGACACACCGAATGCGACGCGCGAGTGATTTTTAGATAATCATATAGGAAACAAATATTATAAGATGCTTTGACTTTTTGCTTACACACGATGAAGTTTACAATTGAGGGTTTCTGATAATACTGACAAATTTGTTAGAAATGCTCTTTTGTTCAAACTGTGGAGAAATTTGCTTTAGTGGTGTGCGATTTTTTGTCGTGACGTGAATTTTGCTTTAATGGGTGTAGAAAGGCCCTTTCAATCAATTTTCAGTTATCATCTGAATAGCTATGCGATGACGATGCTTCTCTGAAAACAAGAGGTCAAAATGTTTCTTTTCCTTTGTTTTATTCAATTTTGTTTAAAAAATTGCTCGCCGCGTGGCGTTCGGTGTGTTACGGCCTTTATTCTCCAATTTTCAATAACAAGAGTCTAAACAAGTAATCTACAAAAAAAAAAAAAAAAAAATTGCTGTGATTGTAAATGCATGTAAATCTGGAGTGTTATTGTGAGAGGTTAAAGAATTTTGGGTGAGTCATGTTGTTTGCTATTTCAAATACAGTACAAAAACCCGTAGTGCTTTGTTGAGAGCGACGTAACTTCTAATTATATTCTATTCTAATTCTATTCTCTCCAACTTTTCATTCCGTTTCATTTACCTTGCACTTTACCACCTAAATTTTGTTTTATATCTTCATTTTCTGGGATTCTCTCTCTGTGGATGGGCATCTGCTTTCGGTGAGATTGTTCTTTTGTTTTTTTCCCCTTCCTTTCTGACCAGACTTTCATGCCTTATCATTAATGAAACTACTGTACAGTGGTTCTCCTATAGTAGTTCCGCGATAGTTGCCTCGGGTCTCTCGGCCCTTGGTTTTTTTTTTCTTCATCTTGATGAAACGCTTCTGCCTTGACCCTGACCCTTCCTTTCCTGCCCGTCACCCACCTGCTACCTCCATTGACCATTCTTCAGCCCCAGTCCCCAAATTCTAATAATACAGGCCACCAATAAACCAGATAGTTTAAAAAAAGTTTTTCTTTTCTAATTCACAAAGCGCTCCAAGGCCTTGTTGGTACCCTCCCAAAGGTCTCCACCCTCAGATCCGGCAATCTCCTGGTGCACTGCATTAGGGACAATCAAGCCACCCTGCTCACCACCAAAACCCTAGCCAATACCGGTATTGACGTTACAGTCACCACTCACCATTCCCTAAACTCCAGCAAAGGTGTGGTCAGAGCCAGAGACCTAGCCTACCTGACCGATGAAGACCTTGTAGAGGAACTTAAAATCAACACGTTACTAAAGCCCGTTGTCTCGTCCTTAAGAGAGACGGTGCCGAAACACCTACCAATATTTATTCAGCCAAGGTAAAGGCCATCCTCCTCGCCCTCAACTTTATTGAATACTCTCCACTCAGCCACTTTGCCATCTTCTCCGACTCCAAAGCTGTTCTTACTTCTTTACTCAATCTTAAATGGGATAACTTCACATCCCACCTCCTCCGGAAACTCCTTTCACCCACCCTCTGCAGGAAAAGTATTATTTTCTTCTGGACACCCAGCCATGTTGGCATTCCTGGCAATGACAGGGCTGATGCAGCAGCTAAGCTTGCCCTCAACTTCTCCCCTACCCCATTTCCCAAAACCCTTTCTGACATCAAACTGCTTATCGCTTCCCTTGTTCGTGACCACTGGCAAACCTCATGGGACTCTCAAATTGATTACAAACTCCACGTAATCCAGCCCACCATTCCAATCAAACCCACCATCAACAACCTCTCTCGTGAGTCCATCACGTTCTCCTTGCTTTCCCCCCATACAATCTTCCTAGAGCTTCCCTAGCTCCCCACAACTCAATTGCCGAGTTCTTCCAGAAAAACCCTCGGGATAAAATATCTCTTTCCTTCATCATGCTTCCCTCTATAACCATATGTAGTCCTTTTCTCTCATCCCCCCTCCCCTACTTTTTCTTCACCAATGCACCTCCTCCCTCAATCCCAGCTTTCTTACTTTTAGATTATGTTTTTCTCTCATTCTCCCCCTGTTTTCTTTCCTTCTTACCTCTAGGATGATCTAACCTCTCAGGCACAATTTGACCCTCGTTGTAAAAACCGTCAGTAAAGAGTTTTATTTCTGGAATGGCAAACTTGCTTAGCACCTTGTTGTCCTTGACTATCCTCTCCGTGATGCTGAGATGTTCGAGAGAGGGATAAACTTGAGATTACTCAAGGGGTGTATGGCAATTAAAGACTTAAAAGTTTTAGTGAGAATTTGCTGCACCACTTCAAAGAATTACAATTAGCATTTACAAAACAGGATTTCAAAAAGAAAACATCAAGGTCGCCCTGTAATATATCACATATACCCTTAATACATTCAATGCAAAGTACACTGAATAGTATAAAGTATATTCTATTCTAACAGTCATTTCCTATTTTAAATCTTTTCATATCTCCCCTTGACAATGGGAAATCTTTGACATATCAGATCAAAGTGCAGCCTATCATTGTTTGCCTCAAATAGGAAATGTTTATCTATCTGGAGTATGTGATGCTAAAAGAATGGTTTTGACAGCAAGTTTTGATAAATGTTGTGAGAACGCTGAGAATAGTGAATCATTGAAGTGGTCATAACGAGGGGTCAAACAAGGAAGGAAAGGCTTGTCAGTGTCTGGAAAGTTTCACTTCACACATTCCTGGATGTGTGGAGGCTTTTTATAAAGGTGTTGAAATTATGAAGAGGAAATTTCTTTTGAATGGGTTCAATTCTTCTTGTGTCCAATTTGAAAAGAATTCTTTAGGTGATACTGTAGATGTACCAGTGGTAACACAGAACTAATTATTTTTCCTATTGAAACATACGATAAGAAGCACCAGAAAGGAGAAGCTACGGGGATATGTTTTCTGAAGAGTACTATCTATTACCTTATTGTTGGCCCATTTTGGGGCCTGAAGTCAACAGGTTGTAAACACGATGATCCTACATCATTATTTTCACCACTGCTGCATGATGAAATAGTCCCCCCAATTTTTTTTACCAAATGTGATTTTAAGCTGTATTTATTGTAAATACATTCCTGTTATTTACCTACAAAAATGTTATGTCTCAAGCTACATGTATTTGTTCCTTTGTAAAAGGGCAGCCCCTCAAATGTTTATTCAGCCTGTTTTGCTGGGGATTCTTATTTTGGGCTTTCTTATTACTACGTCAATACTTACTGATAATGCTCTAGGCACTGGTTCAAACTTGAGATGACTGGGGATGAAAAATAGGAAAGTTAAGTAAGCAAGAGAGTCATAAGGCAAGTTGAATTCAGGGTGAATTATACATTTTTGAATGGATGATACACTCAATGTCAAAAATTTCAAAGACTTGGCAAATTTATGAATTTCATTGTTGAAACTGCACAGAATCATGTAAGGGACAAAGCAAAAGCGGAACACACACATGAATTTTATATCTAGGGATCATTGTTGCATTTTAAATATCTTTATTAATAATTCTCCCTCTTTTTAACACACCTGCTATTTTTCCATGGATTAAAGTCATACACCACATGCAACATCGTTTAAATTAGATTGATATCAAATTAATTTTGCAAGATTGACTAATCATGCATTTCACTTCATGGGTTTTACATATTTAAACAATCCAAACACTTTGGCATATCCAGAAACAAATATGCCCTTTGTTTGCATATCTTGGTCTGGGACAACAACTTTCTAAAACACATGCCCAACATACAGTATGCTCAACAAATTCCTATAAACACATGCCCACCATGTCGAACATATGCCCAACATATGCCTAATTTAGTTATAAGCGTTATGTCTTAATACATCTGATGTGTTTGATACTAGTGGATTTACACTAACATGTATAAAACACTTTCTAGACATTGCATGTAATTTTCCCATTGTGGACAGATGGATGCCAAAAAGCGTGGAAAGTTTGTTACATCAGCTCATTATTTTCTTGTTAGGCTCCATCTCTCAGAAATTAATTGCACTTTTGAGATTAAACAGTCGTGCCAGTTTGCATGACAAGAAACTGGACTCTGGTGTTTAAGTCATGAATGTGGGTGACTGGGATATGAATAAATTGCCTCTCAGGCTACATTTTTCATTGTTTTTCATGTGATTAATTGCAAACAATATTGCCATTTCCACATTTGGAGCTTGTCTTTCAGACTTTTTGTGAGGAAATTGCAATTCTGTATTGTCAGGCATGAATGTATGTTTGTGTTAATCAAGCTTTGAAAAAAAGAAAAACGATTTTTTGGAAAGGTTTTTTGTTGTTGTTATAGATGCAGAAAGATTCATCAAAAATGAGGAAAGTGTAATGAGTTCTAGAGAATTGGTTCACTTCTTAGCAGTTGTTGAATCAGTCACTGACTTGAACTCGAGTCTGACTTGAGTCACAATTTTTACCTTATCACAACATATAGTATATGGCAATAAGGTACTGTACTCACTTTTGTGTGGGTGTGTGTGTGTACAAAATATTGTGCTGTGTTTACAGAGAAAACCGTACAAGCTGTAAGTGTAACGGTAAGTGATATTGGGTTGATACTGGAACTTGTCACTTAAAAGGTCAAAGGTCAGAAGTCAAATAGTTAATTTAAGATGGTAAATGCTGGTTGGTTGCCTGTTATGCAAATGTTGCAAGTGTAATTTGGTGGAGGATGATGTAAAGTTGCGACACGTTGCTCAAAGGTCAAATAATAAGGCAAATTTTGCTCTGCATTTCATTAGAAAAATGTAATTGCTAACTTATATTGATCCTCGATGGGTTGTGGTCCAGAATTTGTTATTTGGTGGGTTGGTGGAGGGTGATGCAAGGTTATGTCCCACACATAATGGGGTATGTCATTTGAAGATTAGAGGTCAAATAATTGATCTTTTAATGGTAAATGTTGTGTTGCGCTTCCTGGGATAACCATAAGTGTTATTAGGTTGGTACTTGGTGGGTTGATGGAAGGTGATGATGTAGGGTATGTAACGTACAAATTGTGACAGGTCATTTAAAGATCAAATGTCAAATAATTGATTTAAAATGGGAAATTGTGCTTGGTGGCCTGTTATTCAAATGTTGCAAGTGCAATTGGGTTGTTACTTGGTGGGTTGGTGAAGGATGATGAAAGATTGTATCTCGGGAAAGATGTAACTCATCGCTTAAAGGTCAGAGGTCAAATTACTGTTACTTGCAGGATTGGTAGAAGAGGATGTAGTGTTGTGTCTCGCACATAAGGTCAAGTAATTAATATGAAATGATCCATATTCTGTAATGTATCTTGGAAAAATATTTGATCATTTTACAAATTATATGTGGCTGAGGCCATATGGTCAGCAGCTCTGTGGATTGCCATCTTGTTTTTACTTGTAACTTGACTTGGAAACAAATGACTTGCAAAACAAATGACCTGTGACTTGACTTGAACAAATATAACTTGGTTACAACTCTCATTCATAGTGTTATGCAAGACTATACTACACTGAACTATAGTACTTTTGCTTGTTTTAATTTTGGGTGGAAAATATTCATGACAATAGAAACAAAGTGAAAATGTGAGAAACTTCAGGGTGGTTAAGTTCTAGCAAATATGTGTATTAAAACAAGGGACTTCAAAATTTGTCTTCCTAACAAGCCTTCAAGTTTTGAGGTACGATACTGGATTAAGACATCCAACTTAATGCTGTAATGACATGTCTCTATTACGTATCAATTATCGGGAGAAAAATAGCGCGATATATTGGTATATTGTGATAATTTTCAAGAAAACTGACTCACAACACATTGTTAAACGTTACTTCTTTTATGATAAATGCAAGAAAAAATGATTATCCAGATCTAGCAAACGACATGTTCGCATGACTATTACGTTAATCACGCAACGTGTTTGGTAATTCAGCTAACGTGACCATGAATCTTCGAAGTGAGGGCCTGAGAGGCATGTTCTGGGCTATTTTTTTGTTCTTTTTGACAAGTTACATATATAGGAGCGTGCCAGTGTGGGGTGAAGAAGCCGATTTTTAATTAGTTTTTGATGTTTTACGATATTTTTGAACATTTTTATTGGCCTAAACTCTACTTTTAGATTTGATATTGTAACATTAGAATTGTAACATACGAAATAGCCTAGCCTAGTTGCACGAATTTTTTTTAGTTGAGTATTAGTTTTTGGTATCGTGATATGTGTTGAGAGTCATATTCCATATCATGGAAAAAGAGATATCGCGAGAATCAACATGTCATGACAGCAACTAGGCTGTATGAACCTTATCAATGAGGTCCAAAAGACACCAGTTTTCAGCTGTTTATTTACACACAAAAAAACGACCAATTCTTATTTGACTATAGTACCTGTATCTTTCTGCATCTCTTTATTTATGTTAAATTCAGTCAATTTTATACTGCTCAAGATATGACTGACAGTACTTTTACTGGATACATTTCATACA
This sequence comes from Chiridota heheva, assembly GCA_020152595.1. Lineage (NCBI taxonomy): Eukaryota > Metazoa > Echinodermata > Holothuroidea > Apodida > Chiridotidae > Chiridota > Chiridota heheva. Next base: position 85,717 of record JAIGNY010003354.1, read on the forward strand.
TATAAGCTAGCAGTAACATCTCCCCACCTATGGAATCTTTTTGTGTAATTAGAAACTTACTGGCATAATTATCTCTGCAATTCCACATGTTGATAAACAAGTAACCATGGTTATAAGATGAATGCAATTATTGCTATAGAAATATGTTGTTCTGTCTGTGCATGATGAGAGAAAAAACAATTGCATGTGTACACATATACACTGAGATAATTATATCATATTTGGGGATTGATGGAGGCACAGTAAATTTTCCATGCCCCCTATTTGGCCCCTGAGCATCATTGCATATTGTCCTCTAATGCATACATAGTGTATAATCTGTCCCAAGCTTAAAGGATTAGTTCAGTGGTCAAGCATGTCCATCTTTTATGAAAGATTACTTCAAAAGAAACGGAACGGTGAAGAAAGCATTGCAAAATCTTATTCCGTTAAGGAGATATTCAAGTTTAAAGTTTAGTATTATTTCTGTAGAAACGACTGAAATAAGACTAGTTGCGATTTATGTATTTTAAAGAAAGTTTATTCAATTTTTTTTACTATTTAAATTATTTTTCTTCAAATTTTCTTTAGGTGATATATTATAAATACCTTTCCTAGATTCAGTTTTACTACTTTTTTTGACGTATCCCATGGTTTTTAAGTCAGAAAATGGCAGGACAAAATATGATAGAATACATAAAGACTTTGAGGAATCTGAGGCTATGACAGTTTGATTTCAGTCTTTTCTACATAAATGATACCAGACTTTAAACTTAAATATCTCTTTAACGGAATAAGATTTTCGAATGCTTTTTTCACCATTTTGTTTCTTTTGAAGTCCTCTTTCATATAAGATAAACATGCTTGACTCCTGAACTAATCCTTTAAAGTAATAAGATTTTTGAATGCTTTCTTCACCATTTTGTTTCTTTTGAAGTCCTCTTTCATATAAGATAAACATGCTTGACCCCTGAACTAATCCTTTAAAGTAATAAGATTTTTGAATGCTTCACCATTTTGTTTCTTTTGAAGTCCTCTTTCATATAAGATAAACATGCTTGACCCCTGAACTAATCCTTTAATCAGACTGAACATACACCTGTAGTTCTCCTCATACAAATGTTGTGTGAACATTCACAACTGGAAATTTTTCATTGTGAAAGTATGGATTTTATTGTCTACTGTGGATGACTAATTTGAAGAAAAAAGATTAGTTTAGTGTTCTGATATGTCTATCATGATTGAAACCTGCTGGACAAAAACAAAGCAGAATCATGGAAATATTGAAAAATTGACTGGTTGTAAAAGTCTTTTGTAGAAGATATGCACTCTCAGTTTTGTAATAATGATTAATTTAATGTATTGTAAATTACTTCTGTACACCACTTTATTACCTATTTCTAAACTTCATTAGAGCATGGTAAATCACAATTGCTCTACTAGACTCTGTATTAGAACTCTTGTGGCATTCACTGGTTGTAAATAACATCTTGTGATCATTAATTATAAGAAATTTTTATGCAATTGTAGTATGTATATCTCCCAAATTTTGATTTATAGTCTGTTTACTTTGCATTCCGATTTATCTTTTTTTTCTTTATTGTCAGAAAAGATTAGTCTGGCAAATTAGAATTTCTATATAATAAATGTGATAAATTCTTGGAATCTAATTTTAGATTATGGAATCTGCTTTATGCATGATGTTGAATCCAGACTTTACATACAGATTTGTGTGTGTGTGTGATAAAGGCCAGTAACTCATTACTAGAGAAAATTGCCTTGACACCATCTATCAATTACAAGTGTAATTAGAGCATTTTGTTTGATGAATAAGTTTGCTTTCTAGTGTTACATAATAAACTTCCTCTGGTAAATAGGGATTATTGGGATTTCAAGTCCTTATTATATTTGTTAACATGTAGGCCTAATGAATGACACATTGTTTTGATTGAATTTACTTGTTTGGTCAATGCAGTTTTTATCTGATGGAAGATGGGTGGAAACAATTCTTGGTAGAGTTTTATTTCCATTTGACATAGCAAAGCAAGGTTTAACGTCCGAAAGCATCCAGTGCTGGACCTATCAAAATGGCCACAGCCTTTGATAACCAGTTGTGAACTCACTGGTTGCAGACCCACAGGAATACAAACCCGGGAGGTGTGGGTGAGAGGACAAAGCACTAACCACCACACCATGGGAGTCTGTTGAAAAATTTGGGAAATGGTTAGCTCGTTTGAGGTACTTTCTTGTCCATTGCTATTCTCTTGTGATTAGGAGAAACTAAAGCAGCCTTGTTTTTGCCTTTTTGGTCTATGTTTGATGCCAAACTTCTTGTTTTAATTTCTTGTATGAAAACAGTATAGTGCTTTATTACTGGGGTGGAAAGAGATAATGAAGTTAAAGATGCATGGACAGATAGCAACAGCTGGAGGTTAGTTGCAAGGAAATATGCTACTAACCATGAAGTTAAAAGTTAAATCCATCCTAGCCATTAGGCCCATGATCCCTGATTTCCCCTTGCAAGTAGATGAGAGCACATGACTGCCCCTGGAGGAGATGACGGTCCATCCAGTTAACTCCACAGCAGTTTGGTACTCATTTTACAGCTGAGTGGACTGGAGCAAGTGGAGTACAATGTCTTGCTCAAAGACACAATGCTGCGTTCTCGGCAGGAATCGAACCCGGTACCTTTTGCATATGGGCAAGACCTAAAGGAATATTCCCATGGAATTTCATTTTAATATATTTGATAGAGGACAATAAAAGAAACAGATTGGTGAAAAATCAGGTTAGTATTTAATTCCTGCAAGAAGTTATTGAATTTTAAAGATTTTTCTTACCTGCATAAAAGATATTGTTGGTCTTAGTCCAAGTCATCATTATGATGTTATTACAACACTTTTGTACTATTCTTTATGTATTTCTTTGAAAATTAATTTCATATTTTTAAATGATTGGGAACATTTTTTTTCAAAAAATTATTAAGACTAAAATTGGCAATAATGTTTTCTAATCTGTTCTTGTGCTTGTGCATTTATCAGTTGTATGACTCACCCCAACCTTCTCCACATTGTCAGTCAAAGGTGAGTCATTGACATATGAAACAGTGACTCACATGTGCATCATTGTACCAAATTGTCAGTCACCAGAGTAACTAGTGAGTCAAATTTACTTCAGCCCCATTGACTTTGTACAGATGTGAGTAATTTGGGATAAGTCAATTTACAAGAAATGTTGGTCACCTAAGTGACTGAGGTGCATCAATGTATCTGTTTTGGTCACCCACCTTGGTGCACCTTGTCTGAGGGAGTAGGGGTGAGTCATACAATTGACAAGTGCATTATATTTGAGTGATGAAAAATTGGCAATTAATTTTCAAAGAAATACTTAAGATTAGTAATTAAGTGCAGGAAGTGCTGTGATGACATCATAATGATGAGCTGGACTCAGTACAAATGTCAGATGTATGCAGGCAAGAAAATTCTTTGCAGTTCAATAACTTCTTTTAGGAATGAGATAACAATCTGTTACCAATCTGTTTCTTAATTGTTCTCTATCAGATACATAAAATTGAAATTCCATGGGAATATTCCTTTTAAGGAGCACTAATCCGAAAAGTGAGGAAGCTTGTTTTGGCAAATTTACAGATATATCATTCACAAATGATCAATAAACTTCATGCCTCTATAGCCCACAAATGACATGTGGGCAAAGGTTACTTGAATATTAGTATTAACCAGAAATTTGCTATACTGTTGCGTGCTAAGCATTTGATTTTTTGGGGGACCCCTTAAAAATACGCACTCACTTTTCAGTCAAGTGCTCCTTTACCCACTGCACCTGTCGTGAAACCACTAACTATGAAAATAATAAACAAGATCTTTCAGGTAAATATAAAATCTCCACTGAAGTTGAACCTGTCCAGAAACTTTTAAATTAAATTGTGGATATCCAGATGGCAGCTTTCTTGAGTGTCCTTTTACATTGTTTGATAGGCAGTCAAGCGCCTATCATGCAGCAGAAGAGCTGCCCCAGAAGAGCTGCTCCACTATAAGTGTATACAGTACACCTTAAAAAGTGTGTAGAATGTATAACACTATAATGCTGTGCAAATGTTTGTGGTGTATAGCAAAGTAAATAATTTTTTCCAAGAAATTTTTAAGGTAATGTGAATCAGTGATTGAAGTTGTGTTAAGTCAATTGACACTGTGATCTCATTTCCAATAGTTTGCCAGTTGTCTGGTAGGCCTGTCTGCATAAAACATTTTGAAAAGAAATAGATTTAAAGGAATTTTTTTAAACTTAAGCAGTAATTTTACAGAAATTTTAGCTTGCAGCAAGCTTGTGAGAAGCTAACATTTTTCACTTGCGCAAGTGTGCTGCAAGCTTGCTCAAGCCTGCTGGAAGCTTGCAGCAAGCATGCTGCAGCTAGTATTTGGAATAAATACTAGCTAGGTTACATTTGCTTGCGCAAGCTATCATAAGATATTTGTCAGCTTGCGCAAGATTGCAGAAAGTTTTGCTAGCTTGCGCAAGCTAATTTGTTTCAAATACTACCTCGCTGCAAGCTTGCTGCAAGCTTGCTGCACGCGTTATCTTGTCGCAAGCTTTCTGTTAGGGTTGGTTTCCAGATAAGAAATTCATTGGATCCTTAATTTCATCTTAGATTTAAGTTTGAGTGTAAAATTGTAATTTGATCTACTGTGCCTGCAAAACATGCTGATATATAAAGGAAAGAAATGTGAGCACATACATTAGATGGTGCAACATTCATGTGAAGTTTTTACCAATTCGCTTTGATCTCTGGAGGAAAAATAATGCATTTCCAAGTGAATTCTCATGAAAGTAATTAGTTCTACATGTTTGATGGTCTTCAGCCACTTTATACACAGAAATTACATGATTTTGAAAAATCAAAGTTAAAAGAACAATTTTTTTTTAAGGTATCTTCCTGTTTTAATCAATGTTAATTTTGTATGTATCACGAAAATGTCAAACTTGATCAATTATGAATTAAAAATGATGGAATGGTATTTCCAGACTTTGATATAAACTGCAATATGTTTAAATGTGTGTGGTATTTGGTACTGTTCAACACACTGTGGAAATCTTTGAAACTCCTAAATGGAATAAAGCAAGGTTTTTTCACTAATTCATTTCTTTGATGGTCATTTTTTCCATTGTGAAAAATCCTCAGAGAAGTCTTTTAAGCGATTAAGCTTTTTTTCCCTACCTGTCCGTCCATAGATCTTTCAGATTTATTTTTCCAAGTGTTTGTTTACATGTATTAAACATATAGGATATAAAAATAGATATTTGTATTTGAATCTGAACCCACCTACAAAAAAGAACTACAATATGTCAGGTGTCAGTGATGATAATACTTGTAGTTGTTTTTAGGCTGCTTCCAAAGCTGTATTATTTAGGTATTTCTTTATCTGTGGTTGGCTGTGAAAAGTGATTTTATTGTGAAGAATGTGTCTAGGTTTGCCATTGTTAACTATTAAAGGTAAATACAATTAAGGTGCCTGTAGCTAGAAAATAAGTGTTTTTCATCATATTTATTGACCCATGAAAAATAGTTCCCCATGCAATTTCAATGGACATGAATTTGAAGTTGCTAAATTAAAGGCCTTTGACACATTACATTTTCTTCATTAGTAAAAGGAATATTAATATTAATGCAAATAAATGTTCTATTGGTTGATCATGGCCCAGATATGGATTTAACTGCATTTGAGTAAAGAGCTGATACCAGCTTTCATTGAAATCATAGGCGGTAACAAAGAGTTCTTACAAGCTAACATTCAAATAGTACAAGGAACTTCAAGCAAGCTCAAATTTTTAAAAGGAGAGGTCAGTCAAGAAGTTGGGGTATATTACAGCTATTACAGTTGCCACGTCTGATATCTTGCATCGTATTACAGCTACTACAGTTGCCACGTCTGATATCTTGCATCGTATTACAGCTACTACAGTTGCCACGTCTGATATCTTGCATCGTATTACAGCTACTACAGTTGCCACGTCTGATATCTTGCATCGTATTACAGCTACTACAGTTGCCATGTCTGATATCTTGCATCGTATTACAGCTACTACAGTTGCCATGTCTGATATCTTGCATCGTATTACAGCTACTACAGTTGCCATGTCTGATATCTTGTATTGTATTACAGCTACTACAGTTGCCATGTCTGATATCTTGTATTGTATTACAGCTACTACAGTTTGCCATGTCTGATATTTTGCATTGTATTACAGCTACTACAGTTGCCATGTCTGATATCTTGCATCGTATTACAGCTACTACAGTTGCCATGTCTGATATCTTGCATCGTATTACAGCTACTACAGTTGCCATGTCTGATATCTTGCATCGTATTACAGCTACTACAGTTGCCACGTCTGATATCTTGCATCGTATTACAGCTACTACAGTTGCCACGTCTGATATCTTGCATCGTATTACAGCTACTACAGTTGCCATGTCTGATATCTTGCATTGTATTACAGCTACTACAGTTGCCATGTCTGATATTTTGCATCGCATTACAGCTACTACAGTTGCCATGTCTGATATCTTGTATTGTATTACAGCTACTACAGTTGCCATGTCTGATATCTTGCATCGTATTACAGCTACTACAGTTGCCATGTCTGATATCTTGCATCGTATTACAGCTACTACAGTTGCCATGTCTGATATCTTGCATCGTATTACAGCTACTACAGTTGCCATGTCTGATATCTTGCATCGTATTACAGCTACTACAGTTGCCATGTCTGATATCTTGTATTGTATTACAGCTACTACAGTTGCCATGTCTGATATCTTGCATCGTATTACAGCTACAGTTGCCACCTCTGATATCTTGCATCGTATTACAGCTACTACAGTTGCCATGTCTGATATCTTGTATTGTATTACAGCTACTACAGTTGCCATGTCTGATATCTTGCATCGTATTACAGCTACTACAGTTGCCATGTCTGATATCTTGCATCGTATTACAGCTACTACAGTTGCCATGTCTGATATCTTGTATTGTATTACAGCTACTACAGTTGCCATGTCTGATATCTTGCATCGTATTACAGCTACTACAGTTGCCATGTCTGATATCTTGCATCGTATTACAGCTACTACAGTTGCCATGTCTGATATCTTGCATCGTATTACAGCTACTACAGTTGCCATGTCTGATATCTTGTATTGTATTACAGCTACTACAGTTGCCATGTCTGATATCTTGCATCGTATTACAGCTACTACAGTTGCCATGTCTGATATCTTGCATCGTATTACAGCTACTACAGTTGCCACGTCTAATATCTTGCATCGTATTACAGCTACTACAGTTGCCATGTCTGATATCTTGCATCGTATTACAGCTACTACAGTTGCCATGTCTGATATCTTGCATCGTATTACAGCTACTACAGTTGCCATGTCTGATATCTTGCATCGTATAACAGCTACAGTACTACAGTTGCCATGTCTTGCATTGTTCATTGGGCAATAAGAAGCCTCTTTGTTCAGAATTTTCTCAAATACCCAGACTGTTTAGACAGTTTCTCATATACTGACTCAAATAATAACTTAACTGACATTAGACTGTTAACTGGCAACATTTTTTGAATAGCAGAGGATGACCTTCTAAACTGTATGCTGGCCTTTTACCACTCATCCCATGGCCGACGTAAGCCTGGACGTCACCGCACATCCTATCTGAGCTATAGGGCTTCACCCGAAACTCAAACGATAGGGGCACTAATGCATTACGGGGTATGGGAGAAAACACAATTTTTCATGATTTGACCAAAATTACACATTCTCAACTAAAAACTCCCAGAAATCTCAATATTGTTCTGATTTGTCATGATATTTCAGCAAAAGAAAAAAAATCCCGCACCCTGGAATGGCTGAAAACGGGGGGAAAATACAAGAGATTGTCTCACAGTCCATTACTCTATGAAAGTACCTACTATATTAGGCGAAAATGTCATTTTCATGTTCATAGAGTAACATTTAAAGACCTAATTTTTTCCACAAAAATACCTCGTTATCAGCCATTCTGGAGTGCAGGATTTTGTTGCTTTTGTTGAAATATAACAAATTGGACAATATTTAGATTTCTGGGACTTTTTAGTTGACGTACATGTATGTGCAATTTTGGTTAAAATCACGAAGAATTGTGTTTTCTTTATGACCTTAATGATAAGTGCCCCTGTCATTTAAGTTTCGGGTGGGACATGATTGCCAACCCTCCTAGTGATAGGAAGGGCCAGAAGCTACAGTCACCTGTGTTACAGCCGACTGATGACGATAATGATGATGTATGGCTATAAAATGTGCATGTTAATAAGCTTGCACATTACCTTTGCCCTAGTAGTATTCACTTTACTTTTACAGCTCCTCTCCATTGCTCTTACCTGCTATTCCTACTGTCTGTGTGCTGAATCGGTTTTGTCTGCTTTTTATCTTTCCCAAAATGAGATGTGACAATTTGTGTACACTGAACCCAATTATAACTCAAGACTAAAGTATTTCAGGGAAAGGCTAAAGTGTTATCAGTAAGTTTGCTGCCTCAGAAACACTAATAAGCTGTCAACAGTAGATGAATAACATGCTTCTTTTTGTCCTCCCAACAAAACTGCTCAAGGATGTGTACTTTTCATAATTGCTCCTGGGTCAGCCTCTACATTATGGATTCAATGTAATACATAAACATCTTTTATACAGTTTTTGTCCTCACTCACCCAGAAAAATCAAGCTTGTAGCACGTCTGCAACAAACAAAACATTTCTATCTTGCACAAGCTCAAGGTAAACTTGCAGGGAGCTAGCACTAGCTTGAGCTGCTAGCTTGCAAAGGCTAACATTAGCTTGTGCAAGCTAACATTAGCTTGTGCAAGCTAACATTAGCTTGTGCAAGCTAACATTAGCTTGTGCAAGCTAACATTAGCTTGTACAAGCTAACATTAGCTTGTGCAAGCTAACATTAGCTTGTGCAAGCTAACATTAGCTTGTGCAAGCTAACATTAGCTTGTGCAAGTTAACATTAGCCTGTGCAAGCTAAAATTAGCTTGTGCAAGCTAACATTAGCTTGTGCAAGCTAACATTAGCTTGTGCAAGCTAACCTTAGCTTGTGCAAGCTAACATTAGCTTGTGCAAGCTAACATTAGCTTGTGCAAGCTAACATTAGCTTGTGCAAGCTAACATTAGCTTGTGCAAGCTAACATTAGCTTGTGCAAGCTAACATTAGCTTGTGCAAGCTAGCAAAAAATATTTCTTAACTTGTGCAAGCTTGCAGAATTTGTTTGCAAGCTTGCGCAAGCTAGCAAGCTTGTATTTGTTCCAAAGTGTAAGCTAAACATATTAGCTTATCGCAAGCTAGTTTTTCTGTAAGGGCGATCACTCCTATAATTTGATGACATTTTAGTCTTCCAAGCAGTCCAAAAGTGAAATATACTTGCTTTAGGTATTCACAGAACTGCTCATTGCATCATAACCAAATTCTTTATTATTCAAAAGATATAAGTGCACTCCCGTAATGGGCAGTTCAGTGCCCTTCCCCTGTGTACTTGACTGCTTGTGACTACAATCATAGCTAAAAGTTGTGACAAAATCGCTCAAACAGTTTAAACAGCATTTTACCCCACCTCCCCCTTTCAATGTTGTGCGCTTTGCAAAAAACATGGTAAAATGCGCCTTTTACCATTGATTGACGGAAGTGGGGATTTGTCCCAACTACTTTTGGCCATGATTTTAGCTATTGTAGGAGTAAAATTCCTTGGAATAGTCGAGCTCATTATTTTTCCAGCCCAGCGTTTCTTACTCTGGGTAGACCTATTGTCTTTTGAATCTTGAGTTGTTTACTACCATAGAATCACGCAAATCGGTACTTCAAGTTTGACAAATATGCTAAGTAGTGTCTAGGATAACCAGAAGTTATACTTGTCTTAATCCCATTGGCTGAGGAAGACCTTGGACCTCTCTTAAAGGATATTGCATATTGTTAATGTAAGAGCTGTACTTGTAAATTTGTAGAAGTTGGTTTGGTAAAGTGGTTTGACCGAATACTGAGAAGTGCAGGTTGACATTAAGGTGGTGCTACACGAAGCCTAGTCATCTGAGACTAACGGTATATGTGGCTAGTACTTTACACTTTTGAATTGATGGACTTCACTCTCTAGGAATTAGAGGTCTGATTTATTCACATGGCCGTATTTTGTTCAATTTTAGTATGAGTTTCAGCTGTTGGGAATATAAAGCAGTACTATTTCAATCGAAAGATGTGTGTAATTATACAAACCTTTAGGATAAGGCCAGTGCATTACAGTATTGCAAAAGACTAACCTTTAACCTAGCAGCTGTCATTGAGGCTCATGTTCAGTCAGAACTTTATTTTATTTGAATGCTGCTATCTTGATAATGTACAGTACACCTGAATCAGATGGTAAAACCTTGCTTGATTGAATGTACCTACATGGATTTCTATTATGCTGATAAAATCAGTCAGTTCCCAGCCTTGCGAAAAGTTGCTTATTCTCTTCTGTCTGCCCACTTTGATTTATGAATATATACTGAAGGTAATTACAGCTTTGTTACGACAAAAAATGTTATCAATACATGAAATTTAGGCAGATGAAGTGTTGAAAATACTATCCATTAACATTTAAAGAAATAATTCGAGCAAAAAATAATGAAATTCGGAAAGATTTAAAACAGTTGCATATTTGGAAAAAACCGGTACCAAAAACCATTGTCACAAACCACATTCCCGGTCTTGGACCCATACGATCTTTACATATGTGATAGAAAAATTCCTTTTCTATCTAAATCAATAAAGATAAGCATGAAAATTGGAGGAATCCGGTCAGGATCGTACGATCCATATCATGAATGGACAAATGTGCAGTCACGTGGTATTGTTTATATCTGTATCGTAATGTCACATGTCAGCATATGCATGCTGTATACAGAAATGGTGTTTGCAAGAAATAGCCACAAACTCTCCCCTGATAACATGTTTCTTTGAAATAAAAAACTACATATATTTCAGATTACATGGGAATCTTAATTGTTTATCAGATTCAGAATAAAATGAATGATATTTGTGACGACAGAGCTTCTTTAACTAACTGAATACACTTAGTGTATGTAGGGTTTTGATAATTAGAACCTTGGTATATGCATGATGTGGTGTCAATACTGATTTTCTCAACTTCAGCCAGTGCAGTAGTATTTTCACTTTTTTTTTGCTATAATTGATAGGGTTAGATAGAAATTATCAATGAAGCACTCAATAGGAAAAATGAAAACACATACACATAAACAGGAAAAGTGTTCACTCAGATCATATTTAAGTCCCCTTTATATACCTTTGTTCTTCAGATGTTCCAGACAAAAATAAACAAAAATTCACAACGATTTAAAATGGATTAAAAACAATCCCCATGCATGTTAGGTCTACATATGAATATATGTAGTGCCACGTGATTTTTGTTAACAGAAATTATCAATGAAACACTCGAAAGGAAAAAGGAAAACTCATACATACACATTAACAGGAAATGTTTTTACAACCACCCAGATCATATTTAAGTCGTAAAGCTAAGACCTAAACTATGATCTGCAGCTAGATATCTTGGTTTTGGAGTATTTCCTCATATTCTAATGCAGTATTTTAAGACAATTATGAAAAGACGGCATACTTACATGGCAACACACTAGGTTGATATTGAAAATAACCTGATTGTTAATTTTATCCTGTAAATATAGAACCTAGATCCATGGTTGTTTTTAAACTATGGACACACTATTCTCCTTTTCACAACAGACCTTGATTACACTTCAACTTAAATAATGATAAAAAAATTCACTGGTCTTTCAAGCACTATTACAATATATTTCAAATATGGGTATGGTAACAATCATTTTTATTCAATGCTGCACATATTAAAACAAATAAAATGACTGCTACTACTACTAGGCCTTAGGCTAGGTCAGAGTAATAATTAAAATGGATGCAAAATAATAAATCTTATCCTAGCTACCACACTAACTTACTCTTGATTATGATAAAAGTCCACATTAAATTTGATACTTATCTTTGTAATGGTGGCCATTTTCAACTTCAATATACTGTCACTAATCGCAACTGGGCCCATACAAATTTGGTACTGGCAGAAAGCTTATTGCGTCGTGTGATGAGTTATTGATAAATTTAGCCTAAATCTGAAGGAATCCGGTCAGGGGTTCGACATGAATTTCATCCAAAAATTAGGCCAATATTAAAGTACACAAATCCAAACGACAATTACACAAAATTAGAAATCCAAAAATATGGAACATTTGGTGTAAATCGAAAGAAAATCAACCAACTCAAACCTAGCTTACCATCTTTACTGCTACAACATTGTCAGGTGACACCCCACATGATAGAAAATTGTGTCATCAAGTGATCGGTTCCGCGAAAACTGCGAAATTCTGAAAGTGGGTGGAGTCCTTGTCGAAGAGAATGATGTCACAGCAACTCATTAACGCGAGGCTGGGAACTGACTGAAATGTATTATTCAGTTTTCAAAGTGAAATTAAGGCAGGTGGACAAGTTCAAATTGTTTAGAATATTCTGGATTGTTTGAGATTCAATTGTAAGATTGTTACATTTGTCACACAAGTATATACATGTAGGGGGAGAAAAAGAATGGAGTGGGGAGGGCCAGTGGAAGGGAGGTTTTGGTTGTTGCTAGTGAAGAGCATTGTATGCTCTCATTGGCCAGGGGACTTCACATACAGTATACAATATAATAAGCATCCAGCACGCTTACAAAAATAGATTTGCACCACTAATAAGTGCCCACACTCAGGGCTGCATACAGTATGCTATTCGAACTGCATTGTTCTATCAAATCTTTTAGTTATCATTTTCTTTTTCTTAAAGGTTTTTCTTATTGTAACTTTTTGTACACATTTATGTTGTTTTATCACAAATTTTTCTGATTCATCTTGAAAATAATGTTTTGGGTGAAACATTTTATATGTATCACACACTTCAGTTTTCTCCTTCTCTATGCAATGAATTACAGATTAGACACAAGACAGATAAAACAAAATGTATTTTGTTAATTTGTAGATCTATATAATTTGTCTCTTACACATGTATCATTATTTGCTAGAAATAAATTGTCATTGTCATCATTGTCGAAACCCCCACAATAGCTTCCACAAAACATCTTTGCATCAGACGCAAAATAAGGAAAGAATGTAGCAAAATTAAGTATTTTAAGTCTTCAAATTAATCTAATGAATTTTGTTATCAGTCAAAAAATGTTGGGCGCCTATAAGAGTAAGGGACTTAATACGTCGTATATGCTGTTGCAATGATTTCACTATACATATCATGAAGGTTAGAAAGCCAGAATTGTTTTGTTTTGTTGACTTTCTTAGAATTTCAAAGACCGTTTGATCTTGAAAATGTAATGTAACAAATATGATCCTTTCTCTCCATTTGGAAAATTATTGAAACGGACCTGTAGAACTGAGAGTAAATGTCATCAAAATCACTTCCTGTCCCTGAGGGATTAGTTTTTAGTAAAAGTTGTCAATGACAGCATTTATCATCATAGATTTAATCTTGTCAACTTTCACTTTGATATTTATTGCTGTTAGACCTAGTTTTATTGATCCCGAACAAATGAACTTATTTTCTGAGCCTATTGCATTATCTTCATTACATTTGATCCCTGATCATGTTTCATCCCACTCCGCATTAAATAGCATCAATATTCATGAGTCATTCAACAAATTGAACGTGTAGAGATATATATATATAATACATATAAGCTCTGAGCCACAGTGTCTTTTTGAGTATGAGTTACCATAGCAACGAGAAAACACAGCTTAATGAAATGTTGTTTGACTCCCCTGGTATGTGTGTGTAGGAAGTAAAGATATTGTAATGTGACCAAGAATGCGGTCAGGAAGTGACAAAAACAGCCAAGATGAATGAGGACCTATAGGTATGGACGTACTTGTGGAAATGTTCTGTTCACTGTCTTATTTATTCTGGATTGAAAATGATATTGGAGAAATATGTGTAAAGAAACCTGCTAAAATGTATGTGTGTGACAACTTGCAAAAAATGATTAAAAAAAGTATCAAAACTTTTAGAGGATGTTTAAAAGAAAACAGGACAAAATGATTGTGTATAGTCACATTTGAATATAAAGGTGGACTAAACCCATATGTGAGGACGTCTTTTTGGTGAATTTTCCAAATATTCATTGACCTGTTTTGCCTCCCAAAGTGATCAAATGTTATTGTTTATGAATCTCATATAATTTATACTTAGTACAAATATTGGTGTTAAAGAAGTTTTGTAGCTCCCCAAGAGGATCAAAACGCATTGCAGAATATTTGTGAGTCTCTGGGAAATTCGATTTAGTGCCCCTTTAAGCTGTACTGCAAAGTAGGCCTACAAATTTGTGAATAAAGAGTTGCTTTTGATTTTTATCACCTCTCTTTGTCAAAAATATTTATGAACACAACTTTAAAATGTTTTTTGTCTTCAGAAAATCTTGTTAAAACATGACTGCCTTACGGTAACACATAATAAGAAAATCTTGTTAAAACATGACTGCCTCACGGTAACGCCTAATAAGATGTCACCATTTTTCTTCAAATTTCTTGAAAATTCCAAGGTAAATTTTAAAAGCTCACGGTGCAAAGATAATTCATATGCCATTATATCAAATCATGAAGAAAAATTTGAACCCTTCACAGTGGTCGGGTTCCCTGCGTTGGAAATGTGTCTGATTCTTATGTTATTTCCATACAAACTTTGAATTTGGATAGATGCATAGGGAGAACAAAACTGTTCTCCTGATCAGAGGTATGAACCGGACTGTTGATTAGAATGATTCAACTTCCCATAATTTCAACCATCATCCACCTCCTTTGCACCTTTCTTTCCCTTTTATGGACATGATATAGATCTTCACTACCAGATTGTTATCAGTAATCATAAATCATTCATTTATAACAACTCTGCTTGTGACCCATTTATTTGATCCTTTGACCATTCATTCTTGACCTTGTCATGATTGACTGGTTGGCTCTGCTTCTGAAACACATCTTTAACCATACCTAAGAACAATGCAGCAGGGAATTCAATAGGAAACTGAAACAAGATGTACTAGTTATTAATACCACATTTGATCTATAGTGAAATCTAATTGTGAAGTGTGTACTATTCAAGTGTTAATTGAGAGTTGAAAATTAGCTCCACAAATATTTTGGTTATTATTCTATTAGAGTGCAGACTGGAAGTCTGAATTTCACTCTTGTTTACACAAGGAAAGATATTGGAAGTGAAAATGTCAAAGATAAACAAAAAATAACTTTCAGGAAAATGTTTTTATATAGTTAATATTTGATGACATTGTTGTTGAATTCAATTACTGGCATTGATAACAAAGCTGCAAGAATTTCCCAACAGTGTTCAGGCATTTGTTCCATGTACTGCATGCTGTGTGGCAGAGATGAGTTTTTTTGGTGGAAATTTATAACAGAATTTTATAAAATATTTTCTCAATTATTTTAGAAGACATGCAAAAAAAGGAACATAATCCCATTTAAAATTATGCCAATTTCTACAAAATGTGGTGCAATCTGGTAAAAAAAATTCAGTGCAACAATATGATTCAAGCTGCGTTCATCGTTTTAATTTGCTATTTGTAACCTTACAGCCTTTGCTGTTTAGGTGCTCTCGGTCGAAAAGTGAGAGCGTCTTTTTTGCGAAGTCAGGAAATTTTGAAATAATACAGGCCTAATCATTGAAATATTACTGAAGTTTTCATAAAAAAAAAGTATGATTATTTTTGAACATTTGTTTTAAAGGTTTTCAGTTCCAAAGTTTAGGGATCCTGTTTTTTTCATTTGAAAATGGTATTTAGTGTATTTGGTAATGTTAAATATCAAATATAATTCCACAAGACCTCCTAGCATGGTGACTTGGAATTCCTTGATACATTCATTATGTTATGATTTATTTTCACAAGGGAGAGTGACTTGAGTATTGTTGTGTTTACAACATCCTATTATGATTTTGCACTAATAAACACACCCCAGATAACAAGGTAACTGTAAATCTTCACATAAGCTGCCATTGAGAACCCTTGAAAACTGGCCCATGATGCACTTGTCCAGTCTGATAATTGATTTGTTCAAGGGTAACTTTATTATGATAATGGTATATTGAAATCAATGGACTTACAATGGCTTGCTTAAGTAATAATACCCTTCTTGTTTTGCTTTACAGGTTTGCATAGACGATTTGAAGCTCCAGTGAACTGCAGAAGTAGATACCAATCTAGCTTATTGTGTGTTGTGGTATGTCTTTTTATTCAATTAAAAGCTGTTGCACTTGGGATATAGGTGGTTAAGTACCACATACATATAAATAGTTATTAAGCATTATACAGTAGTTCAGTATTTCACCATTTTAGTCTGACACTTGTAATATGATTGCAATTTCATGTTTCAAATGACACTAGTATAGTGATAAAGTATGTTAAAAAGAAAGCTTTTGTAATTATCTTTGGTGTCGGAATCATATTTGTTGCAAAACAAAAAAGGCATGATATGAATTTTCATCATTTTTGTAAATTTTCACAATTAGAATACAGAAGAGGAGGAAATCTGTACATTATCAGACATGATACAGTATGTTTACAACAACATCTTTAAAATTTGGAAGATATATGTTTTTTCTATGCCTTTGAAGATCTTTTGCATATCCCTTATGTTGAACATAGTTGCCATTTATGTTGCCCTTCAACAACTATCTAATCTCTCTAGCGCAATTAGACTATTGCTGGCATGGTGCCATTACACCTCAACAACCAATCAAGTTCAACTATCCAACCTATTTCTCAACTCACAGTCCATCCTCTCATTTTCTGACGAAGTGCAGATAACATTTTTTTTTTTTTTCAAAACGGAAATTTTCTCATTTTTGGTTCGCATGGGTAGCATTATGAGAACCTATGTAATGGCGATTACGTCCGGCCGTCCACAGATTTGTCCGGAGATTTCTTCAAAAATATTAAAGTTTTTTGAGAATTCCTCAGAAAATGTTAAAGTTTTTTCAGAGTTCAGAAAAATTTAAAGTTTCTTCAGATATCCCTATGGAATGTTAGAATTTCCTTATAAAATGTTAAAGTTTTTCAGAGATACTTAGGATAGGATTGAAGACTAGTTTCCTTAAAAAGTCTATAATACATTTGATATTTTCTTTGAAGATAACTGTAAAATGATATAATTTTTCAATATTCTTCAGAGATCTTCAAGTCTCTCTTGTAGTACTTGAGATATAAAATCATTAAAAAAATTCAAAATATTTGGGCACCAACAGTTGTATCAGGCATGATTTAAAGTCCACCCTTATTATTGTGCTCATTTGCATAAAGTTGCTACAGTATCATGACCTGACCAGACTTTTTTATTTAATATTCTTAGTCAGGGAGTGTGACAGGATGTGATTGCATATAAATATGGGGAGGGATGCCATGTGGGACATAGATGGGGGCCATGAAGGACATATGATTTGATATTTATCATGTTGTATACACCAAGGGTTATATCAGGCATAATTTTTTGACTCCACCTTTTTTGCTTATTCAACAACTCATTTGCATATAAGTTATTATATAAACTGACACTTTAATACATAGTATGCTCAATCAGGGATTGTGATAGCTAGGATGAGACTTCTTAAGGAGCTTATGGGACGTCATGTGAGACATAGGGTGGGATGCCATGTGGGACATGGGGGTGGGATGCCATGTGGGACATGGGGTGAAATGCCATGCGGGACATGGGGTGGGATGCCATGTGGGACATGGGGTGGGATGTCATGTGGGGCATGGGGTGGGATGTCATGTGGGGCATGGGGTGGGATGCCATGTGGAATGCCATGTAGGATACATGGTGGAATACCATGTGGGACATAGGGAGAAATACCATGTGGGACATAGGGAGAAATACCATGTGGGACATAGGGAGGAATACCATGTGGGACATAGGGAGAAATGCCATGGGATGGTATGTCATGTGGGACATGGGATGGTTTTGGGATGTCATGTGGGGCATGGGGTGGGATGCCACGAGTAACAGAGAGTGTGACATAGGTTGGGATGCCATGTGTGACATTAGGTAGAAAGCTATGTGGGACATAGGGTAGGAGGCCATGGGATGTGATGTCATGTGGGACATAAAGTAGGAGGACATTGGGAGGGATACCATATGGAAAGTATAGTGGGATACAATGTGGGGCATAAGGTGGGATGCCATGTGGGACATCAGGTGGGAAGCTACTGATTCGGGACAAGGTGAGATGCCATGGGGAACATAGGGAGGGATACCATGTGGGACAAAGGGAGGGATGCCATGTGGGACATAAGGAGGGATGCCATGTGGGACATAGGGAGGGATGCCATGTGGGACATAGGGAAAGATGTCACGCGGTACATGGTTGGATAAATGTGGGACTTACATGTAGGATGGGATCCATGTAGGACATAGTGTGAGATAACATGTGGGTCATAGGGTGGGATGCCATGTGGATCATAGGGTGGAATGCCATGTGGGACGTATGGTGGAATGCCATGCGGGACATATGGTGGAATGCCATGTGGGACAAGGCATGGGATGGGATGTCATATGGGACATGGGGTATGATGTCATTTGGGACATGGGTTGGGATCCATGTGGGTCATAGGATGGGATGCCATGTGGGACATGGTGGAATGCCACGTGGGACAAGGGATGAGATGGAATGTCATGTGGGATTTTGGGTGGTATGCCATGTGTGAGATATGGTGAAATGCCATGTGGGACAAGGGATGGGATGGGATGCCATGTGGGATTCCATGTGAGACATGGGATGCCATGTGGGACTTAGTGTGAGATGCCATTTTTATAATTGGCCAGGTCATATGATATTGGTGTCAATTTGCATGGGCTTGCGAACCATGATGGTATTTACGTTCTAGTTATTTTCCCTTAATCTCAACTTCCAGATTAATTGACACTTCACACTCACACGATAAAACCGTACCATTCCAATTAAACCAGTTTGTTTTTCATTATAAACAAAAAAATAATTACACAGGTAGGTACATGAGAATACGCTGCAAAATATTGTAATATCATGTCTGGTAAACATATCGTTTTATTTTATCTAGTGCCATGATCTAATGTCATCTTAAAATCTATTTACTTATTTTAACTTAATCTGAATTTACACTTCATATTTAAAAGCTGATGCCATACCATTCTAATTGAACCAATTTATTGATCTATTTCAGTATTTTCGTGGCTTGTCTTTACTTTGTAATTAACACAAACATTAATCAAGCTTTGACAATTGTAACAGAAAAATTAGGCCATATGACTTAATGAGAATAAGACTCCTACTGTAATAAGCACACAATTAATTACACGCGTACGTACATGAAATTACACTGTGAATGCGTGTTGCAAATTACCATTTGGGATAAACTTATTATCCTTTTTTTTATTCAGTGCCAAGATCTCATTTCTTTAAAAAATCTTTTGTAATATTTCCAGATTAATATAAATTTCGCTCACAAGCTGAAATCATACCAAACTAATTGAATCAACTTGTTTTTCTAATTTAGTATTTTGTGGCTTGTCATTACATCGTAATTAACAAAAAAATAATAATAAATCTTTGACAAATTGTAGCAACAAAATAATATGCCATATGACTTACAACTTTTTTAATTGCTGTCAAAACATGATCAAACTCTGAGTGACCTGTACTATAAATCCTCCTTAATCGTTTCTTGTTGCTGAATCACCATCAACAGCCTCTAACAGCAGGAGCATAAATTATGAAAATACGAAGATATCTTGTCTCTGTCTTCAACGCTGCCCGATGCTGCATAGGCTTTTCATGTCTGCATTTATTGCATACAGTGTGTGTTTTGAACCTATGAATGCTGTTCTGACCTCTGGGAGTTTTCTATATCACTGCCTTGACTGATTAGGAGGACCTTAATCTATTGCTATTTTTCATGTATTGGAATATTCACTGGAATATATATTTTGTGGATTTTTGTTATAAACAGGTAAGGAATAAATAGTATGCAGGGATTAACAATAAGAAAAGGAAATGTTGTGTTTGTTTAATGCCATGAATGTCATTGCAGTCAACAATTTGGGGAGTGGTTTTTTTTAGCACATGTTAACAGATGAAAACAAGACTTGAACTCAGTATTGTTTCATCTTGTAAATGAACATTCATGATGGGTGGGCTGGACTGTATTGTAGCTTGTTATTTAATTGTCATGTCTAAAATATTGAGAATTCTTGCTTTAAGATTTACTGCTATCCTAGCTTTTTAGTAGTGGCAAGTATCAGTGCTAAATAGCACCTTACAGTACATATTTGAGAGCCTGATATGCAGTATTCACCTATTGCTATACACACAGGTCAGAATTGGGGCTGGGCACCTGTCACTCCTATTTTCGATTGGGAGTTCACTAAAGTGAATAGTTGAAGAGACATTTTTTTAATTGGTTGTGTTTTGGACTTTTGAGCCTAAAAACTTGAAGTTAGGATGTGCATCTTGATTAAGACTTGAGCTTCCCAGAGCTTCCGAGAGCTTCACCCAGACCCCCTGGGACCTTAACCTTCAACCCAGTGCTCTTACAGTACTACTGTGTGTAGATGAGAGTTCTATTTTTGTTTGTGTTAAACATTTTGTCATTCTACAGTATGTGTTAAATAGTATAAAATACTGTGTAATTCCCACATATAAATATACTGTGTAAGAACATGCAACTGTGACAGTTTTTCATCTACTATTGTATTCATATTGTGCCTGTTTTAGTGTGTTACCCATCACAGCCCTCAGAGCCCAGGCTTATCTTGTTTGATTATTTAACATGTTTTATTATAAATTATTTCAAAATAACATTTTTGTTGCAGAAAAAATAAAGATTTTTAGTTTGTACAAAATTTGTGATACTGTACATTTAAATTGCACACAGCTGTTACTAAAACCCTTAGCCAAGCAGGATAGAAATACAAAGCCATTCATGATTTTATTTAATTTAATTAATTCTTATTAAAAAAACAAAGGAGAAATCAATATCACATTGCCTAGATAAATAAACAAAAAAAGTTATACTAATATCAATTCTATTTTTATGAAGGACTGCATACAATGATGTCATTAAGGATTTTGATTTGAATAAACCGGCAAACTCCTGAATAAACTTGAAATGATCATATAGAGCCAGTTCAAGGTCTTTAGATCTGTTTTCGCTCTTTGTCTTTAGGGTGTGTTCTCACTTATATCCGGATCATATATCCGGGGATAGGTCAGTTGGTAGAGTGCATGAATGAGATGCTGGAGGTTCCAGGTTCGAGCTTCACAAGATACAATTAAAAAAAATTTCCACAGCTATGCAGACAAATACACCAGGCATCACAGGCAGCCGTGTATTGTCTGCAGCACTTACCCCTCATCAGGCTGTTGGGAGAAGTGGACCAATGGTTGGATGGTGCTCATCGGATGAGGATATTAGATGGTGGTCCTGATGGCAGGAGAGTCACCCCTGCCTGGTTCTCTGAACATATTCGAAAAATACATAACACTTTCTGTCTCAATCTAGTCAAATACATGGCACACAGATCTGGAGCTGCTGCCTTGAGAATTCGACAGGGAGAACAATATGCACAGAGCTTCTGACAACAATTAACTTAGTTATAATTAGCGCCTTATAAACGTTAGGCATTATTTTATTATTATGATCCCCCGACGATAAACCAACTAGATGATTTTAGAAAAAAATAAGGTCATGTGTTTTCACTAATTGCATGCGAACTCAGGACCAGACCCTCTGCAGGTGATCTGATCGTGAGGCATGAGGGAACCAGAAGTCGAAATGTGAATCATTGAAATAAATGTGTTTATAACTGAGCAGGTTAAACTGTTCGCATGAAATAAAAAGGTTAAATGCAGGATAGTGCGCAACTATCGTGATCACATGACACCGAATTGCATTAAAACATGTTTTTTGAAAACCTTATCGGTGGATAAAGCACAAGAATGAAAAAAAGTTCTTGCATTTGTTCAGAGCGGTAAAAAGGTTGTGGATTAGTGCTGTACGGTAATATTTCAAAAGAGGGTTGCTGTGTCTTGGTACACCATGGACGTCTATGCTGTAACAACCCAGTATAGTTGCAACAATCTTTAGATACTTTAACACAAACTTACTGATATATCTGTAACTGATAGTAACAAATAATGCTCACCACTGTTTGAGAATACCCATGTTAGAGCCTTCTCCCAGGTGAATTATTAAAAGTAACACTTCACTTCAAGGCAACAATATCAGCCTCCAGTTGAACCTAAATTTCCCCTTCAACCCCTAGTATCTATTTAACCATTAATGAGGTACACTATAGCTAGAATTGTCTGACCTGCAAAAAATGCTAGTTTTTTCAAAGTGGTTGCAAGGATTGGAGATGAATTATTATTTTATTTTGGGTTGATCTGTTAGGGAGCAAGGTATTTAAGTGAAGCTATGGTCAGGGGCACATCGAGGATGTTTTAAGATGCCACCTCTGAAATGTATATTAAGGGTTTAACATGGTTTAATAACAATGCCATAACATTTCGGGGATTCAATGGGGCTGCTTTTATCCTACTGTATGTAGGAATTGAGAAATAATGCATGAAAGGAAAGTATTGAATATATTAACATTAAATGTCATTTCAGTGAGAATAGATACCTTGTCTGCAAATGTAGTTTTTAATTTTTAGCAAATTGATACTTGCTTTTTGAGTATTAGTTGAAACCTAAATAGATTTAAAATCAAATTAAACTATAAAATATAAAATATTATTTTCTGTGTGTGTATTAATTTCTGGAACTTCCTACTTGATAAACACATGTAATGTAATGTACGTTTATACGTAATCAGTAAACTGCGGCAACACAAATTTGTAGGTCTTTGTTTCATAAACTTACAACCAACGTTATAAATTGGCTCGGTTTATACTAAATTAGTGTCATTTGCCACCGCAGCTTTAACGCAGGTGATATGTATCTTGACTTATACTATTAGCTTTGATAAAATAGAAATTTTATACTGCTTCTATAATAAACCTACACCACAAAATACTTGTATAATAGAATATGAATTAAAAATATTTTGAGTTTTTTTTCAAGAAAGGAAGATTGAACATGATGAAATGTCCAACTAAATTCTGTTGCAAATCATATACAAATCTTATCAGTTGGTTAGAAATAAGATAAAACTGTTTACTGTCCAGAGACAGATGGTGCATTTCTCCTTCACTGAATTATAGTCAATAATTAGACCTACAGATGTTTGATATTTTAAACTGCTTCCATAATAAACCTACACTACAAAATACATGTATAATAGAATATGAATTAGAAATGTTTAGAGTTTTTTCCAAGAAAGAAAGATTGCACATTATTATATTGAAATGTCTCACTAAATTCTGTTGCAAATCATATACAAATGTTATCAGTTAGTTAAAAATAAAATAAAACTGTTAATTGTAGTCTAAATTATAGTCCATAACTAGACCTACAGATGTTTGATATTTTGATAAGTGTATATTCCTGTGGAGAGTAACAGTCATTCCTCAAGGATAAAAATTATGGAGTTCATTTTGAAATAAACAAATTTAGGTTCATTACATACTTGCTTTCTTTTTTTATTCTTAGGTGGAGCAGAGGAGGGTGGGTGGGTGAGCGGAGGGTAGTTGATCGTTGAGCGGAGGTTGGATGGGTGAGTGGAGGTTGGATGGGCGAGAGGAGGTTGGGTTGGTGAGCGGAGGGTGGGTTGGTGAGTGGAGGGTGGGTTGGTGAGCAGAGGGTGGGTTGGTGAGCACCGGATGGGTGGGCGAGCAGAGGGTGAGTTGGTGAGTGAGTGGAAGGTTGGTGAGTAGAGGGGAAAGGTGGATTAGTCAAGTTGAGGGTTGGTGCATGGTGAGTGGAGGGGTGGGTAGATGAGTGGAGGGGAGGGGTGGATTTGATGAGTGGAGGGGGTAATTTTGGTGAGTAGAAAGTTTGGTCAGTGAGTAGAGAATAGAGTGAAGGGTGAGTTGGTGAGTGAGTGGAAGGTTGAGTGAGTAGATGGTAGATTGGTGAGTAGAGGGTAGATTGGTGAGTAGAAGGTGGATTGGTGAGTAGAAGGTAGATTGGTGAGTCACCGGGAGGGTGGGTTCGTGATTGGAGTGTGGGTAGATAAGTGTAGTGTGGGTTGAGTGGATGGTTTCAACCAAGATGTCATGGAATTTGTGAAAATTTAACATAAAATGAAACTTGAATTTCATTCTTCATTACTTTTTCACCTATCTGTACAAGTGTCAATAACAAAATCTCTGAGGAAGTCAAAAGAAAAGATTTCCAAATATGGTTGAATTTAACATATAATTAGTTCTACCAAATTGAGAATTTCCAAAAGCAAATTTAAAAGAAAGAATTCATTGAGTCTTGTTTGCCTAAACTGGGCTAACCATTATCTCTCTAATATGTTTTTTTCTTGGCCTCTTTGTTAGCTTTCAAAAAAATTTGTTAACTTTCGATTCAAATTGCAAGGGTTGACCTATAGGCCAATGGAATTGTATAAGGTTGAATATTGAATCTCACAAGTAAAGGTATGTGAGCATATAAAAAAACATAACTGCAAAAACTGTCTAGATTAAGTTGCTTTGGAATTATTCGGATATAATGACAAGATTGTGTTTTTGTTCAGTGTGATCACTGTGCGCTGACTTGAAATAAGACAATTTTAGTCGCTATTTTGTGCTTACAAATTTTGTTTTGTTTATGCATCTGCCCACACATACTATTTTAGGGGCGGTGGAGCATTCAAATATTAAGGGGGTAGTGAGGTCAGGTGACATAACAGCTAATTAGGTCTGGTAATGTGATAACATATGTTCACCTACTATTATTAGGGGTTGAAGGGCTCCACTGCCCTTGTATTTGCATAGTAATATCCTCCATGCACCCACGTATGCTTATGACTGTGTTCCCACTTGTCTCTAGATCATGATCCCCTAACGATGACCCCCACGTATGCTTATGACTGTGTTCCCACTTGTCTCTAGATCATGATCCCCTAACGATGACCCCCACTTATGCTTATGCCTGTGTTGTCACTTGTCTCTAGATCATGATCCCCTAACGATGACCCCCACTTATGCTTATGCCTGTGTTCTTACTTGTCTCTAGATCATGATCCCCTGACAATGTCTTTGCTCGATGAAGTAGGAAAAATGCTGAATGTGTTCTCAATTGAGTGGGAGCTTTCGATCAGACCCACTGCAAGCGATTTGATTGCGTAACTGGAAATCAAAAATAAACATTTTATAGACCTAATGGGATATTGCTTTACTAACATGATCGTGGGTCACTAGGACAACCATAATTTTTGCAAGCTCTGCCTCGAGAAGAACTAATTTTTTAACCATATACATACAGTAGGACAAACTATTTTTCCAGGACAATCATGAAATTAGGTATGCCTGGCGAGCAAGTTGATCTCTGGTTGATTTGTCGATCCCTAGCTATCGCTGATGCTTCATTCCACTGAATACATACAGTACCTAACAAGAACAGCACGTAATATTGGTAAACTGCGGCATTTGGATTACATGCATTCATCCCAAATAAATTATTTCAGTTTTACAAATGCCTCTCACTGGTCTTGAAAAGCAGTATATTTATACTGTATGTGGCAAAGAAGTGTGTAACCTTTGTACAGGGAGATATATCTAGAGAAGTTATTTATCCAAGGAGAGGCAGGTTTGCAGCACACTATCTTCCTCTTTACAGATAAGCATTTCTACCCTCTGCCACTGAAGCTAAATTACACCATAGTTTATCAGGCGACAGTGAAGCGGCAGATAAACTCAATAAGTTAATTTAGGTTCTTTTCTCCAGACTGTTATCACTGTGATCATCTTTCATTTTTGTTTGTGACTGTGTTTTGAGGCCCTTAAGGGTGTCAACCATTTTATACGTACAGTATATGTGTGTATTGTGCAGTACCAAAGACTTGCCATTTACAGTACTCAAATTACAAAATGTACCTGCACATTTTGTACTTTTATCCTTTTGAATAGATCTTGAAAATTCTTACTGATAATTTTTGATTGCACTCTTGATTTTTCCCTTGCCATTAATTGTGCTGGTGGGAATGTGCATGCTGACTATATATTACAGATAACTGTAATGAAGATGTGACAGATTTGTGAATATGAATTTTTTTTACGCAATCATCAATTCAATTCTTGACTTATTACCTCTGCCAATGGAAGTTATGTTTTCGCCTCTGTTTGTTTGTTTGGTTGTTTGTCATCAAGATATCTCAAGAACTGATAATTGGAATTGAATTAAATTTGGTGTGTGGTTTTGTTACTGCTTAAGGAAGAATTGATTACAATTTGAGACATATTAGAACAGGGGAAGGGTGAAATGGAGGGAGGGAGATATTGAAACAGGGGAAGGGTGAAATTGAGGGAGGGGGAGGGGGCATGTTTTTTTCACCCCATTTGTCTGTCATCGAGATATCTCAAGAAGTGATGATTGGATTTGGATTAAATTTGGAGTGTGGTTTGGTACTGCTTAAGGATGAAGTGTTTAAAATTTGAGACCTATTCGAACAGGGGAAGGGTGCAAGTGGCGGCTGGGGACATGTTTTTGCCTATGTTTGACTGTTATCAAGATATCTCAAGAACTGATGATTGAATTTGGATTAAATTAAGTGTGTGGTTTTAATACTTACTGCTTAAGGAAGAAGTGATGAAAATTTGAGACATTGGAATAGGGGAAGGGAGCAAATGGGGGATAGGGACATGTTTTTGCCCTGTTTGTCTGTCATCAAGATATCTCAAGAACTGATGATTGGATTTTGATTAGATTTGGTGTGTAGTTTTGTTAATTATATTTCAGGAAGAAGTGATCAAAATTTGGGACTAATTGAAACAGAGGAAGGGCAGAAATTGAGGGGTGGGGATGTTTTAGGATGAGATCTGTCCAGACTAAGTTGAAACTTTCCAATGGAATGTGGTGAACAATGACTTTGCACTCTGAATGAAGATCCAAACAATCAATTTTCTGGATTCAAAGAGACACATCAAGTCTTTTCTGGAATAAGAAAGAAGAAACAATTGGTTTCTGCCATGAATGGGAAAATGATGGAATGTGAATCCTGGCTGAATAGAGCTCAAACAATGATGCTTCACTTATATAAAACTGAAAACAATGGTATGGCCTTGGAAAAAATCCAGTCAGAAGATAATCTTTAAGTGTTGAGATTGCAAATGATCATTACAGATCAAAATTTTAGGGATGAATCTTGGTGGGCCTAGGATTTTTGAGGTAGATTATATTGGGTATGGAGATAAAATAAACTCAAATTATTCTTGGCATGTTGAAATTGCAACGGGGCAGAGATATGCGCTCTAGAGAGTGCTGATATTCTAGTTGATTGTGAGTTCACTAGGTTTATACATTTATCTCTAGTAATTGTATTGTCAAAAGGTTTTAGAATTGTTATACCCTTGCTGCTGCTCTGTAAAAAATAATAATCCTACATACTGTAGCATGAAAATGGAAAGTCACAAGATATACTAAGAAATCAAGATTGTTTCTAATTGGAATTTGGATCTAATACAGTCTATTCAGGAAAAGGAACCAACAGAGATACTGTACATCGTTTAAAAATCTGGGCAAAACAGTGATTAGATTGACCGTAGAAATTGACTAATTTTAGAAGAGCAAAATCTGCTATTAGAATTGGGGGCCTGTTCGTACATCTATTAGAATTGTCTAGGTAGAACCCCTCATCATTTTCAATAATTCTAATTGTTTTATAGCTTTTTGTAAGGTATCAGAGGCTGATTCTGTGGACTGATGGGAAATTCTTTCTTTCTTTTTTCTTTATTATTATAGGCCTACATTTAATTTTTTTGATAAGGTAAATTAAAGTCGATTGTTGCATTATTGTGAACTTGTGAACCTGTTTGTGAGTGTATTAATACCTGGCAATCACAGAAATTTAATTTAATTAAAAAAAAAAATAAAAACTGAAAAAGCAATATATTGTAAGATTAAAAAGTTACAAATAACATAATAATGAAAGATTTCTTGGTTTGATTACCAAAATAGTTATTTTTATTACTTTTCAAAACAAATTTGGTCTAGGAACTGGCATGGTATGGTTTGGATGTATATGTAGGGAAGATACAGAAGAGAGATGGACAAAATTATTTAGAGCGAAATGGAGGGGGCTGATAGGTTAGTAGTATGAAAGACATGACATCTTGCATTTGTATTATTTTGTGATACTCTTCTTGAGTTTGGACGGATTAAAACACCAAAGATATCTTATTTTGTGCAATATTTTGTGATACACAAGATGGATGCCAGGCAATCCTGGCCTTGATGACAAACTGTAGTGACACATTTTCTCTGAAGTTCTGCCATTCATGAATTGAAGGATGTCATTTATAACAAAATATTCATTACAAAAGCATATATCTACTATATATAGCCTATGCAATGAAATGATATTGTGTCCAGAATAAGAGATATTACATAGTGCATTTCCATTGGTAATCTTTAATTGGTCTGTGGTAGGTCCATTTCTTCTGTCTGTTACTATTTTACATCTACACAATTAAAAAGGCAATCTTCATTCAACATGCAGACTGTTTGCACTCAAACACACAGATGATGAATCATGTTTTGAGTTCCCACTTTGTTCCGAACTGATATGACTTTGAAAGTTGAATTGGAGTCCTGCAGAGCATTATTGATTTTCTCATTCTCTGTGTTTATTACTCATTTCTGTTTTACTTCATTGTGTTGAAGAGTATTTGGAATTGTGCTGTGTAGTGTTTACTGTTGCAGTAGTATACTATAGAGTCAGAGGTCATGCCACAGTTATGTTATTTGAAATTAGATGGTGTTTGGAATACAACCTGCTATTTTTTGGTGTTTAAAAAGTGTTTTTGATTAAGAGTTGCAGTTTTTTCATTGTTTTTGCTTAAGAGAAATTAAGGTAAGGTACTTTAATTGAATTACAAACTTTACGTTGGTACATGGTTTTATTTCAGCAATATACACAAATTTGTTTTTCTCATTTTGACTAGAAATATAGTACTTAATAATGTATATCCACTTAATCCGTGTTATATTTGGAATATTATTTGAGGGCTTAGATCATAGCTGTAAAAGTAAGCTGAGCAACAAGTGGGGGATTTGTTTGAAGGGAAGAGTGAGCCTGTGGGAGATGTAATGTATTTGTAAATAAGTTTTATAATGACTAAACATCCTCATCAATATATAGCATATACCATTGACGAGCATAAAACTTTCAAAGATTGAAGGAATTGGATTTAGATTTAAGAAAAAAATTCACAAAACATACTACAAGACTTAGCTGTCTTAAAGGTGACATAGTCAAATATTCTAACTTGTCTTGATATATGTTAGAGAATTAGAAAACAAAGCCAACTACAGTACCAAATAACCCATCATAAAGTCTTATTCCATTTTCAAGTTAATGTAAGTTTGAAGTTGTAACATGGACACTGCCATTTTGTCTAATTTTGAGTTGAAATCATGGCAATGATGACATAATTTGCCCTGTGTTAGCACACATAATCTATTTCTTTAGAATTCTCTGTGATGTAATTTTTTCCCCTAAAATATATGAAGTTCTAAGAGGTTGAATCATTAATATATATCCAAATCAAAATTCATAAATCCATGCAAAGGAAAAATGATCTCTAAGAAGTTAGAAAATTTGAAATAGGTTATAAAGGAATACATTAATATTCTATTCTGTACTGGGTGTATGACATCATTTTTGGTGAGCATGCGAAGCCTAATTAATGCAAACCTATGTAATGGCGATTTCGGCCGGCCGCAGTTTTGCCTGAGATTTCCTCAGAAATATTACAGTTTTTTGAGAATTCCTCAGAAAATGTTAAAATTTCTTCTTTAGTTCCTTTGATGAAAAAATTAAAGTTTTATCAGTTATCCTCATGGAAAGCTGGAATTTCCCTACTAAATGTTAAAGTTTTTCAGAGACTTTTAAGACAGGTTTAAAACATTTGATATTTCCTTCGAAGATAACTGTAAGATGATGTAATTTCCCAAAATTCTTCAGAGATCCTCAAGTGTCTCTCATATTCAACACTAGAGATTTAAAACCCTTTAACTTCTTCAAAATATTTGTGCACCAACGGCTGTATGAGGCATGATTATTAAACTCATGCCTTTATTATTGTGTACATTTGCATAAAGTTGCTACAGTATATGAACTTGACAAGACTTTTTTACTTAGTATGCTCAGTCAGGGAGTATAACAGGATGTGACTGCTTATGGACATAGGGAGGGCTTTCATATAGGACATAGAATAGATTATATACCATTTGGTATGCACCAAGGCATGATTATTTGACTCTGCCTTTTTTTTTCTTATTTAACAACTCATTTGCATATCAGTTATTATATGGACTGACAGCCTCATACATGGTGTGCTCAATCAGGGACTGTGATAGCTAGGACAAGACATTTGGAGCCTATGCCATGTGGGACATGGTGTACGTGGGATGGTATGTGTAACATGGGGTGGGATGCCTTGTGTAACATGGGGTGGGATGCCATGTGGAACAGGGTGGGATGCCATGTGGGATATATGGTGGAATGCCATGAAGGACATAGGGTGGAATGCCATGAAGGACATAGGGTGGAATGGTGTGGGATGGGATGTCATGTGGGATATAAGATGCCATGTGGGACATGGGGTGGGATGCCATGTGGGACATGGTGGGACATGTGGGACATGGGGTGGGATGCCATGGGACATGGGGTGGGATGCCATGTGGGACATGGGGTGGGATGCCATGTGGGACATGGGGTGGGATGCCATGTGGGACATGGGGTGGGATGCCATGTGGGACATGGGGTGGGATGCCATGTGGGACATGGGGTGGGATGCCATGTGGGACATGTGGTGGGATGCCATGTGGGACATGGGGTGGGATGCCATGTGGGGCATGGGGTGGGATGCCATGTGGGACATGGGGTGGGATGCTAAGTGGGATGCCATGAGGGACATGGGGTGGGATGCCATGTGGGACATGGGGTGGGATGCCATGTGGGACCTAGGATAGTAGGCTATGTGGGACATAGGATAGGAGGCTATGGAGACATGAGATGTGATGCCATGTGGGACATAGATTAGAATGGTACATGTGGAACATATGGTGGTATCCAATGTGGGACATAAGGTGGGATGACATATGGGACATCAGGTTGGAAGCCACTGATATGGGAATATAATGTGGGGGGACATTTGGTTGAATTTATGTGGGACATATGATAGGATCTATGTGGGAAATAGGGTGGGATGTTATGTGGGTCATAGGGTGGAATGCCATGTGGGACATATGGTACAATGCTGTTGGGGACATAACTGTATGTTGGAATGCCATGTGAGAGATTAAGTAGAATACCATGTGGGACAAGGGATGGGATGTCATGTGGGTCATGGAGTGGGATGCCATATTGAACAGGGGATGGGATCCATGTGGGACATAGGGTGGGATGCCATGTTGGACATATGGTGGGATACCATGTGGGGCATATGTTGGAATGCCATAAGGACATATGGTGGAATGCCATGTAGGGAGATATGGTGGAATGCCATGTGGGACAAGGGATGGGATGTCGTGTGAAACATAGTATGAGATGCTTTTTTTTTTAATTGGCCGCGTCATATGATATGGGTGTCAATTTGCATGGGCATGTGAAACATGATGGTATTTACCGTTCTAGTAAGAGGGTGTATGAGCAAATTGGTTGCTCCCATGTAAGTTTATATTGAAAGAATTAATTTTTAAGAAATTAGAAAATATATGCTAAATTGTTTTGTAGGATGTGAAATTTCTTCAGATAAGTAATAATTATTATTTCTATTGTGAAGAAAAAGCCAGACTTTATGTCTGCTATTACTATCATACAGTATATTGTTTGCATTCTGTCTTTACGGATCAAAAGATTAGCAGCCTGAAAAGAATGCAAATCTTTTAAATATCAGTATACTGATTCCGTTTTGTTTTATTCAAATTTCTAATAAACTTGATTATACCCCTCATATTTTACCACTCATCAAAATTTTGATGGAAAGATATTATAGAAGTCATAGTACTGAATTTGGAATGTAAAATTAATAGAATTTCATCCATATTTTGCATTTATGCTATGCTACTCTTTGATTGGAATCAATATGAGCATTAAGCTATTTTTGTACACATCAAGATGTGGGAATTTATCTGTCATAATTCAAAATCAAACTTCAATTATAATTATCTTCTTACTCAGAATTTGATCCTTAAATTTGATGTCATTAAAAAGGATAATGACAGGTTGTCCTGATTTTGAGTGTTACAAAGTAGTTAATATTTTGGTGTAGGAAGGAGATAACACTGGCTTTTGTTTTTTACCATTTTAGTGCATGCCTGTTAAGTATATACAGCTGGCATCAAGAATAAAGAAAATTGATCCTTTTAGTAAGCCTCTATGATATCATACACAGCTGTGTGATTTGAGTAACGTGTTATCAGTATTTGTCATCATATTTGCTGTAACAACATGACTGTGTTTGTTCAAGGCATGATCCACCATTTGGGTTTTGAGGCAGTTTAAAGTAATGGAAGGTTGTGTATGGTTCTTTTATGTAAGTCTTGTATTGTGATATTGCTAGATCTTCTGGTACAATAGGACTGGTTTTCAGAACAATGTTTTACAATAATTGGAGATAGCATGCTAAAATATGGTATTTATTCTCCTGACACATTTTAAAGTGTTATATCACATTTGAAACAAAAAGGAAAGCAATCATTATTTTCACATATTAAGTCCTCCCCCAACCCAACTCACACACATTCACTTTCATAGAATTGTCTGCTGTCCATGAACAAGTATTTGGGCAAACACATTCTCTTTACATTCTGGGAGTAACATTCCACTGTTGATTAACATTTAACAACTCTTATAATGAAGTTTTATTTATAGTAGTCTTGTGGTACCCTTTTCCCCCTCTAAGATAGGCATAAAGTAATCTTGTCATTTGGCATGGGTTGCTCAATTGTGGTGTGATTCATTCCTATTGTATATCATGTGTAAACATTTCGGCTGTTGGCCTGAAGCTGTGATCATGTCTTTAGGGCAAATTTGCCAAGAGTATTGACAGGTACCTTTCAACTCTAAATCATTTAACAAAAAAACAAAAAAAAGATAAATTCTTTGAAATTCATTCCATTAATTATTTTTACTTTCTCCCTCAACACTTTCTTGCCTCTTCCTAAAACCATTGTTCTGCCCTGGAGACTGATACCTGCTCTTTGTGCCATA
Source organism: Chiridota heheva (assembly GCA_020152595.1). Taxonomy (NCBI): domain Eukaryota; kingdom Metazoa; phylum Echinodermata; class Holothuroidea; order Apodida; family Chiridotidae; genus Chiridota; species Chiridota heheva. The sequence continues at coordinate 119,215 of JAIGNY010003354.1, forward strand.
ATCACTTCAATTAGAATGGGAAAATGCTTCTATTAGATTGTATTGGACTTGTTGGAAAAACTTAACCTGAATATTATAATGAAAGTTTGAATCCAATCTTCTCAAGATAATTTCCTAATAAGTATTGTATCATTTAAAGGGGAAAAAACATGACAGTGCCTAAACATTTTTGTTTCCATTTGAATAGATTTCACCAGGGAACTGATTGTACTCTAAAATCATACATACCTTCTTCCCAAAATTATTTGCTTCATTTAAAAGCTCTTGCTGAAATAAATTACAGCGAGTGTAAAGACAGTGTAGATATATTTATGTGGCAGTCACATGCATCTTTAAACATATCTGAGAGCCAAAGACATAAACCGTGGCTGGCCTCTGTTGAAATTGCGTGTGAAATGTTCTATGAATCACCCTATGTGTATGTGAACGTCAGCCAAAATGTGTTTTGATGAAATCTACTTCACTTGCAGGTTGATTGCAATTTTCTTATGTAATAAGCAGTTGGGTGTCTGCATGGAGATCACTTGACTTCATTATCTTTTTGTAAAAAATCTTTCCATGGTCATATTCTGCCCTGGGGAATGTACTTGCTCTTTGTTCCATAATCACTTCAATTAGAATGGAAAGTTGTTTTTATTAGACTTTATTGAGCGTAGTTGGAAAAAACATGGAGGCAGAATAGACAAACTTAACCTGAATATAATGAAAGTGTTACAAGCAATGAATGCTTCTCTCAAGGTGATGCTTAAATTCTAATTAGTGTTTGATCTTTTTTCATCAGTTTATAATTATGTATTGCAAGAGTTCTCTTCTTCATTTCTTGTTTTGCTTTGTCTCCACTTCCTGAGCAGTTATTAAGAAAAGCTTCAAGATCATTCAAGATAATATTTTTAAAATTTGCTCATATACAACATTTTTGTATATGACTGGTTATGCTGGAAACAACATCTCTAAAGCACTTGTCGTAATCTATGAATGCCTGCATAAGAATAATTAGCTGCAATTGTTTTATTTCTCCAGTGTTTGTTCAAGTTCTACAGACAATTTGTCCAAAAATGCTAAAAGCTATCAATTAAAACCGTTAAGATATAAAAGATATCCTCTTAAAGATTGGTTCATATTGGACCATTTTATAGCCTTTTAAATTTGTAGGTGTCAAGGTGTAGATTTTTGATGATTGAATGGGCATATTATAATAGGTGATATTAGGAGGAGGGGGAGGTGATATTAGAGGGGGGGGGGGGGAAAGGGGCCACTTTCTCCGCTTTTTTCCTCAAGGTGATTTTTTGCATTTTAGCGTGATAGCCTGATTCCCCCCCCCTCCCCCCTCCCCCACACTATCAGTAGGCAAATCCCACTCATGCATACTAGTATTGCCAGGTGTAAAACCTTTGTTTTTGTAATTATGTACCACAAATGATTGATGTTAAGTAGCTGATTATGACAAAAAGTTTTTGGCTGTTAGCCATAACCCAATATTGGTAAAAGTAACATTGCTATCATATATATATATATATATATATATATATATATATATATATATATATATATATATATATATATATATATATATATATATATATATATATATATATATATATATATATATAGATATAATGTATATATATATATATATATATATATATATATATATATATATATATATATATATATATATATATATATATATATATATATATATAGATATAATGTATATATATATATATATATATATATATATATATATATATATATATATATATATATATATATATTGCAATGTATATATATATATATATATATATATAGCAATGTATATATATATATATATGTATATATCATGTATATATATATATATATATATATATATAGCAATAAAATATATATATATATATATATTATATATATATATATATATATATATATATATATATATATATATATATATAATATATATTATAAATAGATTATATGTATATGCATATATGAATATATATATATATATATATATATATATATATATATATATATATATATATATATATATATATGATAGCAATGTAAAATGTATATAATATATATATATATATTATATATATATATATATATAATCATACATATAATATATATATATTATATATATATATATATATATATATTCATATATACATACATACATATAATCTATTTATAATTTATATATATTTATATATGTATATGTATATATAAAGGAATATAAAGAATATATATTTTATCCATAATTCACAGCTCTCTTTTTTAATGCAAAAGAAAGAAAATTTATGTAGCTGTCCTTGTATCTCTAAGTATGATATACTTCATTTTTAAAAACTGAACAGCAGGGACTTTACAATTCTGTTTTCTTTATAAATTGTGGAGAACAGGTGGCTAATATCAATTTATTAAGTCTTCTAGTGTGTTTATTGTTTGTATTGATTCATATTTGCACAGGTAGAAATTTGAAGTAGTCATTATGGAAATCAGTGGTTGAAGTACTGCAAACTACAATGAAAAACAAACTTATAAAATTTCTTGTATGTAAGTCAATAAATCAAAGTGGGCTTAAACATTGCCTTAACTACGTTGGCAGTTTTCTAGTTGGTATGTTACAATATTTGATTTGCATTCCTGGCTGACTCAAGGTTTGTGAATGTCAAACAGCAACATATTCATAACACAGAGCACTACATGTTCAGAACTTGCAGTCTTTATGATCAATCAATCCATTATTTAAAGTAGAAACATTTCATTTTGCTCAGGACCCCCTTCTATATGTAAATGTTAAGTCAAGGTGAATGACTTGATGGTATATAATGTGCTCAGCAGTGGCGCAACAATGGGGTGGGAAGGGTGGATACCCTCAAGGGCCCCAATAACACTGCGATAATTATAATATTTATTTATTGTTTGATTTGATTATTTTTTATTTTGATTGTTTAATATTTGTTATTAATTTCTTATTGGGTCTGTGGACCAAATTTACCAAATTGGCCTAAAAGTTCTAGTTGCGGGACTCTTGCCTCATCTGCAAAAACTGAATAGTTGCTGTTTAGTTTCACTAGTATTGGCTTTCTTTATATTCCTGCTTTTATTTTAGATTAAAAAGAAATATTTTGAATCCCAATTACCTGAGGTTAGTTATTTACAGTTGATGCGCATGATGTCATGCATACACCCTGGAGCCAATCATCTGCCAGTTTGGATAACCATGCACCCCAAGAGGTTTGAAAAACAGTTGTGAAAATGTGTGACTACTTTGCCTGATGAAGGAAAAGTGCTTCTATTATTCATAGATTCATTTGTAACACATGAGCAAGAAAAAAGTTGTGTAGATTCTTTTTTGACCTAATATTAGGTGATAATTTTGTCACGCTGTATGTTTGATATTATCTTATACAGTACTGTAGGTTACTGCACAGTAAACGCATTGCATGCAAGCTAGTAGAAATGATTAATTCTGTCTTGTATTTGATGTCATGTAACATCTTGTGAGATGAATAAAACCAAACAAAACATATTTATCTGTAATCAAATCAATAAGAATTCAGCTTATTTATTTCCTGATATAATCATAATTTCTCTGATTTTATTAAAGAGGTTATCTCGTCTGATGGAAATTGATTGACCTGTCAAATCCGATCCATACTAGTAACAATGGCTTCCACAGCATTAATGTATTGGTTTGTCATGATGTGTACACAATTCGTCTCATAAGAAATGGTGATTTGTAGTGTGCAGTATTTCTATCTCCATGTTAACATGATATCTGCCTTTTAAATGTTGGGGATGAAATAGATTTGTCAGTGTGTCTAAATTGTCAACCTCTTTGTTTCCGATGCGATAGCATGAGGAACCTATGCGATCATGATGGCATGTATGTATGCATGTATGTGTGTATGTATGCGTTTGTATGCCATACATCTCCGAGGACCTGAACCTGTTTAACCTCGAGCAACCAAGGACTATATTTCCATCCGAGGACTCAAATACAGGTCCTCGGAAGAAATGCATGCAAAGGCATTAGAAGCATCAGTGTCTAACGTAATTTTTAAAAGGTCCCTGGTAGTTTAACATGATGTATGAACTGTATGATGGTGGTAACACATGTGTCTACTCAAGTCCTCACAAGCATCTTCAATTTCCGAATGTGTGTGTATGTGTTGGTAATACTAAGCTAGAGGACCTGAACCTGTTAAACCATTGATTGACTGAGGACTAGAAAACAGGCCGAGCACTTGAAAATCGGCCAAGGACTTTAATATGGGTCCTCGGAAGAATTTACATGCAACTGCATCAGAAACTTCAGAGAGAGATTCTGACGTAATGTAAGCTAGAGTCTCTTAAGAACGATAAACTGGATTCATGTAATATTTGGTACACTGAGAGCCCATGGTCCATAGATGTGCCCTATTGTGAGAAATAATGAAATGTTGATATTTTAAGAGCTGCATGTCTGTTTTGTTTCATATTTTGTATAATTATGATGTTAGCTAGTATGTACAGTATATGTTCATGGTGTAAAAACATTGCATTTCATTAATATGCATATTGGGCCGGGCTTAATATGATTTTGCTGAAAACAGTTTGTAAACACGGTATATCAAGAAGGGTAAACTGGATTCATGTAATATTTGTTACACTAATAGCCCATGGTATGTAGATGTGCCCTATTGTTTTTGGTGGTGATGCCATGCATATTAATGAGTAGGCAGGACTTAATGTAAAAATCCTGAAATGTTCATATTTTAACAACCGCATGTTGGTTTTTTTTCATAATTGGTATAATTATGAAGTTAGCTGCTGTGTACATGTTCATGATGTTAAACATTGACTCATAAATATGCATAGTGGGCAGGGCTTAATATGATTTTGTAAACAAAAAGCTTGTAAACACGATATTCACAAACCATGGACTGGATTCACGTCATGTGTGGCACACAGATAGCTCATGATCTGCAGATGTGCCATAATGTTTTTGTAGTGATTTATGCATATTATTAAGAAGTGAGCGGGGCTTAAATATTTATGTTAAATAATTGATAAATGAGCCACTGTATGTCCGTCATATTGGGCATGATAATTTTGTTGGTTATTGTGTATATGCTTAAATTATCAACAGATGTCATTAATATGCATGGTGGTGTGGCTTAGTTTGAAATTATTAAATGATGTAAACACCATACTGTATTTCATAAACTATATATCAGATTTATGCTATATGTGGTACACAGATGGGTCATGGTCTGTACATATGTTTTAATGGTGTGGTAGTGATGTCCTGAATATAAATGAGTAGGTGGGGCTTGCTTAAAATTCTTGAAATATGATAAATGAACAACCATTTTTGCATCATACTTGCTATAATTATGTTGTCAACATTTTATTAACATAACATAACAAGAGGACGGGCTATGAGGGGTGAGTCACCCCATAAAAAGCCCAAACTAACACCACCACCACCACAAAAGAAAATAAAAAATCAAATCAAATCAAAGATGCCCATAGTTAGTAAAGAACTTATCAATGTTGACTTTGCAATTGTAAACAGAATTGGAGCTAAATACCCACTCAGGCAAATCATTCCACTCATTACCAACTCTTTGTGAAAAGCTAAAATGCTGAATATCTACGCGTGAGAACTCTTTGGTCAACTTCAAACTGTTACCATGTGTCACATAAGGATTAGCTGAAACATGCAAGAAAACACAGGAAGTCAAAGCATCACTACCAAATAGGAATTTAAAAACCTGAATCGTATCACCACATACTCTTTTCAACTCAAGCGTGGTCAAACCAAGAATTCACAACTTGAATTCATAATAGAGATTCCTTACTTCAGGAATAAGTGTAGTGGCTTTTTGCTGAACCTGCTCCAAAATAAACTTATCCTTCTCATAAAAGGGACTCAAAGCCTGCATAGCATACTCAAGGTGAGGCCTGATCAAGTGCTTATACTAATTAAGGACAACCTCTCTACCAAGAAATCCTATTTGCCCTTGCAGCTGCTAAAGCTTACTGTTTAGAAGGCTTTTAGATTGCTAGTAATGACAACACCGAGATCCCTTTCTTGATCAACACAACCAAGAATTTAACCATTGATGCAGGGAAGTGCCATTTAGAAATGGCACTTCCCTGATTCATGCAGTAATCGAAAGCCAAATTGCTCTGTCCAAATGAATAACTTTGCCTTTGTCAACATTGAATGACATCTGCCATGTTTGGGACCAAAAAACTAACTTATCCAAATCAGTTTGCAACAGTTTATTGATCTGCATGGTGGGTGTGGCTTAAAAATAAATAATATCTTGAAACAAATTTTTCCACACATTGTTTCTGCATGATATGCAATGACATGACAGTTGATACAATTGTTGCAAATCAGTCAGTTTATGAATGAAAAAAAGGATCGGAACTACAAAACGTTTTGGTTCTGGTTGTTGGTGTAGACAAATTTCTTGTTTAGGATATTCACATGATTTACTTATAACTTAAACTTGAATTCTTAAAGTGTCTGCAAAATAATTTATAGCGCGAAATACAGCATGCGGCTTGTTATTTGTGATGGTACAGTACGATTCTTGAAAATCAAATATTTAATTTTGAAGCTAGTACTTGCTGTTAGCATACTTTCTATCTCCATCTCCACTATTACAGAACAGTGTACATTGTATCTCATTGTGCTATAAATAAGCTGTACTTGAATAGTCCTTTTTGTGGGTAGAATAACCTCAAGGGACAGCGTCAGGAACAAATATTTATATAAGTGTTTATGAAATAATAAATGATAAATATTTATGAAAAGACCATCCCTAATGGATAAATATCTAAGTGGTATGTAAACAGTAGTCTTGTTGCATGGTTACAGTTCCTGTAAAATCCTTTTGCAGACTTGCTGGCTGGTTAGGAAGTTAAAAATGACATATCTTACATTAAAGTCCATTTTCTTACATATACAGTACTGGTGTCCAGAATTTCAGCTTTATTTACTCTAAAATGTGTCTGGAGTTCTCACACTAACTTGTTTAAGCTTAGATATTTAAACATATGTGTCTATTTTGTTTCATGAAAACAATATACATAGTCATTTTTATTAACAAAAACGAGGAAATTTAGCTAGGGTAAACTCATATAGGTTAAGCAAATTTGTAAACGTGAGCTCCCCCTTTACAAAGATTGAGATCAATAAACCAACTAACAACCTGAATTTACAATAAATATAACACACACACAAAAAAAAAAAAGGAAAGAAGAAGAAAAATGGGCCGGTGGGTCAACTTAAAGATATATTTCGTACTAATAATACAACACAATCAAAATAAACAACGATTAAAGGATTAGTTTAGGGGTCAAGCACGTTTATCTCATATGAAAGAGGACTTTGAAAGAACAAAATAGTGAAGAAAAGCATTAAAAACAAATTTTATTCAGTTAAAGGAATATTAAGGTTTGTTGACGTATTTTGAATAATTTTGTAAAACCTTTTTTACTATTTGAATTATATTTTCTCGAACTTTCTCCATTAGGTGAATTATAATTACCCTTATTAGATTCTGTTTTACGACTTTCCTGACATCTCCAATTGTTTTTAAGCCACAAAAAAGACTGAGGAATCTGAGCCTGTGATGTCACAAATAATTTCACTCGTTTCTACACAAATGATACCGAACTTTAAACTTAAATATCTCCTTATTACTGAATAAGATTTTTGAATAATTTTTTTCACCATTTTGTTTCTTTTGAAGAGGTCTTTTATATAGGATGGACATGCTTGACCCCTGAACTAATTCTTTTAAATGTGTCTAAAGGATGATTGGTTGATAAAGTTGATTGGATGCAGGGAGAGAATTATTACATAATATCAAAAATTGAATGTAAAATTACACTTGGCTCCAATTCTTGGTATAGAATGTTGTGAAAGGCTTAATAAAACATGGGTAACTAGCATATGACACAGGACATGAACTTGAATAGATGAATTGTGGAATTTTTCAGGGTGGTGGAGGTATGCGCTCTACATACTTTTGTGATTTCTAGTTTATTCTGTTATCTTTCTTCTTAGATGTTATGGAAAGCTTTCAATTTGGCGGACATTTGGAATTACAATTTGCCACTCCGTTTTGAATTGCTGCGGAATATGTATTGTACATACTGTGTCAGGTTCATATTACTGGTGTCATACAATCTTTAAAACAGCAGGAAGGATGTTCACAGAAGTAAAAGTTTTTCAAATTGGGCAAAAATTTCAAGTTTAGGGTGGCAGACTTCTAAAACAAGTTTTTCCCCTGTGCTCTCCAGTTCTCCAGTTCTGTTCCTGAAGCATTTACTCAGTATGCATGGTAGTCCTTTTAATTCACATGTTATAAAGTAATTTCTATATTTTTATTGCAGTGTTTTCTAGAGAGGCTGTTTCAGAAGACAAAGACATGGCAAGGTTCGCTTGGGTTCTGGTGGTGATCACCATGTTTCTAGCAGTAACACATGCAAGTGAGTACACGGCCAATACCTTGTATTTGTCATCTTAGTCAAAGTGAATGTCATTGAGTGGGAGCCCAGATAGCACACCCATTGGCCCAACGTGGTCAAATGTTGGCATATGTTGGTACTATATTGAGTTGGTATGCTAATGTTGTACCAGTCTTGGTCAAATGTATTGTAACCAACACTTGGCTATGTACATGGGCCCTGCAGTTGACTGTTCCATCGCTTCTACAAGAACCCAACCTTTAGAAAACCTTTTGGCCAACTTCCAACTTCAACCATTTGCCAACGTTGGACCAACTTATTTGTGCTATCAGGGAGTGCCCTTCCATGCTTCCAGGGTATTACATGAGTCTTTATTATCATTTGTTATGTTTCTTGTGGCAGGTTGGCCATTGATCAATTTGTGATCAGACCCATGGCCATCACCAGTATGTGTTTGTTTTCTTTATCTCAGGCTACATCACATTGTCTGAGTTCAGATGCTCCTCATTACATTCATGTGGTGCCAATTGTATGTGGACCACATTTCCCCAGATTATTACAGTGTTTTACAAATATCATCATAGTTGTGTTCCACATTTTATTTCTACTTTCATGTCTTGTATATTTGTTATTGATTACACTTTTACTTATCATTGATATATAGTATATTTATTAATCATTTCAAATACATACAATTGGTTTGTTGTAGATTTACATGGACCCCGATCATGTTGCATTTTGCACATATAGGTGGACTAACTACTGATATGATGTGCAGGAGTCTACTAGCTCCAGAAGATGAGATGACAACAGCAGTGTACATACATCATTCACATCATGTTGTATTCATGTAATGTCATGTATGCCTGATCATGTATAACAAGATTTGATTAATTAAACCTGACGGTTTTGAATGTTCGCTATCATTACAAACGTCTTCATAAGCAGCTTGTTACCTTCTGTAGCACCTGCTAGCATTCTTGACATTCATTATGTTCTGTCTGGAAGAATGGAGGATAGGATGGTCCTAACACAATTTATTTAATGATTGTGCATTTGCTATGGTACTGGCTAACAGAAAGTTTGGGAACTGGTATTAAAATGGGAAGGGGGATTAAAATAGGCAGTTTTGCTAAAGGTGGTCTCCTTAAGAACATAAAATCATTCATTCAATTTGTTAGAATTAGGCTTGCATGGTTTTTCCCAAACGTGAAACCGGTCGGTTTCAAAACAAGACCGGTTTTATCCGTAAAACAGGTTTTTCACCTGCAGTGTAAACAAGCTTTGAACATAAAGTGCATTACACTGCAGTAAGTATAACTGCAGTGTACTGCACTGTTATATGATAGCTGCTAACGATGTTTATATCACAGTATTTTTTGTAAATAATGTTGAAAATGATAACGGAGGCATTGATCAATAAAATGTATTAATAAACTTTAATGTTGTTTGCATGTAAAGTAATACCCCATTTGCCCCTCAAATAATGCCAAGTTTACCCCTTTGTCAGTCTAGGTCCCAAGGCAGTCATGTTAAAAAAAAAAAAAATGTGAAAAAGGCCGTGTCGACAGGCTATCTATATGCCCTTATTTGCTCACGATTTATAATTCATAGTTATGATTTTTAAAAAAGATTTAATATTAAAAAGAAAAGAAATTTGTCGGATAGTTGTAAAACAAATTAGGCCTCTAAATAAATGCATTATCTTACGGTGTGATGCTAGCCATCGTATACTTCATCAGTGATCATGCAGTACAATTGTTGCTGATTTGCATAAAACCAATGGCGGGAAAGTCTTACAGTTCAGATCCCACCCACTTGATACTCAACATTTCTTTGGAACATTAAGCATGACCAGGCTGTGGTTCCATTTTGAAAATAAGATAAAGTTCAACCAAAAAAACTCCTCACAAATCATGCATACCTTTGTTATTGTTCAAGTTCAATGATCATTCTTGCTATACTTTTACTTTACCCCGTTTGTGCATCGCGGTGGCATTTTCTATTAAACTTAAGCCATTAAAGGTTCCTGCCCTATTGCCTTATACGGTATTTGCCTTCTTCAACGCGCTTTAAAACTGTGAAGTATGGGAGTGTAATAAAGCAAAAACTAAAATGCCCGCTAATGAAAAGTAGTGTCCAACTCCCAAACAAATTTGTAGTTTCTTCATCAAAATGAAAAATAAATCAACAAAAGTGTAGTAGGCGTACCTGCAATCTCTGTATGGATCAGGATTGGAAATTAAACTGAAACACATTGTCCGTATTTAAACCAAACCTGACCTTGTTTCAGCAAGGAGCTATGAAAACATTTTCTTTTACAACACATGCCATGATGCCACACACCCAAGCAAAAGCAATTATTTGGCACTCTGCAGAATGTTTTTAACATTGATAAACAATATTTTTGGTCAATCACAGTGTATAAAACAGCAAAACACATCTGTATTTGAACATTTTGTTTGTACTTTCTACTTGTGAAAAGATATGCAGAGCGGAATGCACAGATAATGTTATTCATTTATGCATACCAACAGGCTATCACCTAACGGGTCCACAAAAAAACATATATAAACTAGCTCCACTTTAAACCAATGAAATCATTTTAGCTTTTACCCCCAAGCGAATCACACGTGATATGGGTCAATTACATACAACACATGATTGAAACGGAAGATTGGTTCGCTCGTAGGCTACTACTTACAGTACTATGAATAAACCTATTTACAGGAGAACGGAAGAACGTTTTCAAAGCAAAATGCTTGAAATCTTTCGTTCTTTTAAAATCTGAACAATTTTGACCGTGGACTAATGTTCAGAGGTTTATTATACACATGAAAATGAGATGAGGGGAAGGAATACACACTTTTTGTGAGAATGAATGGTCGTTTTCACTTGCGACCTTATTATGCAATGTGAATCATATACTAACTTGGTTTGATTATCAACCAAGCTGGTGATAGCACTGGGATATTTTATCTTCGTGCATTGTTATTCTATAACGATCACGCAATTAATTCACCCTCTAAGCGATGCTACAGCTATTTAAAGGAATGTTTTTTCCTGGCATAAGCTGCTGAATTCAAAATAATAAAAACATTCGAAAATGATACAACAACCCTTGAAAACCAATTCATTAACCATGTTACAATGAAAACATGCAAAGTTTCATTTGTATCCAGGGGCCCATATACACGTAGAATAATGTGTTATAACTTGTACGATTTTACTTACAAAACCGGTACACCATGCAAGCTTAGTTATAATATTAAAAGAAACACAAACCTTGAAAAGGTATCTAAACTTTTAAAACATTTATAAGTTTGTATGTTATGGCCATTCTGTCATTTTACCCACACAGTCTTACTTGCAGTATGCATTTCAGGTATTTAGCAATATTGACAATATGTCAGCTTTGATGTACACATAAGCCCCTTGGAATTATGCTGTGCATAAAGTATCCAAAAAATGAAATTCACTTGAGTACAGCAAGTACTTAGCAAGGTGATTTATGAAGGCATACATTGACATATTTAGACACAAGTGTCTTGATAACAGCTGACAGTTGGCAATTTTCATTAAATTTTAGTATATTTTGTGAAGAGAAAATGCATGTCCTCTTGAAGTTAACAACTGAATGCTGAAAAGATGTCAATCTCATCTGGTTTTTTATTGAGGGATATTTCAAATCAGTAATAATTTAAAAGAACTAGACAATTATTAGGAAAATTAACATATTTTTTAAAATATGATCTATGCAAGTACCAATTGTGATGATTTAGTATCATATTTTTTCCTCACAGAGGTACCTATTTATGAATTTATATTTGCATACAACTTCTTTCCTGATCTGCCCTCTCTGAACAGTTTGTTCTTCTCATCAGTCTTTTCTCATCATCCACTGGTGCTGTAATCATCTTTGGAGGAGTGTCGCCAGAATTTTGAGATGTGTTTATTATGTGTTTAAAATGTGTTTATGATGTGTTTATAATGTTCTATTTGACTTGTTCTGTAAATATTGTCATTTCATTGAGACTATTCTCGGACACTTTGTTACTTTTGAATGATGAATGATAAGTAATATCACCATTTTGCAACTGCAGGGATAACAAGGGAGCAGTTTATGAGACTTATCGCGCTGACTGGTATTTCATGTAAGTGACCTACTTTTTAAGCATTTGCTCGCTTGTGAAATATCCAAGTTGGAATCATGAGCATCTTAAGTCAATGTGGAATATCATGCATGTAACAATCTTGACAGCCTGAAAGACTATCTGACAGACTGTATCTGACAGACAATATGTGGTGAAGGCAAACTGGCATTCTTGATATTTATGTTTGGGTGTGTATTGATTGGTTGTTTAATACCTTAATGGGCCTGTGTTTAACACCTCTATGGGCCTGTGTTTTAAAACCTTAAAGGGCCTGTGTGTTACACCTTAATGGGCCTGTGTGAACATATTATTGGACCTGCGAAACGTTCAATTTGTTAAAACTGGGACTTTTGTAGTTAATCATATTCCACCACGTTGGGCGCCTAAATACAAACCTGAGAATAAGACATTTATATTAGGTAGTTTCAACAAATGAGTTTATGACCAGAGCAGCGCAATAGCACACTTTCCTAAACTCTAAATTGTAGTTATTCATCCCTTGATTTAAAACATAAAAAATGATATTTTGCAACCCATTGCTTGTGGTTTTTAAAGTGAGGATGATGTGGGTGGGTTATATACAATGACTGGCTTATAATACACATTAAACTGTTAGTAACTGTACATGTTATCAAAAGTTAAATCCCAACGGGTCTCTATAACATTCTTTCTGTGTGATGCCATCTATTGCCACTTTTGTACCATATATAATAGCTCCCACCTCATCCAGTTTATAAGGAGTTCTGTTGCAAATTGAAAAAGAAAACCAATGGAGCCGATTTCAGAGTAATGCTTTAATAGCGGCTAAGAATGGTCGGGTCTCTCGTTTCCTTCTGGGAGCACTAAGAATTAGCTCCATCATTCTTCTAAATGAACTTCATAAAATGCTTAGAAAACCACCCTTTCCCTACCCTAGGAAAAATCTGAATAAAAATACAAATTTTACAGAAAAACTACCATCTAATGATACGAGGGAATTGTAACTATTTGAGGGTAAATTTGTGAGTGCCATTTTGTGGCTGGGGTCTCCTGTAGGAGTGAACTGATATTCATCATAGGCATGTATAATTCATTCTCTCATTGGTGTCTTAACAACTATTCCTGCATGGTCCCATGCAGTGTGCATGCACTGTACAGATACTCTGAATTTGGGCTAATCATGGAGGTACCACTTTAGATCTGTAATAGAAAATGTAATTCTCGGAACCTTAGTATGGTACACTACAAGTGAAAGTGTTCACTGAGATGTTATTCAAATGAATTGAAATAACATTTGGTCAAAATTTGTATATTTCGATTAATTCTATGTTGTTGTGGGCAGAGGTTGCATTGGAATTTTTTGTCTGGCATATTTGGTTATGACAAGCCTTGATTTTTGGCGATTTTGTAAATTTGCCATCGTATGTACACGTCACTGCGTAATGTACAGAGCACTGCGCGCTAGCGAAGCTTGCAAGTATTGTTAACACACACACTTGTTTAGGCCTGCCTCACCAAAGTGAATGAAAATTATGCTTAAAATACAAAAAACATTACAAAATCCGCTATTATTAATCATAAAAAATATTAAGAAAAGTTTCATACCCAATCCTTGTATAATGTTGATTGTTGAATCATGAAATTTGGATTAACAATCCAAAATGAAATAGAAAAATACTGTTGTTTATCGTATCCAAACTCTCATGAGGTTTTAGTGAACTTTGTGACCAATTGTCAACAATAATATAAATTGAGATCTCAAACATGCCTTCTTCTTTACAGTATAGTCACTTGACTTGCAGATTGTGATCACTTTACAGATGCACAATCAACACAAAACAGGAGGAAAGTACAATCCTAGCTAATAATATCGTTGACAATTGACAGCCTGAATTCAAAACAACATCAAAACTTTCACGTACACTGTACATTGTACGTACATCATGTATAGGTCCTATATACTAGCCTACATGTGTTTATGTACAGTGCTTGCACAGGGATGTTGAATCATTCGGCCGTTAGTTTCGTAGTTATGTCATTTTTCTTTTATTTATGAGCAATTCAAAATCATTTTTGTGTAAAATAAAACTTTCAATAGCATCAGAAAAGTAAGATGTTCATGATTTTCATTTAAATTAATGGAAAACTCTGGCATTAAATTTCACATGCTAGATCTAAATCTTACAACGCAGGTACAACATGAGTTGTAAAATATTTCAGCCATAGCGTAATATATGACAAATTTGTTGTTAACGCGAACCCTGGTTGTGGGGCATAGTTTATGCCTAATAAAGATCTTATGAAATATTTGTAAAGGGATTATTTCTTGGTGATAAGAAGGTACCATCCATCTCATGCAAGTGCCCTTTCCTCCCATTATTAATGTTGGTTTTTTAACTTTCCTTTCAATTATGTTTGATATAAAATTCATATTTTAGCACTAAAATCAGACCATATTGTAACTTGATAATTATGGAAAGGCATTCTCTATGATTGAATATACAAGTAGGCGTGTTGGGCCCAGGCTGTATTGAAACCATTAGCTGTAGGTTGGGTGTTAGGCTGTTGTTAGGGCTGTTAGGCTGTAGGTTGGGTGTTAGGCTGTAGGTTGGGTGTTAGGGGTGTTAGGTAGGTTGGGTGTTAGGCTTAGGTTGGGTGTTAGGCTGTAGGTTGGGTGTTAGGCTGTAGGTTGGGTGTTAGGCTGTAGGTTGGGCTGTAGGTTGGGTGTTAGGCTGTAGGTTGGGTGTTAGGCTGCCTGTAGGTTGGGTGTTAGGCACAGGCTGTAGATTGGGTATTAGGCTGTAGGTTGGGTGTTAGGCTGTAGGTTGGGTGTTAGGCTGTAGGTTGGGTGTTAGGCTGTAGGTTGGGTGTTAGGCTGTAGGTTGGGTGTTAGGCTGTAGATTGCAGGGTTGATTTTATAATATAAAATCCTCCAAGACAAGAGGAGAGCCTACTTCCCATTTACCAAAAAAAGGGTTTTACCATGTTTGATTTTCCATATGTGTAAGAAAATTCACATGTGGATAAATTTTGTCCCCAAACACTTAATATTGTTACATGCATGTTGTTCCAAATAGGCAAGAACAAAAGCAAAGAAATATTTCTCGAAACTAACACTTTAAATATGCATATGCTATGGGCCACTTGTAATCATATGAAACGCAGCACAACATTGAGATATCTTTGTGTTCTTTTGTTTAACCATGATGATTATTCCAGGTTAAGTTTTTCAGCGGTTCACATGCTTTTCACGATGTTTTGGTGGAGTTTTATGTATTTTAGGTCAGGATTATATTCAGCTTGCTCAGATGTGAAGTGTAATTTACTTATGAGGAAATAAGAGTATAATTGCCAGGGAGCCTAATAACACATCCCTGGTATTATCAATCTTATTATGACCATCCAAGCTTATGCAGGTGTATATTGGTGAGGCTCATTTATCCGAGTAACTTGTTGCTTATTTATCCCAGTAACTTGTTGCAACTAATATTATAGCAGTTAAATCATGTAGGCATTGATGTTACAAGCAATAGAATGATGTTGTTGGAGTTTGGAAGTTTTTGATTCTGGAAGTTTTTGATTCTGGAGGTGCTTGTCTCACCAGGAAAAAAGGTGCACCTTATGAAGTATTTGTGGGTTGCACCATTTATTGTCCTCGTCAGATGGACAATAAGCTCACTCTCCACCACTCCTGGTGGCTGGATGAGGAGGGGGAGGGGGCACATGATGATAGAGCTGACTTAATGACAGGCCCAAAAGGGAGGGAGGAAGCTCAGTCGGCTGAGTGTACTACTGACATGCTGATTTAATCAGCGACTTTTTCCACAGATATGCAGAACGATATAAGCTGATATCAATCGAAGAGATTTGTCTTCTGCACTTCTCCCTTTCCCCCTCCAACCTTTGGGAAAAGCGGCCAATGGTTTGATGGTGCTTACCATTGTTTAAAGGGGACGTAAAGCCATCGGTCCTGATGGCAGGAGTTTCACCCCTGCCCGTTTTTCTGAACACCTCTCGAAAAGAGCAGGGTGTTCACCCCGGTGTTCATCCACTTTCCATCCTGGCAACATTTATTGGGTCCACACTGAAAACAAGTCAATGTAACTTACGTGTGCGTTCCCTGACATATGTCTAGAAAACGAACAAAAAACATTTGTCTGTATGGCTGTTGAAAATTCCTCCAGGCTTAAACCTGACATCTCAAGCATTTCAGAAACTATTCTCAGCTCCTAGAGGTCCTTCTATTTCCACCATATAGTTTCTTCACCCAATACAAAGGGTTTTTTCTTTCTTTTCATCATGAGATATACTCTGGATGAACTAACTTACAAAGCTGGAGGGCAACTTTGTTAAAGTAAATGATGAAGTAAATCAGACAAACAGTTTGAAGACACATAGCAGTTCCTAATAGATCGCTAAGCATCGTCTAATAACTGATAATTCCATTCGTTTTTACTCACATAGCTTAATTGTTTTTCTTTGAAAGCATATCAGCTCATTTTCAACATGTACAAAGTCAAGCTAGAAGTATTAGAGTATCACATATAAATAATGTTAAAGCACATCATAATTGCATAGCTCTTTTCTCCAATGTTGAGATAATTTATTTCAAAAGAAACCATGCCATACTAGTGCTGTCAGTTTTCATCCAGTAAAAACAAAAGATAACGCCGCTGATATAAACCACTTAAATATCATTGTAAAGTGATGATCAATTTGTTGCAGGAGGTAATAAGGAGGTAATACATCATGTACAATACTTCATAACAAACCTCTTTTGTAAATGCAAAGCATTAACAACTACTCTGCATATATGCGTATTGCCGTAGAAGATGGAAGGGCTGATGTGAGGATTGGTCATGTCCATCTGAAGGGAAGGTAAAAAGAATATATAAGCATTTATTCAATTTTACAAACTTGCCTCAAGATAAAAAGAACAGGAAGTGACATCATAGTGATCTTACAGGAAGTGACATCACACATAAAGGGACATCACACATGTTTGTAAAATGCAAAAGCAGATTACAGTCAGGTAGCTGTAAAAGAGCTACAGGGCCTCTCAGCAGTCTGTACCCAAGGGACAAACTGCCCCTCTCAGTAGTCCGTACCCAAGGGACAAACTGAAGAATGGCCCATCCCTCTGCCAGAGCTCCCAGGGTCTGTCAAAGCTCCCATGGGTCTGTCATAGCCTCTGGTGGTCTGCCATAGCCATTGTACAGTTTGTCATATAATCACAGACTGAAATAATCCAATAGTCATTAAAAATTGAAGGAAAAAAAAGTGAACGATGAACCACAATTTTTTTGCAAAAAGTCACTTCCTATCAAGTGGAATCCCAATCCTCAAGTTTTCTGAAAATATTAAGCTTTTTTAAAAATATTTTATATTTTCATTTTTATCATGTCTTTTATCCTGTTATGATGGACATGGCCAACCATTAAACTTAACATAAATGTATTCTCTAATGTACTGTAATAAAACAATGCAGTCTTGCTGTAGGCGATTGTACATCTGCAGAATATCATATTCAATAATCATTTATGGAAATTATTTTCTGTATCATACTTTCATTCCAAGTGTGAAAGGACTACAGAATCATACAAGTGGGCTGCAAGCCCCCACTAATCTCAAGCATGATAAGGGTTAGATACATGGAGCTATATAGAAACAATTATGAGAACTTACGGCCCACTTGAATTCAGCGTGATAAATGTTAGCTACAGTATCTAATCCTTATCATGGGGAGGCAAGTGGGCCACAAGTCTCCAGCGTGATACAAGTTATGATACAAGTTATATGATCGATGAGTTATACTGTTGTAACTTCCCAACTTCAGCAGGAGATCTTTCATCAAGCAGCAGTTCTGTAATGTTGGTTTAATTATTTTACCCATTATTTCTTGACACGTTTGACTCTTGACTGTTGCAGTGCCTCTAAACATCAACAAACAAACATGAATTTCTTGAGTTTCATGAAATATTTGATAAGCTCAGAGGCTTCTTCTCCCATAAATAGAGGACGCTGTTCTAAGGTTAATCTCAATCCAGGACCAAGTTGTTCATTGGTTCTTGTGTTTGTCTTATGCCTGCCATGTAGGTGATGATTTGCAGCAAGTTTTCATTTGCTCCAGAAAAGAATGCCAACCAACAAATGCCAGTTCCATACTGTACTAAAAGATTTTAATTTCATTGTTTATGTATAATGTTTTGTGTAGTTTGTAATGTCTTTGTTATTCTTTATGTCCTTTGGAATACTTCATATACTCGTAATACTTCATGTACTTATAATACTTATTTGATTGTTTTACAGGAGAGTGTGGACTCATAATATTTTGTTGATTGTTTTACAGTAGAGTGTGAGCACAATGCCATGGAGATTAATCTCATCAACCCTGAAAAAGATTTCACCCCTCACTCTTTCAACATATTTGTTGTGGAGTAGGGGTTGGGATCATTTCTGTAGAATTCTTAAGTTTCTTGTATTTATTCACATCCCGTAGATTTAACCAGATGATAGTTAATTTCCGATCATACTCATGAATCTTTTTTTCTCTTCTGTGTCTGCAAAACAGAGAAAAGCAAGAGAGCTAAAACTCTCTATTCTCTGGCTGCAAATCACAATTTCACATGTGAGTGTTTAAATGTGGTGGCACCAGTAAAAGACAAAATGAGTGTGAAAAGGGCATGGCGTTTTTGTTTATATTGGTAGATTTTGTTGATGTGTTATTTTCCTATTTTGAAGTATTCCTTCTAGCTTTTTCTAGTTTCAAGTTAGAACTTTGTTAAGTTTTTGTGATAATGTAGCATTTCATTTCTCTTCATTATATGTGAATTTTACCCCTAATTGCTTGGCTTTTAATTATGTTGTAAGTAGTAGATTATATTTCAGATGGTTTTCTGATACTTTGTTTGGTACATGTACATATATTTCTACCATTTAAAAATAGATTGTATTGAAGACTATCTTCATATTAAGTAGAGAGTGTTACTTGCCATCTTCAAACTTCAGACAAAGTAGACTCCAGAGCTTTGTCTCTCCTCAATCTTCCTCACACAGCTGTATACCCCTAACTACATCCTCAGATCTTTGCAAAGTCCTGGAAATCCCAGACTCTACTATGGCAAATGAACTATCCTGTCAAGACAAATTGATTATTACACGTGGATCGGATGTCCATTCCTCCCCACTTCTACCTTCTAAAGTCCCCCCCCCCCCTCAACCAATATGCCCTCTCTGTCAGTCACAACTTATGATCTGTCCTTCTCTGAATCTGTAGCAGTTCATTGAAAGGATGGTGCTTATCAGTAATAGGTCTTACTTTTTGTGATTAATCAAGAAAATAGATTACACTACAAATAAAACATTTCCTTAACCAGCCTGTTGCCACATTTTTTTTTGTTGAAAGTTTAATGAGAAATGTTTGAAATGGATGACGTTCATCAAATAAAAGTACAATTTTGTAACACAATAACAAAGACCTTCATTCGATTAAATCAAAACAATTCCATTTTATATGCTAATCACTCACTGAAAAGTGCTAGTTCCCTTATTAAACTTATTCACAGCAGTTTGTTTTTTTCGTTTATATGCTGTTGTTTCATTTATATGCTGTTATTTCATTACTTTTAAAAAAATCACAGCTTTAATATTGCATGCTCAAATTTGGCAAGATCATTCTTTCATTTGAATGTGCTAATCAGAAATGCCAATGTGTTTGCTATACACTTATCAAGAAGAACTTGCAGTATCATATGTTGGACAAATCTAACATATAGTCTCAGTCAATATGTATACAGTATTAATCCTTTCTGGTCTTACCATTATATGCAAACATCTTAGTTTATTAATTCGAAACACTAGCGCAGGCTAGAAAAGTCCGCCCTATAGTCTTGATGTTCAGACCTTTGTTGTCACTAGTCAAAAAGGTCCATCACTGGACAATGGCAGAGTTTAAAACAATTAGGCAGTATACTATCTTGGTGTACAGTATCCTGTTTGAGATATTTGGTCCCCTTTCTGTAAAGTGGTGTTTGTACATATTGCATGGGTGTGGTATGTATCATGTTCTTTAAAAACATAAACACTGCCTTTCAGATCATTTAGCTACAGTACATGAATGGTTGCTAGCAACTTCCCAAGTTCTTTAATGTTGGCAGATGTGGGATGCTTAAAGTACCTTGGTATCCAGCTAAAGGAACAACAACACTACTGACTGTCAAAGATATATTATAACCCATTCTTAGCATGTAGTATACAGTAGTTGTAGGCAGGGGACAAATTGTACAACCCCTTGTTAGTATAGGACTCTAACTCAGGGCCATAAGTCCTTCACAAAATGGTGGGGACATAACTCCATAAAGTAAGGGGGTAGTGTTTTTAAAAACTTCATGTATGTTTTTTTAATTCTGATGAAAATTGAAAGGACAAGTTCCCCTCTACTCCCATGAATTATACCTGCCCTGAAGATATTGCTCAATGATTTCCAATGATGCATGTAATTTTATTTTGTGACTTCTTTCCTCAGCACAGTGATGTTGATTCTGATTGTAGTGATTTTATCACAGGACCAAACATTAATGTTTGTGACTCATAATATACTTTGTTTATTTGCAAGGTGTGATATAGAAAAACTTATATTGTGCTTGAGTCTGCTTATAATATGCTTTGTGCTATCTACCTCTCTACAGCTGGTGAAACCACCCCTTCCCCTGATAGTATGCGATTTGTGGTTTGGTTTATTTTGTTAATTTTGTTCTTTTCACTTTAACCATTCTGGACTAACTTGCCTGCCAGGGTTGACAAATCAACTTAAAAGTAACTTGACTTTTGACCTTTGCATTTATGGTTGTTTGAGAGGAAAGTCATGAAGCCCTAAGAATTTTAGTGTGTAACATGCAATGTAACACATGAACACATAAGGTGGCTTGAAAACTGAATATCAGATGCACAGATGTATGAAAATTATGTCTGCCTGTATATGATTTTAGGTTGTCTGTGACAGCCGGACAAGTGATTTGTCAATCCTTTTGCCTGCATATATTTGTGATCGTTTTTATGATCTGTTTTACTCTTTCATCATTTATAAGAGTTCCCTAATTCTTATGTTTTCAAGATTTCACACTTTTGTATTTTCATCATATGTTTGATAATCCATTTCACTAATAAAAGTTATGATTTTAAAGAGCATGGGAGGAACTGTTGTAGTATGTAAAGCAAACCCAAGATGTTTAAGAGAAGTCATAGATCTGTAAACCATGGACCTGTTTAAAGACACATGAGAAAGCTGATTGATCAAAGTTAATTTGTCCCATCATGGAGATATTAATAGCTCCATGAGTCAGAAGGTATAATGAAAGTATCATATTATAATCTTCAGCTGATATAATCATATGGAGATGATGATGTTGAAATCACCAGAGAATCCAGACAGAAAGCACTTGGATAGAATGAAAATGTACTAGTTTTCACTGTGTTTAAGGATTTTTTTCCAGGGAAAATGTGGTAAAAAAGTTGTTAACATCAGTAATTTTTTCTTTGAAAAGTCTGACCCCAAATTGGGTTACAATTTGCAGAACTGTCTTCCAAAAGTTCAGGGTGGCACATTGTTTTCCAGCATACTGTAGATCAAATAAATTAGCATGGTGAACATAATAATCATGTACAACTTGATGGCTTTGTTTGTTGTTCACAACTGTATTTAGGAGGTTTACTAGAAACCAGTGCTTTGGTCAAATACACCCCATGCGAGTCTGGGAAAAACAACCCTCCTAATCCGACTAGTCATATCCAAGCCTGAGTCGCTGTTGCCTGAGTCGCTGGTGTCTGAGTTGCTGGTGCCCGATTCCAGTTTCTGTCTAGGCTGGCATTTTCAGAGTTTAAAGCTATGATGAACTGGTCTAAACATTCCTGGTAGATCACATAGATTCAATGGTATATTTCCTCTCATCATTTATACAAAAATGTTTTTTTGATTTTGGGTACTAGGAACTGTGGCGTGAGGCTAAAAATAGAAAATGAATACCAGAATATCTTCAGATTGAGCGTTTTCAGTGCATTAAATACGTTGTTACCTTACTCACACGGTTTGTTGTGTGATCATTTTCCATCTCTCAGTACAATAAGAATGTGGATTTGTGCCATTTTTGGTTGTTCAAAAATAAAAGAGTATGATGTGATAATTCAATCAGTATGATATGACTAGTGCACATATTAACAGCAAAATTCATTGTCTGATCGGAATGATAAGCATGATTAAGAATAGTAATTTAAAGCAATACTTCTACAGTCAAACAGGAACATTTAACAGTTGTAATAGATTTTGGTTGAAGGGGAAAAAAGGATATTTTATTCTCATGTGTGTTTTTGTGGGGGGGGACCCTAAATCTCCATGTCTATGTAAACAATCTACATGTCTATACTGCTAGTGCCGCCTGTACATCCACCTTTTCAAAACCTGCTGCAGGGTCAGGTTGCATATATTGCTTCTTGATGCCATCAAAAGTGTCAGGCTTTTTCTATATATGTCACAATATAGTACCATCATCCATGCCATTTTAAGAAGTGCATGTGGATTGTGATAAGTTTTAGAGTGCATGTGGGTGTGACCACTTTTGAAATGTGTAGGTTGTAACAAGTTTTAGTAGAGTGGTGTTATGACCAGTTTTAGAGGTGTGTTATGACCAGTTTTAGAGGTGTTATGAATAGTTTTAGAGGTGTTATGACCAGTTTTAGAGGTGTATTATGACCAGTTTGAGAGGTGTTATGACCAGTTTTAGAGGTGTTATGACCAGTTTTAGAGGTGTTATGACTAGTTTTAGAGGTGTGTTATGACTAGTTTTACAGGTGTGTTATGACCAGTTTTAGAGGTGTGTCATGGCCAGTTTTAGAGGTGTTATGACCAGTTTTAGAGGTGTGTTATGACCAGTTTGAGGTGTGTTATGACCAGTTTGAGGTGTGTTATGACCAGTTTTAGAGGTGTTATGACCAGTTTTAGAGGTGTGTTATGACTAGTTTTACAGGTGTGTTATGACCAGTTTTAGAGGTGTGTCATGACCAGTTTTAGGTGTGTTATGACCAGTTTTAGAGGTGTGTTTGACTAGTTTTAAGGTGTTATGACCAGTTTTAGAGGTGTGTCATGGCCAGTTTTAGAGGTGTTATGACCAGTTTTAGAGGTGTGTTATGACCAGTTTGAGGTGTGTTATGACCAGTTTGAGAGGTGTCATGACCAGTTTTAGAGGTGTTATGACCAGTTTTGTTATGACCAGTTTGAGAGGTGTTAGACCAGTTTTAGAGGTGTTATGACCAGTTTCACAGGTGTATTATGACCAGTTTTACAGGTGTGTTATGACCAGTTTTAGAGGTGTGTCATGACCAGTTTTAGAGATGTTATGACTAGTTTTAGAGGTGTGTCATGACCAGTTTTAGAGTTGTGGGTTGTGACCAGTTTTTAGGTACACGTGGGTCCTGACAGTTTAGAGTACATGTTTGTTTGTTACCAGGTTTAGAGTGTGGGTTGTGACCACTTTTAGAGTACATGTGGGTCCTCACCAGTAAAAAGTTTGTGGTTGAGACCAATTTTAAAGTTTGTGGGTTGTGACCAGGTTTAGAGTGTGTGGGTTACACTTTTTGAGAATGTGTGCAGCTGGTGACCGGTTTTATAGTACATGTGAGTTGTGACCAGTTTTGGAATGTGTGGGTTGTTGCCACTTTTAGAGTGTGTGATGATGATGTGGGTTGTGACCAATTTTAAAGTACAGTATGTGGGTTATGATCAGTTTTAGATGTGGGTTGTAACCAGTTTTTGAAATGTGTAGGTTGTTACCACTTAAGAGTATGTGGGTTGTTGGCCACTTTTAGAGTTTGTTGGTGATGACCAGTTTTAGAGTCTTGAGTTGGGACCAGTTTTAGAGTGAGTTGGGACCAGTTTTTGAGAACATGTGGATTGTGACCAGTTTTAAAGTGTGTGTGAGTTGTGACCAGTTTTAGAGGTGGGTTGTGACCAGTTTTAGAGTTTGCAGGTTGTTACCTGTTTTAGAGTGTATGGGTTGTGACCTGCACTTTTAAAGTACATGTGGGTTGTGAACTTGTGACAAGGTTTTTAGTTTGTGGGTGGTGAAAAGTTTAGGGTTTGCGACCAGCTTTGGAGTTGGTTTAGTGTGTGTGTGGGTTGTGATTAGTTTTAGAGTGGGTTGTTACCACTTTTAGAGTGTGTGGGTTATAATTGATTTTTAAGTGTGATTTGTGACTAGTTTTAAAGTGTGAGTTGGGACCAGTTTTAGAGTGCATGGATGTTGTGAACCAGTTTTAGTTTTGTGTGTGTGTGTGTGGGGGGGAAGGGGGTTGTGACCGGTTTAGAGTGTGTTGGAGTTGTGATCGATTTTACAGTGTACGTGGGTTGGGATTTCCCATGACCAAAAAGGAAGCTGTCACCATTCACAGTGAATGTAACCAAAATATACATTTAAAGATATTACATCATAATCTCACAGAATAGACCATTGGTTGAAATGTTTGCTACTTTTGTTGTATTCATTTACTGAATCTCTTAGTTAATTAAATATATGATCTTAATTTTAGAAGTAATTTCTAAATAAATGCAAGTATTGCAATAATAGATAACAAATTCAAATTAACAATGATGATGTAATTTCCTGTTAACCAGATTTGATTAAGACAAATAAAAAAATAAAAAATCATCATCACAGCAAATTGATCAATTGTTTCTTTGCAGTTGAATTGTCCTATATCATACAGAATGGACTACAACATCATTTATACTTCATTCCTTCCAAACGTATTTTACTCCCCATCACCAGCCTCTGTGTGTGATTTTGCACTGGAGCTTGTCCTCTCTCATTTGATGCAGTGAACTTGAATTTGACCCCCCTCTCTGGTGGGATAGTGATTTATAGTGTTGATGTTACAGCCAATTTCCCAGGTCAAAACATTTTTGTGATTTGAATTATGGTTAACTCTGACGTTGTTAGCCCTGTTGTAATTTGTTATGGTGATCAGTACTGTGGCTGTAAGCAGAGGCCACTCCCAAGACTAGCCGCAAGAGTCAAAACATTTCCCACATCCACATGGCACATCCATATGCCAGCCATTTAATCTAAGCTTTAAAAGTCTATGCAGATGCAGCCTTAAGACTCCTTTGGAATTGATTAAAAAGCATGAAAAAGAGCATTAAAAAATAAACAAAATTTGCGAAATACTGGCCTTGATATTCAAATTCGTAATGTATGACATTTCAAAATGTTCTTTAGATTTCCAAAATCCTTTGTTTAAATCATTTGTCATAATTATTTAAAAAAGAGTGATGAATTATGAAAAGCTTTTTAATCAACATGTACCTGGAATTAATATATCTTATCATTTACATTGACAAAATCTTAAGATATGTAAAGCATTATTTAATCATTTTTTCACTCCATTCATTTATTCATTAATTCAGATGAGTATTTGTAATTTGATTAAAAACTGGACAGTTAGATTTATTAATGCAAAATACTTTCTCATGTTGAATGGAAATTTGCATACATAGTGATGCCTATGTCTTCAGTAGTTTATAGTTTGAACATATTAAAGGTAATGAAATAAGCTTCTTGTGCTTTCAAGATAGTTACACCCATCAAACTATCTCCCCTTTCAAACCCTTTTGTAATGTCTGGACTTATTGTACCCCTTGTATTTCAAACACACAAGAAAAAAGGGTGTAACCATTAAGTCATTAAACTAATAAATGCTGAAAAAGACATCCATTAAAAAACCAGGATAATTAAAAACAAAGCTTTATCAATTTGTTTTCATTTAATTTCCTCTGTTGACTCACCACTGTTTAAACCGTTTTTTTAAATTGCAAAATTATTTTTTTAAACGAGGATGTAAAAGTTATGATATTATTTGAAGGAGAAAGTAATAACAAAGCCAGTATTCATATAAATTTAAAAATGCTTTAGATTTTACAGACTGAAAGAGTAAAGGTTCCTGAAGGTATCATCACAATTTGTCAAAAAAAGTACCAAGTGGGCAGGGGTTTTCTTAATGAGAATGGTGTCAACTGGAGTTTGGGGGATGGGATGGATTGACTGGTGTGTCCTGTTCATAACAGTGCATGCGTATCAATTGGTACTCTCCAAAATCAGGAACTTGCAATATATAAATCGAGCTTGGAATCATAGCATGTTACAAAAGTTGCCTCCAATATGAATATGATATCTTGGTCTATACTGTGGCTCTGTACAGATTCATGAAATTTACACAACATAACCCGTGTTTGATTTTTGCAGCATTTATTATTTCAATGCTTTTACAGACATTGTTCCATTTTTGCACAACATATTAGCACACTTACTACAGAAACATCCAATTCACATATTTTTTTAGGCACCTGGTTGTGCTGCACCTAGTGTAATAAAAACAGTCAAAACATTGTAATTTCATTGTGTTTGTTAAGTCAATAATTGTAACAGCTTTGATCTAAAGACGGAATATACCTTTGATAAAGAGAACAATAGCCACATTTATTGATTTTGTATGAATTACTCATTTTTGCCCAGAAAATGTGTTTCAGACTGCACATATGTACTCATAATAGTGGACATTTTTGGAAAGCATCTCATAGAATTTAGGAATTAATGGCTACAACTAATACAATGAATGATAAGTTCAGACAAAGTGAAATGACGTGCCATTTAAATCCCAATACATGTCTGTGTAAAGCACATTAGTATTAATGTCAATGTATAAAACAGCTTGATCTTAGAATGACATGATGCAACCACGACTTTCTCGAAATCCAAGGGAAAGATGGAATTGCAAAAATATCTTTGTTTACAATTTAGAGGCAATTTTTCATTTTGTTTCCATGATATGCAAATGTTGATGCAAAATTGTGATTATGTATGACTGTTTTAAATCAAAAGTTTATATATATATATATATATATATATATATATATATATATATATATATATATATATATATATATATATATATATATATATATATATATAGATATATATATATATATATATATATATATATATATATATATATATATATATATATATATATATATTGTTTTAATAATTCTTTGGAGAAATAGTAGTGTCTTTTCATTTTAACCATGGAGTTGATTTTAAATTAAATTAAGGAAAGAAATTATAAGAATGACTATCCAGTTTGAGCTATCTTCCTAGTAATAGATACATAGATACATCTTATTTATAATGAAAACCTCAAATTTTTATCAAAATTCCATATATTTTCTCAATTTAGAGCTCTTTGTCATTGGTCATACATTTAGGCCTCTGTGTGGTTGTTGTCTACAGGTGCGTTGCACAGCCTCATTCTGGATTATACTCTGTATAACACTTATTATTATTACCATTGCTGTTATCGTTGTTGTTGTTATCCTTCAAGTCTTCTGCATATTAAAAAGTAAAGTTATTTTTCATTTTTAGAGATTGATTAAGAATTCTGTAAGTAGACTGTTAAAGGTACTTAATTTAAAGCTTTAAGTCTATTTTTTTAAGTGTCAATTTTTCCATATCAATATGAGGCATTGGGTGATCAATTTATTATTGTTCAGGTGTTTAGAGTGACTTAAAAATAGCTGAAGCAAAAGCAAGATATGCTCAGATATTGATACTCGTCCATCCTTTTGTACAA
>JAIGNY010003354.1:152500-397669 GCA_020152595.1 Chiridota heheva
CGTCATTTAAAATAATAAAAATATTCCTTAGAAGTACTTACGGTTGATTTGAACTTTAACATCAAATGTTTTCAATACCATGGAAAAATATGTTCAAAACTGAATATTCTAGAGACTCCAGAATAATACAGGAAGGGCGGATCCGAATTGGAATTTCACGATTACACTTCTAACACTAAAGCCATATACATTTTCATAACTTAGCCTTGGACTAATTTCCAAGGCTTGGAAAATCCTGGATCCGCCCCTGTACGGTCTCGGAGTGTTTCTTTGTTTGTACTATGTAAATTCTTTAGCTGCATCCAGGTGAATTTAGTTTCAGAGAAAGAAAGGAAAAACCCTTTAAAAGATTTTCATTTTATCTCTTTTGGAAATTGCTTTAACTCTTCTTTTTTTAGTAGTAGTTGATGAGATAAAGCACATTATACATTTCTTCATCACACAAGTGAATGGAGAAAACCAGGGACATGTCTAGCATTTTTTTGGGTGGGGGAGGGGTGGTTTTAAGCCCCCTAAAAACACATCTTATTAAGATGCTCACTTACATAAATTGATCCAAAATTGAAGATATTTATTTTAAAGTTGTAGATTTTGGTTCCAATTTAAAAGATTTTTGGTCCAAATTGAGGATTTGGGGTCTAAAATTAAAGATTTGGGGATCAAAACTAGAACAGTTTTGGTCTAAAATTAATGATAATTTCTTCAATACGAATACAAGATGCTAAAATATCTTTTAACTATGATTCATTTGATATTTTATTTAATTATATTTATGGCTTTGACAAAATTGGGGGTGGGAGGAGTTTACTACAACATTGTTTATGGGATTATGTCCCTAATAGCCCCTCTTACACCCACCATGCCCTCTTACACACACCACTGGGGAAACACTGATTTTGGTGACCCTCACCAGTATGCACATCACTGTATTCTCCCTCTGTTCATTTCCATATGTTAAATAAATGTTACTAGTGTTTAAGTTTTGAGTGAAACATACAAATGTCAATCAAGAAAAAAGTTTAAAGGTTGTATAGAAACCACAATGACATGGGTTGTAAAAAATAGATCTGTGCAGAATATGATGAAGATGAAAGCTAGTGGATAATGAAGTAAGTGACACATTACAGAAATGTGAATGGCATACAGCGGGTGTGATGGCTTTCTATGATTCAGCATTGTGGATGTCTTGGAATGTTGACTGTCATGATTGGAATGTTCTATGATTGTGATGCTTAAGGTTGAAGGAGACCATTTTGCTAGTTCTTTTGTTTTGTTTCATGCATGTTGAAGATGCAAGGCATTGTTCAACAAAAGTTCAGATAAAATTCATTCAAAATTCTCCATCTTATATGTTTTTTTATCAATAAATGGAATACCAAAAAATAGAACAGTAGAATATGAGAATTCTCATCATTCTGTTGCAAAAAATGAAAAAATATACTCAAGTCTCAATTTATTTGTCTTTTTATTAGGCTTTAAGAAAAGGAGTGTTTGTAAAATGCAAATTAAAATTTAAAAAGGTCCTCCTTCTACCTTTCATTTTTGCAGTGAATATTGTTATGTGTTTCATGTGATATCATAATTAAGATTTTTAAGAAGGTGTCAGTGGGGTAGGGGTGGTAAAGAGTTACAATCCAATGGTTACATGACCATCATCGAAAATTGTGAGGTGCATTTCATGTCACAAGTTATTGTTGCTTTTGCATTCAGCAAAGTTTGACTTTGAAAGTAAAAAAAAAGCTGAATTTATATATTCTATCATCGTGATTATGCAAGCACTGTATTAATTGCAGTTTTCAGAAAGATTCAGAATTCATTATATGCTATTAAACCTCATTATAGTAAGGCAATGTATGTGTTGATAATTGTTGTGACAAAAAGATCAGAGAGATCTATAATGTATGTGTTTATGTTTCTTCAAAAAAAAAAAAAATGACCTGTTTCTCTTCGTTTCGTCCTTGTTCCATGACAGAGAGTAAGTTGTCTTTTCACGTTCTTTGCCGTTGGATTTCATCATTTCATGGCATCTTCTAACCCACAGTACTTTTAAAATGTTATGATCATACTCGTTGTGGCTTGATTGTCCCATTCTTCTAACAATGTCAAATTCAGCATTTTATCTATTATTATTATTATTATTATTATTCCAAACCTGGTTCTCATCATGCATGATTACTGTATAGTCCTTTTATATCTCAGGTTGGTTAACCTGATCCATTTCATTGTTGGTTCCTGTTAGACTCACCCACAGTTTGAATACATAGTTTTAATGCCATTAGTTTTGCTATGCGTAGACTCTGGCATACAGACTTGATCTCAGAGAGCTGCTCTTTCCAGAGGCAGATAGGCTGTTCTTTACTAACTTCACTTTTTGCAAATTTGTAGGTTTTCTTTGAAACAGTTCAGACTCAATGTTCCACATGTTCACAAGTTGTCTCACATTTTCACAAGTTAAGTATTTAGACGTATCACATGCACAGTTTATGAGAGAGATGCCAACTGCTAAATGATAAATTTACCTGGAAGTAATATGCGATGTTTTGGACTTCCCTGACATTATGGATGTATTTGACTGGACAGGCTGAGATAATGGGTGTAACCATGTAAACCTACTTCATCAATATAAACAATTATAGTACACTGTCATATTTATATGG
Organism: Chiridota heheva; assembly: GCA_020152595.1. NCBI lineage: Eukaryota > Metazoa > Echinodermata > Holothuroidea > Apodida > Chiridotidae > Chiridota > Chiridota heheva. Next base: position 155,158 of record JAIGNY010003354.1, read on the forward strand.
ACTCGGTTTATCTTTATATCATTATGGATTCAGATTATATGCTAATATGATGTATGGAATGGAATATAGTTACTATTTTAACAATATAGAGCGAGATTAGTGGTAATAATTTTAGATGTCTGAAAATAAGAAAGCGTTAGTAGACATTCACAAGAATATTCAAAAAGCTAATATGGCATATTGCCAAGACCAAATTATAGATTGAGATGCCTCATATGAGATTATATATTGATTTGACTGATGTTTGATTATAGATGAAGATGACTGATGTGAGATTGAGATGACTGATAGGAGATTATAGATTGTGATGACAGATGTAAGATTGAAGTGACTGATGTGAGATTAGATTGTGATGACTGATGTTAGATTATAGATTGAGATGACTGTTAGATTATAGATTGTGATGACTGATGTAAGATTATAGATTGAGATGGCTGATGTTAAATTATAGATTATGATGATGTAAGATTGAGCTGACTGATATGAGATTGTAGATTAAGATGACTGATCTGAGATTATAGATCGAGATAGCTAATGTGAGATTGTAGATTAAAATGACTGATGTGAGATTGAGATGACTGATGTGAGAATGGGATGACTGATGTAAGATTGAGATGACTGATGTGAGATTGAGATGACTGATGTGAGATTGAGATGACTGATGTGGGATTGCATACTCAGATGGCATACTCAGATGGCATACTCAGATGATTTATCAGATGAATGAAGTAATTAATAATTAGCATCAGATGTCTGAATGGCACATGAAATTCCCCAAATTATCTGTTATGGGGAGCTGTGCGGGTTTCATGTAGATTCTGTGTAATCTTGGAAGCTGACTGTTCTATTACAATACCAAGGAAGTATTGAATTATGAACCTTTTTAGGCCATTGAGATCAAGTTATATCTGCTGTGAACTCTGTTCAGTTTTTCATAGGACTAAGATTTTGATTTTGTAGGGTCTAAGAGGGTCACTTGGGTTTTGAAACATTGTAGGGGTGTATGATTGATTGAGTATATGTAAGTTGATCATAAATACTCTGTGGAGGATTTTCATACGTGACATCCAGAAAAGTTTGATGGGAACATTTTTCTTATTTTTTTACCAATTTGATTTTACCCTTCCAATTAAGAGTTTTGCAGTTTGTTAATTTCATTAGAATTCTTTGCTCTAACAAATTAAGTCATCTTTGGCTTTTCTAACAGATGAATATTTATATTGACTTGAATGTGTCTGGTCTGAACAAGATTTTCACAAGTCTGGCTATTTTTTTAGGAAGGAAAGAGTATTTGCTGAACAAGAAAATTGTATAACTGTGGAGTAGATCTCAGGTGTTTCTTTCCATTGAAAAACTGGCAAAAGTCCTGTGTACTTGATTGAAATAATACCCATAGTCACTTAAGTGTAAGTTTTCATTTTGAAATCGTCATTTGTCTTGATACATGTACCTGTGTTTTACCTGCATAACATGAATTCAAAAGGACATGCTGATGTGATAGTACATATTGGCATGGTATACAACTATTGTGGTTGACATGAAAAGGTCATAAAGGCATACTTTCGAGTCCTTAAATAATTTTGCATTGAGCATGTTTGTGTTACCCTTACCCTTTGTGTTGCTCTGACATAGAGCCCCCTGTTTTACTCCCATTGGGTCAGAATCATTGATGAGTCATGGTTACCTCATGAGGTTGTCTTGTCCCAATCAACATTAAGCATGAGACTTCACTTTTCTTGTTTTTTTACAGATTCTTATGACTCTGTAGAAAGTAAAGTGTTTGTTTTTGTTCATTTACTAACCAATTTCATTTATTCAACCAGTTAAGCTAGTAGTTTGTAGCTTTTATAACACCAATCATCACAAACGCAATTGCACATACAGAGTAGGTTTAAGAATCTAGATTTAGTGATGTTAAAAATCCCATTGCACAAAAGATTCATTCTCAAACTATATACGACTAACCAAATAAGTTGGAATCCTCAATAATAGAATAAAGTATAATTGAAAGAAAACTTAAGACAGATAGGTTGTACATAGTGCTTGTTTTTGTATATAGATTATTCCTATCTTATGGGAGACATACAACCAGAGAGCTGCATCCTGGTGCAACTAGGATCTGTTTTGTGTATTGCTTGGTATTGCTTCACCAAATTAATTATAGTAATTATATTTGACTTACTTGAATTAATTCCTTCTCCCCTCATTGGGAATAGGGCCAGAAAACAATCTTCTCTATCTTACTTTGTCAGTAGCCTGTCTTGCTTACATCCACAACAAATTCAATTGTTTTTAGAGTGTTAAATGTGTTGCAGAAGTTCCCTAAAATTATGAAAACCAGAGACTGAAATTGGGTAACAGTTTAATAGTTTATTTACAGTAACACTTGCTTTTAGATACAAAACCCGTAAAATGTAGTACTTTGTCAAATAGGTAATTAATTTCTGAAAATGTTACAGCTGTAATTTAAAAATGGAATGTTTTTGCTGAGCTAGAATCAATATAAAATGATGAGCAGGTGCTAAACAAATGTACAATTCCTACTTCTTGATATGGCTATTGAACGAGACAATAAAATTGCAAGTTGCAGTTTCTTGCAAATTAAAAGTAGGATTAATATTGCTCGTAGATGAAAACGCAAAGTTCTGAAACACAAACTACTGTAAATAGTCTCAGAATGCATCACTCGCTGCCCAGCATCACTAGTTCACTATGTTAGTGCAGCATCTTAGCTCCTTTCCTTTGCACCCATGTAATATTACAATAAGTTGTTAGATTTAAGGTTTAGCTGCTATGCATTGTGGGTTTTGCCCCTGTTTCTAAATTCTTGCTAGCCATTCTGTAATTCTTCACTGTTTACTGTGAATTGCAACAGACAATTAAGGAATAGCTTATTGTCGGTACCTGCAGGTGTTTATCCCTTCCATTGGTAATGCACAAGTGCGGATAAATCAGTTTCATTATTCTTATAAATGTTTCCTATTCTATTTTTCAGGAGTTTTTTTCTACTTTGTGATCATGAAACTTACAGAAATTGTGTGTTCCTCTAAAGTTACCTTTTATCAACAACAAAAATATACCAAAAGTCTTTAGTCTGGGTTTTGTTCCTCAAGTCCATGCTGTGAAAGGCAAAAAAAAAAAATGCAATAATTGATTTATGATTATACTGCTCTTGAGATATGACTGCTCTGAGGATGATTTTGGTTTTCATGTCATGTGAAGATCATGGCAAAGATTTTAGTTCTTTCATTGTTTTTGTCCAAAAGGCCGAACATGTTTTGTTCTGTGATAAAATGAATATGCTGTCTATATCCTGTTATTATTCACTGTGACACATTGAGGGATATATAATTTGCAATTGATGTCATTGTTTGAGCAGATGTCCTGTCCTTTTTCTACTAGGAAACATTTTATCTTAATACTGTGAAAGAAATTGACTTAAGAAGTTGACTTTTCCAAATTCCCTGAAATTTTGTCCTAACTCAAAACAATATTTAAATGAAACTTTAAATGTATGTTTAAATATTCGAAATGGATTGTTTTTCACCTACAAATTGTTCATGTATTGAATAACATGTGGACGTGACTGTAGCCATAAGTTTAAACCAACAAAAATTCAACTTGAAATTTCTGAGAACTTATAACATGAACTATCAAACAAATTTGGAGCAGGCAAGGCATATGTTAGAATTGGAATTTTTTTAAATTTCCTGATGTGATAATAAAATGTCTTTGATTTGGGCTAAATCAGATTAGAAGAATGCATTTCATTGTTGAAATTAATGGTATGAAACTTTTGTTTTCATTGAATAGATATGAAAAATTGATTTAATTTTGGAAGTCAAATATCTCCTACACCATACAAGACCAAAAAGATTACTAGGGGCAGTTGTGATTAATGAATCTAATTAATATGTTTTGAAATATTTAATTATCCAAGTGATAAAAATAACAAGAATGCATTTATACATCAAACTTTATGATTACAAACTTTGTTAAATCATGAATTTAATTTTGACTATAGCTCTGTGAGCAGATTTGCAATAGTTTTTATAAGATGATTAAGTGGAAAAACAATATCCATACAGTTCTGTTGCATTGGTAATAAGATACTTGTCAGTGGTGCAGAGCTTGAGAATTTATATATTTTGTAAATATATTTTTTTTTCAGGAGGGGGGGGGTGGAAGCACAGATTTTAAGGGGCATTCTCTGATTAACTTGAAAGTGTTCTTAGAAACTTCTTACAACTTGCAAACAGGAAGAAACAAGGTAGACAGAAGTCAAAACTTTATTTAAAGCGAAAAACAGTTCCACTACCAGTGATAATTGTGTATTTAATAGTTGTCAACTGATGATTAGATTTCCAGGTCTTAAACAGAAATTGTAATCTTTTCTTTAGGTCGACCAGCAGATCTACGCCCTCCAACGATTGCATTCATACCAAAAAGCCCTCTCCAAGTCTTACGAACCAAAAAGATGAAGCTCAAATGTTTGGCCACTGGATAGTGAGTGTGTTTTTCCATTTTAAGATTCGGTCATTGAAATTGTTTTCTTCAGAAACAAATACAATAATGGAAATTGCTTTTATTGCATAAAGAATTCAAAGATCTATTCTATAAACCATTAAAAGAATGGGAACAATTGAATATGACCAAAAGATTTTGAATTTCCATAATACCTCTATCAAAATATAGCAGGAGAAAAATGCTTGATGATTTTCAGTGACTGAAATATAGGACATAATTACATTAAAGTTCTTGACCTCACAACTTTTGCATTCATTAAAAATTCATCAAATTAGATTAGTCATAACTTGGAAACAAGACTACTATGTTCATAGCTCTGGTGAATTTGCAATCGCTACCTGTCCATACACAGTTTTCTCCGAGAATTAATGGATTGAAATTTTTATTATGAACAGTAATGTAGAGGGATTTCATCACGTGACTCGATAACTCAACTGGACTCCATTTTGCAGGGCAGCAGCGTCGTTGCATTTCACGCATATTCACACAGCTCTGTCACATCACACGTACAACAAACATACAGTACTACATGCTAACCTAACAATAATAGTTTAGGGAATTTTACTTATTGCAATATTTTGTTCGCTTCCGATTTTACTTAATATTTTCCTTAAGTTTGATAATTTTACTGGATATACGAAGAGTAATATTAACGTTATTGTGAGCTAATTGTTTGTTATACTCGGGCAAAGCCTACATACCTGATATATTGTGTTCGCTGCAAATCGTAGTGTGAACTAGGATAAAGCCATTGCGTCGTACAGCAGAAACCCACTTCGAATGTCGATCAGGATCAGATGGAAATCGAGAAAATTTCTTTTTATTCCCCCTCACACATATATTAGTGCAACCAACGGCACAGCAAGATTCTGGCATAATCTTCTTACAAAAATAATCTTATATAACAACATGCAAACGTATGTAATTCTAATTAAGTGTACAGCAGACGACAGTGGTTTTGACTGACAAAATGGCGATATAAATAAAGTCATGTTACCTCGTGAAATCAGCTGAAATACCCTTATTGTCATAGTGTTTCAATCTTGATTCTTTGCGCTTATAATCATTTACTCCTATTTATTTTTTCCCTTGAAGTCCGACACCTGTCATTACATGGAGTAAAAGTACAGGTAACCTTCCAGCAGGGCGTCACAGCCTAGACCCCTATGGGCAAGAACTAACTATTGAGAATATTGAATTTGATGATGCTGGCACTTACGTGTGTTCTGCAACCAATTCACAGGTAGCATCTCCAGTTACTTCCACCGTGCTAGTAAATGTGCAATGTAAGTATTTACCAAGTTCCTAATTGTGATTCAAATCTGCAAATTCAATTGTATTATAATATAGGCCGATTTATATTTGACCATTCAAATAACATCTGCTGTCGTGAAAAGGCATGAGGCTGATATAGATTCCGTCATTCAAATAACATCTGCTGTCGTGAAAAGGCATGAGGCCAATTTAGATTCCACCATTCAAATAACATCTGCTGTCATGAAAAGGCATGAGGCCGAGTTAGATTCCATCATTCAAATAACATCTGCTGTCGTGAAAAGGCATGAGGCTGATATAGATTCCATCATTCAAATAACATCTGCTGTCGTGAAAAGGCATGAGGCCAATTTAGATTCCACCATTCCAATAACATCTGCTGTCGTAAAAAGGCATAAGGCTGATATAGATTCCGTCATTCAAATAACATCTGCTGTCGTGAAAAGGCATGAGGCCAATTTAGATTCCACCATTCAAATAACATCTGCTGTCATGAAAAGGCATGAGGCCGAGTTAGATTCCATCATTCAAATAACATCTGCTGTCGTGAAAAGGCATGAGGCTGATTTAGATTCCACCATTTAATAACATCTGCTGTCGTGAAAAGGCATGAGGCTGATTTAGATTCCACCATTCAAATAATATCTGCTGTCGTGAAAAGGCATGAGGCCAATTTAGATTCCACCATTCAAATAACATCTGCTGTCGTGAAAAGGCATGATGCCGATTTAGATTCTATCATTCAAATAACATCTGCTGTCGTGAAAAGGCATGAGGCCGAGTTAGATTCCATCATTCAAATAACATCTGCTGTCGTGGAAGGCATGAGGCTGATTTAGATTTCACCATTTAAATAACATCTGCTGTCGTGAAAAGGCATGAGGCCGAGTTAGATTCCATCATTCAAATAACATCTATTGTCAGAAGACAAAAGTGGGAAATATCCATGAATTTATCTATTAATTCATGAATTGACAGTCATAAAATTAAGAGGAAAGAAAATCAAGTGGTTTTTCTTTCTTCAAAAACATGGTGATCAGTTTTTGTAAGTGATATTTAAGATGATATTCAATTTTGAAGTCTTATATATCAAATCATCATTGGGTTTAAATAGTCAGGCTAATCAGGATGAGATACCTCAAAAATCCACAGATGAAAACTATTATTGGAAAAACAGCATGGACCAGTCAAAGTGGGATGGAAAAGAAACTTTTCAACTAAAATGTCTCCAGATTTTTGTGTGCCAATATTTCTCTTTTCTGCAGAGACTTACCTGATCAAGTGTTGACTGTTAACCTGATAGAAATCACTGTGGAGAACATCGCTGTGGAAAGTGCAGTGTGATTTATTTAATCTAAAAACTAAGTTGTATGCACTTCTTGTGATCTTTTCCCCATTTTTTTGTAAATGACAGCAATGAGGTTAAATATTTTGGTAGTGCACATGTTAAATTATTTCACTGGTTGTTTTCAAGATACTTAATTGCCAGTAGACTTTTTTCACGATATTTTTGGTGTTTCTATTTTAAACTGAAATCATTTAAGAGCAGATGTTTGTTATCTGATGCATAATGTGATCATTTTATGTACCAAGTATAAAGGTATGGACAAAGCCGCTGTATCATATCTGATGCAGTAAACTAATGGCAGAAACATGTATCATATTGGATGCAGTAAAGTAATGGCTAATACCTGTTTCTTTTATAGCGGCTCCATACTTTATTGATCCCATCCCAACTGATGCAAACATTGCCCCTGGAGAGGACTTGACTGTGCTTTGTAATGTGGGAGGTCTTCCTGCAGCAACAGTGCAGTGGTATCAGAACGGTGCAGAACCAAGAGATAGTAAGTAACTAGGGTTATCTCTTCATCTCAACAAGTTATCCCTAAATCCTAATATAGGTTGGTGCTTATCTTTGCTTTCCTTGGTGCAAGCGGATGAGAGTTATTGACTGTCCCTGGACAGGAACTTCAGTCCATCGCAGACAACTTCCTGCCCCCTGTACAACCTTCCGAGAGCTTCCCTCACCCCTCACAACTCCATAGCCGAGCTCTTCCATAAAAACCCTTTGGGTAAACTTAATAATCTCCATCCTCTATCGTGCCTTCCTCTACAACCATATTTAGTTGTCCTCTCCCACTCCCCTCTAGCTACATTTAGTCCTTTTTTTTTTTGCACCCCTGCACTTCCTCTCTTGATCACAGCTTCCTGGCCCCTGTACTTCTCTCAAGATTCCTATTTTCTTTTCTTCCTACCTCTGGAATGATCTAACCTCTCAGGCACAATTTGACCCTCGCTGCCATGGTGCCCTCATCAAACAAACAACTTCCCAGCAAGCTGTTACTCATTTTACCGCTAAGTTGATGGTAGCAATTGGAAATGGAAGTGTTATATCAAAAATACAATGGTATCCAGAGTGGAAAGCAAACCCATTACCTTTAAAGTATGAGGTACCATGCTTTCTCTTGGCTAAGTGTATTTGGTGTTTATTTAACATACAAAAATCATTGTTGAGATGTGAAAGACAATCTACCAGGCTACGGTCTAGTATAGATTAATTGCAGAATTCATCAATCTTGAATGCTGACATCATTATGGTACCATTCCTACATATTTGTCCCTACGACCAAGTTGCAATTTATTGGCACAGTTGTTATTGGGTGCAGTGTATGGTACTATTTCCATTGAAATAAAATACAACATCTGATGATTAAAATCAAAACTGATGCCGCTTTTCTGATACTTAAGCATTCTGCAAAATGGAATGTCATTTCAGAGTTAGTTGATAAATTGTGATATTGAAAACTTTGGACATTTTGAAATAAAGTTAGATATTTCTGCTTCGAGTTGATGTAAGTATAGACAGTGAAAATCAGCTGAATATGTAATGCTTGACCAATTGGGTGCAGTTTTATTTAAATTTATTGCACATCCCCACAGGTCAATTGTCCTAATTTTATTAATTTGTTTTTCAAAATCTTTCCTCTTTCTGCTTCAGCACCACCTGGTGAGTACAGTACTTCTGGACAAGCGTGCATGAATTAAAAATTTGGTTCTTCAAATGCTCAATAGTTTTGAAAGATTAGGATTGCTCCTGTCTTTTAATCTTAATCTTGCAAATTATATTTGTACCAACGATTGTTGATGTTTAGGTGGTGTTGCGTAAATCACTAATGTTGAACCATCTAAGAAAGATTCCAGCATATGGGTATGGCATATTAACCCATATAGCGTTGTTACCAATTTTCTTGCTATAACCAACAAGGAAAATTAGATTTAATAAACATTAAGGGTCTATGGAAATGTAGCAATTTGTATTTTGTTTAAATGAGTATTAAACTCGAAACAGATCAGTTGTTTTAAGTTTGAAGATAGCTCTTTTATTTCTTTGAGTTCAAGCTGATCAAAGCATCAATCTATGCTCACATTTGTGATGTGTAACTGAACAGAGAGCTTAAAATCTTAATTTCATTCTTTGAATTTCTTTCCTTAATCTTAGTCACTGAAAATAATGGAGAAACTTTATTGCTGCTAGATTTTGATTGGGGTATGGTAGAGAGGGCAAAGGTGTTGCTCATTCTTTGCTTCACCACTTCAAAGAGTTATGAAAGATATTTTTAAATGAGGGATTTGCAAAGAAAATTCCAAGTTCACCCTGCAGTACATCACAAATTTACATATTGATTCCAGAGATTTCAAAATGCTGTAAATGGTTAATTTGTAACTAAATTTGATCAGGTCTTTTGCCATCTTCATGGTGTTTAATTGATTTTGATGCAATTTAGCTAATTTTGCATCTAAACATCCATACCTGCAAACATTTTTGAGGGGTATATGTTTGAGGCATGTGATTCATTGCAACAAGCAATAAATGTACAACATACATCATGGATATAATTAAACAGTATACAAAATCTAAAAACTGACTCAAGAATTTTTTTACCTTTGCAATAAGCTTCTTTTTTCTACAATTAAAAATATATATTTTTTTTTTCTTCATATATTTTGTTTTGTTATTTAGAAATTAAGCTTGCAGAGTAAAGGATATGAACCTTGAAACAATATCATACATCTCTGTAAGTCTGAACAAAGATATTTTGTAAATAAAAGCTGTTTGTGGTAATCTCAGTAAACATAAAAGTGCAACATCACCCAACTTTCTATCATTTTGAAGAAATTGCTTCACTCTGGAAAGTCAATGAAAATTTATGATAGCTTGATAGCTAAATATAAGCATAATGATTAACTGCCCTCCAATTACTGCTTCATTGTTGTCTCTATAGTATTTGTTCATAATCACTTCAATTTTAGCTTGTCAGTTTTAAGACCTTGATAAACCAGGGATACCACATGCCTGGATATACGATTAGTAGATAGATTTAAGGCAACCTACAGATGTATAACTTTGGGGAATATATTCTTTCATTAATTACTTGGATCCCAACAAGACAAAGTAACTATAAAGGCTTTTAAAGAGAGAATCTTGTCTTGAGAAAGTTACTTGACACCCCACTGGTAATTGTGCTAGATGCATAACTTCTGCGGCGGTTATCAGTCTATTTGCAAATATTTAGACCAGTCAAAAGCTTTCAATTGTATTGCGTACTTCTGTTTCTGTTAACATGATAATTATGACTGGCTTTTAATTGATACATTGTCTTGTTTGGTACATACAGAGATAAAGGCCAGGTGTTTAAAAAAAAAAAAAATCATATCAATTATTTCTGTTAAAGCTATGAGAAGGGAAAACCACAAATTATTAATTTCAGGATCTATTCAGCATATCAATTCAATTCATCGGTAGAATCTCCTATTTGTAATAACAGTAGGAAGAGTTGAATCACATAAATAACTTTTGATTGTCTCTGGAGAAAAGTTCCTGTCTATTTATTCATATATGCAGTTGATGTCGATATGCCATTGGTAGGTATGGGAGGTTGTTATTATGTATGGCAGCATGAGTGTGTTCCCCTTCATATTATAAGATCTTACAAATTATTTGTCATTGGAATTTGTTTGTATTTATTTATTTATTATTATTTGTTATTTTTATTTATTCATTTATTATTATTTTTTTTTTGGTGGGGGGGGTGTCCTCCATTAGGAGAGTTTCTCCCTGTTGGTATTTTCCTATTCTATTGCATACAAGGTTTGTTATCAGTTGCAAAAGCTTCTTTTTATCGCTTTACAAAGATTTTTTTTTTACAATTTTTTCATGGAAGATGTTGGAAAAATTTTGAATGTTTAGTTAAAAAAATTTAACATCAGAACTTTTCACAACAATATTCACAAAGATTAGGAAAGTAGGCTGATATGCCAGAAATTTAGAAGATAGCTTATTTTAGTAGCTTTTTGTAGGAGTAAAGTGCAATGCAAAAAAAACACTGAATTAAGCAGTGTAATACCCATTTGGTGTTTGTTTGTATTAACAATGTTGGTTAACCAGTAGCTTTTTACATAACATACTGCATGCATAAAAGAAAGAAATTAATAAAACATATTACTGTAGAAATACTGTAAAAATACTGTAAAACTTTGATAGAAACAACAAAATGCTGCTTACAAGCAAGCTAGTAGCAATTATTATTTCTAACAGCAAAATTTAGCTCCAAAATTCACAATTCTTAATTGTGTTACTCATTAGAAAGAAAAAGATGTTGGTCGTCCAGGAGCTTTTTATATAATATACCACCACATGCATGATTTACAAAAATTAATAAAATTAATTAAGGTAAAAATAATGTAAAATATTGATAGAAACAATAACATTCTGCTTACCAGCAAGCTAGTAGCAATTATCATTTCAGCAGCAAAATTTTGTTCACATTCGCAATTCACAATTGCCGTGCATAACACACTAGAAACAAACAGGTGGAGAACTTATATTTCTTGAGATAAAAGACAAATTTTGCCTTGTGTTATACAGTGTGTAGACTGTATGTATCACTGTGCCTTCAAAAGCTGGGGATGAGAGACAGACACCTTTCATGTATGTATGTTAGATGCATGTTCAAAAAATGATACCAAACAAAAAATAGTGTATGGATTCTGATTTCTAAATTTTGAATAGCAATTTTGAATAGCAGGAAGGGGGGGGGGGGGAGATACATGGATTTTTTTAACTGATTGCATGTATTGAAGAGTCCATCAGTGTGTAAATGAAAATGTTAATTTATATGTCAGATAATCTAAGAAACTATGTTATGTTCCACATCAGGTAATAATACTTACCAATGTCCTATTCTATGTGAATAATTGACAGAAGGCTAGAGATGAATTTAAGAGATGAGAGTGAACATTTGGGGTCAAAGGGGAGCAAGAACAAATCTGTTGTGCATAGTGATAGTGTCAGGGTTAGTTCATTGGTTAAACATTTTCATCTATATGATAAGAGGACAGTAAAACAAACAAAAAAGGTGAAGAAAGTCATCTGCCATGAAACAGATATTTAAATTTAAAGATGTTATAGAATGGTGCTGAAATACCACAGACTAGTATTGAAATCACAGACTTGCATTCCTAATTACTTGGGTTTTTTATTGAAATATTTTGGGTTTTTAACATATGAGTAAACCTGCCTTTACATGAACAATCTTGCTTGGATTAATAGTCAATAATCAGAATTAGTGTTACTGTCTGTAGTACCTCAACTAATCTGATGAAATACAATACTGAAGCAAACATTTTTTTAAGTTCCTTTTCTCCTTGTGAGAACCTTTACAGTTTGCTACAACTCGTCATCATCATCTTTTTCAACCATTTGCAATATATATAAAAAATACTGCAAATTTTGTTCAGGTATGGTTGAGGTATTTGTTCATTGGAGGTTTAACGAGAGATTTAAATAGAAGCAGTTTAGAGTCTTCCATAATTCATGTTTTCTGGGCGTTAGAGCAAATTTTTGTTTTGTTTTTTTACTCTGAGCAGGCATGATCTCATTCGAAGCAAAAACATTTCACATATATTTCTATCAGCATTTAACTTAATGCAATTTTTACTTTGTGAGATTTATGAAGGTGCTTGTAAAAAAATCACTTCCAAAGAAACATTTATAAGCATTGCATTTGCTTATCATAATAGAAAAAATATATCTCAAATATTATTGATATGTACTGAGCATATAGGTAAATTGTTTTAGTACTCTGATCAGTCATGGCCTCATTTAAAACAAAAAACTTGTGCGTATTTTTATCAGTAATCCAGGTCTTAGTTACCGCAAGTTTTACCTTGTTTGTTTTGTAAAGGTGCTTTTAAAAGATTTAATTTTTTTTAAATAGTAATCTTTGCACTTGCTTTATTATATTGAATAAAATAAATATCAAATCTTTTCAGATTATACTTATTTTAGTTTTGTGAAAACATATTGTTGACTATTTTGTGCAAGCAGCTAAATGAATGTTGATTTATTATTTCATCAGGCGAAACTCAGCGTTATGAAATCACTGGACCTGCCCAGAATTCAGCCAGCATTAGTTTACAAAATGCCGAGATCAGAGACAGCACAGTGTTCCAGTGCGTAGCTAATAATGATCACGGGGAAATTCTTCAAAGTGTTACTATAACAGTTGTTGGTGAGTACTATTAAGATACTTATAAGGGATCATAAAGTGGTTACGTTTTGTTTTACTTTATTAAACTTGCCTGCATTTAAATTATAAACATTCCCTGTGAAGCCAATTTCATTCAGGGTATCGGCATGTATGTCAAATTTCTTGGATCCCTTCCTGATTACTTTGTCTGCCACATTTATTTTCTGTGAATGATTTCAATACACCAATCACTTCAACCTTTCCAAACCATGGAACAAGTAAAGTTCTAGTTGCCTCCCAGTACTTTGTCCAAGTCACACAGGAAGGGGGGGGGGGGGTGGGCATGCTTCTAGGTATATTGGCTTTGCATCCCAACGTACTTTAAAAGAAAAAAGTACTCCCTGCGGAATTAATAACCAGGCCCTTTTTGAGGTTTAATTGCAGATTGTTCAGTAGCAAGATTATTTCATACGGTGGCTTCTTTCTAGATATAAAGGTATGGACTGTTCAAGGTCAATTGTTGTGCAAATATTATGAAGGCAAGCTGCTATGTTTTAGTGTATTTTTCATATTGACTGATGTGACGTTACTTACATGTAAAAGGTAGTCTTGCTATGATTATCTCACTTATCTATTGGACGTCCTGAAATGTTGAATTGGTATCAAGTACCCAAAAAGGAGTCTTGTTTACTCATCTATTGGATGTCCTAAAATGTTGAATTGGTGTCAAGTACCCAAAAAGGAGTCTTTGCCATGGTCTGCAAAGTTTACTCATTTATTGGATGTCCTGAAATGTTGAATTGGTGTCAAGTACCCAAAAAGGAGTCTTTGCCATGGTCTTCAAACTTTGCTCATCTATTGGACATCCTGAAATGTTGAATTGGTGTCAAGTACCCAAAAAGGAGTCTTTGCCATGGTCTGCAAAGTTTACTCATTTATTGGATGTCCTGAAATGTTGAATTGGTGTCAAGTACCCAAAAAGGAGTCTTTGCCATGGTCTTCAAAGTTTGCTCATCTATTGGACATCCTGAAATGTTGAATTGGTGTCAAGTACCCAAAGGAGTCTTTGCCATGGTCTGCAAAGTTTACTCATCTATTGGACGTCTTGAAATGATGAAATGGTGTCAAGTACCCAAAAAGGAGTCTTTGCCATGTCTGCAAAGTTTACTCATCTATTGGATGTCCTGAAATGTTGAATTGGTGTCAAGTACCCAAAAAGGAGTCTTTGCCATGGTCTTCAAACTTTGCTCATCTATTGGACATCCTTAAATGTTGAATTGGTGTCAAGTACCCAAAGGAGTCTTTGCCATGGTCTGCAAAGTTTACTCATCTATTGGATGTCCTGAAATGGTGTTAAATACCCCAAAAGGAGTCTTTGCCATGGTTTGCAAAGTTTACTCATGGACATCCTGAAATGGTGTCAAGTACCCAAAAAGGAGTCTTTGCCATGGTCTGCAAAGTTTACTCATCTATTGGATGTCCTGAAATGTTGAATTGGTGTCAAGTACCCAAAAAGGAGTCTTTGCCATGGTCTTCAAACTTTGCTCATCTATTGGACATTCTGAAATGTTGAATTGGTGTCAAGTACCCACAGGAGTCTTTGCCATGGTCTGCAAAGTTTACTCATCTATTGGACGTCTTGAAATGATGAAATGGTGTCAAGTACACAAAAAGGAGTCTTTGCCATGTCTGCAAAGTTTACTCATCTATTGGATGTCCTGAAATGTTGAATTGGTGTCAAGTACCCAAAAAGGAGTCTTTGCCATGGTCTTCAAACTTTGCTCATCTATTGGACATCCTGAAATGTTGAATTGGTGTCAAGTACCCAAAGGAGTCTTTGCCATGGTCTGCAAAGTTTACTCATCTATTGGACGTCTTGAAATAATGAATTGGTGTCAAGTACCCAAAAGAGAGTCTTTGCCATGGTCTAAAAAGTTTCTTACCCGTAATTGCCATCAATTATCTTACAAGTTCACTGTACTTTATATTTGTGTCTGCTGATTGATCTTCTCAAGTTTCCAGGCTTATAAGAAAGCTATAGCTTTTTTTTAAATTGATTTTTGTTTTGTTCACTTTCTGTTCAACAAAAAAAAATATCTTGTGAACTTTTGATGTGATTATTTCTCTTTACAGCTATTCCAGCCACTCTGCAGATTAGATTGAGTGGAGCGAAAAATGTTGCCGAGGGAGATGACCTGTCATTGAACTGCCAAGCTTTTGGATCCCCAAAACCAACGATCACTTGGTACTACAACGATACAGAGGTAATTTTAAGGACTCGCTGCTTTCTTATCAAGCATGGTGTTCCAGTCAAGACACATGTTGTAAATATTTACTGAAAGTTCTAAAGTCATACAAATGATGTATCTTTTATTAATGAGATAATTGAAAAATATGGATGATTAAAAAGATAGTCATGCCCTGGAATATTAAAGCTCACATCTGTTTTGATAACCAGTGAAGATTTTCTCCTTTTCTTTAATTTGTTCATCCATCTCTAAATGGATAGATTTTTGATCATGCTTGAGTAAGCTAAATTCATGCGAGCCACTAGGCTCATAGGGTCGGTGCTTATTCCCAGTTTCCATGTCGCAAGTGGATGAGAGTACATGACTCCCCCTAGACGGGACGCCAGTCTATCGCAGGTTAAGTCTCCAGCAGTGCTGGTACTCATTTTACAGCTGAGTGGACTGAAGCAAGTAGAGTAAAGTGCCTTGCTCAAGGACACAATGCAGTGTTTGCGGTGAGAATCAAACCCGGTACCTTTGGCGATATGAGCTTTACTCCTTGACCACTGAGCCACTGAACCTCTCTTAAGGTCATGATGAGTATCAATACATTTTCAAGGTAATGAAACAGTGGGCAACATAGGAAGAACAAAAATAAGGAAAATGCAGTTAATGATAAAAATGAGAAATACAAGTTTCAAAGGGAAAATGTATTCAAATTGTACCTGCCATTTTACAGTGTTCTTTTTTTGTTTTTTTCTGTTGTGATCCCAAACATCAATATCATGCAAAGGTGTCAGTGAATTAGAGTGAAATCAAAACAGAACAGAACCGAATATTAAACATCTGTAAGTAAGGTACATCATGAAAAGACTTAGTATTGTTTGTTTTGCTGTATAGTTTGAGAAAATTAGAATAACTGTTGCTTAATTGAAATGAAATTGTGTAATTAGTTATGAATACTTCCACATTGAAAATGAACAATCTATAAAGTGAAACATGTATTTCTGACTTTGGCCATTAAACACTCCCTTTCTGCACCAACAGGTCAAATTTTTTACACACTGTTTTTTTTCTTTTAATTGTTATTCTCAAGTGCAGTGGTATTTAACAATAAACTGTAATCAGCCAATAATAACCCAACTCCATCTTTGTTACTTTCAAAGATTAATTCAAATTAGTATTTGTGTATAGCACATTTGAAGTGTAATACGTATGAATAATTATTCTTAAAAAAAGATCTTTCTTTTTAATATACGAGGCTTAAAACTGGTAATATTTAAGAGCATGAATATAAGTAGTTACTAGTAATTAAAATAAGGAGAAAATAAGTAATTTACAAAGATAACTGGAGAGAAGTGCAGTTGATCTTCAATTTTTAAGAAATTTTGATTTGCTCTAGAGTAAATAGTGAATGCCATTTCAGAACACCTTGGGGTTTTACTTTATTGATGATTGCCGTCATTCATCCAGCCACCTTGATATTTTGTTCTTAATTTGTTAAGGTTGAGAGAGGCGTTGGTATTTCCATTGAAGAAACAGGAACAGAGATAATAGATAGTGTACTGACCTATACCAACATCAAGCGTTCACTTAAAGGCATCTTCAACTGCACAACATCAAATTCTCAGGGTAGAGATTCATCAAAGACCGTTCTGAGCGTCAGACGTAAGATAATTCATTTCTGATTTCCTACTATGTGGTTGTGGTTTCAAGCTTCACCTCCCCTCTTAATAAAGTTGTTGTAGATGCTTGATAGTCGGATTGGTCCTTTTTGTGAGTGTATCTCGCATCCTTTAAAACCTATTCCTCTCTCACAAGAGTGTTGCTTTAAAATAATGCATAGTTTCTATCAGTTATTAATGTGCCTCCAATGACATCAAATCTTTACCAGAGTGAAATGGCTAATGTCTTTGATCATGCCTTTGCTAAAAAATAGTTCAAATGCTATTTCTTGAAGAATACCATCATAACTTTTGGGTCTTAATTCATTCGATGAATCTGCAAGATTCTTTTAAAACTTAATATGAGCAGATTTCAATCAGCATTTTACAAGCCAATATCCATCTCAGCGATTGTTTGAAATGGTGAATGAAAGCAAATTTCTGTCCAAAAAAGCAAAAAAATTTGACTAAGCTGAAAAAGCATGTGAACCAAACTTATACTGCTAACTATAATTTACATTTTTGTACTTTTTCTGGCCTCGTCACTGGAGGCCATACTGTGGCTACCATACTGTAACTTTCGGCCTAGTCCTAGTAATTATTACATATTGAAGACCCTTTGTTAGGCACGTTTGCATTAACTGTTTTTCTGAGGCATGTTGGTTAAAAGTGTAGTTAATTTGTGTTAGATTGTTCATATCCATATGTCATTCCTCACCCCAACATAAACATGTCTTGAACTTCCTATTTTAAAAGAAAAAAGTTTGCTTGCTTTCGGATGAATCTAAACAAAATTTAAGGGTTTTTGAGGGATTTGGTACTGCTTATAATAGAATAAATATTTTGGTGGAAATAGGTGAGCAAAAAATGAGAAAAATCCCCCCCCCCCCTTCCCCCTCCTCCCTGTACATGAAAGTATGCCAACAAGACTTATTTTCCAGACCATAAAATTGTTTGATGGCTATTTCAATTACAGGAAAGGAATCGTTCATTAATTATTTCAGAAGGGAACGCCGTGTGCTGATTACGTTACTTCCGATTTCCAATTTTCATTACTGATTGCGAGAAATTATTGATAACACGCGTCGGCTCCTATGTTCTGTCCGGCGAATGTGTGATCAATAGGCTAACATCACAGATATCTCGCAATCAATAATTGAAAACTGGAAGTGACGTTGACAGCTCGGCGGCATTTACTTCTAAATTTGATTATGGGACGATACCTTTCCTTTAAAAACAAAAATGTATAAAACTAGTTGTGACGCTGCCTGTTTTGATTTCCAATATAAAGAAAGAGCAATTATCTCTGGAATTGAGGTGGAATTTCTGCACTAGTTCTTTAACACAATACAAATATGATGTATCAGATACTGTACATAGTTGCTTACCAATCCACACTAGCATACCAGGTCCCTCTTTAATAAAGTTTTGATAGTTGTTGGTGACAGGGTTATAACAGATGTCAGATTGGGGGTTGTGTATGGTCATTATCAACCATTCATATTTTGGTTCAATTTGTAAGGTTTTTTGCTATGTTATGCAATGTTTTGATTGGGGTGACACGGGGTTGATTAATATCTCATTTGCATTGTCGTAGTACATGAGGTCAAAATGGTCAACGGTCATATCATGCGGCTTTGAAAGGAAGAAACAATGCTGAGGCTGATAATACTTGCATTGATACAGGACATGAAGTAAAGGTGTTAACCAAATCAGACCATGAGAGACCATCTTTATATATAGATGGGGCATTGTTTATCCACCAGCAGCTGAATATGTAACCTATTTGCGCTAAAGGAATGCTTCTTTTTCAGCACTCTATGCGGTTTCTTCTCCATGTAGTTGGCTGCACATTTTCATTAGTATTGACTTTACTCAGGTGGTACAAGATATCTGACAGTATTAAAGACAGCCATTTTGTTGCAATCACATTTGAGCCAAATATTACAAACCAAACCTTACTCAAATGTATAATGCAGTTTTAATGAATTTTTCTGCAAGCAATGTAAAGTTTTCATCATTAATAATGCACCTTTCAAACTGAACAAACAGCAAAAACAGTTTGATAGCTGAAATTAAAAGTAGAAAAAGAATTTGAATGCCAAAATATTTCAAGGAATGATGAAATGAGTAGAATAATAACACTAAGCATCTAAGAAGCTTACTTCTTTTTGGTAAGCATGCGGAGCATAATGCGGACCTATGTAATGGCGATTTAGTCAGTCCGGCCGGCCGACCATCCAGCTGTCCGTCCACAGTTTTTCCTGAGATTTCCTCAGAAATGTTAATTGAAAATTTCTCAGAAAATGTTGGTTTTCTTCAGAGTTCCTTAAAAAAAGTTGAAGTTTCTTCAGATATCCTTACGGAAGGTTAGAATTTCCTTACAAAATATTACAGTTTTTCAGAGACACTTAAGACAGATTGAAGACTAGTTTCCTTAAAAAGTCTACATAAGATATGGGTGTCAATTTGCATGGGCATGTAAACCATGACGGTATTTACCGTGCTAGTTGATTGTTTAATACAGCATAGGGAGAGGGGGTCTGGGTTTATTTAAAATACTGCAAAGTTATTTGAATACTAGAAGGGTGAAAACTCTGTTTTAGACTGTTTACTGATAATTTTTTCCCATTGTAAGGTTTAGTAGAAAAAAATCAATTTTGACATTGATTTGTCAAAGGAATACTTCAATTTTTTCATTCCAACATGTTTTACATTGATCCTTTTTTTCCGTATTTCATATATTCCCATCAAGTTGGTGTGCCGTTCTTTATTCCTATATAGCCGCAGGTAAAGATACAACTCATATAATATCACCATCACTAAATCGTAATCGTGGGTGCAAGCTATAGCCAATTGGTCTTCATATCATCCATTCTTTAACCGGATTTGAACCAAACATCATCTAACTGCTAAGATTTGGAAAGTTGGTGTGCAGATTCCAATTGCATGATACAAATGCTCAATTGCTCACCAGATATCGAATAATAATGAATGTAAAAACTTTCACCTTTTTTCTATTTCCATTCTGCAAGATTCCAGGCTCCTGGATATATAGCTTTATGATGCAAAAGCTTTGTGGTTTGTGCAAGCATGAGATGAAGGGAATTATTATGAAACGATGAATGAATATTAAGATAGATTATAAATAATGCATGTACTTGCAGCAGGGTTCTTTGCATAGAAAAAGTTGTATTCTATTTTTCTATCCTTTTTTCCTTCAGATCTTTAGGTGTTTCATTTCCCTTTAAATTACCAATCTCCAATTGATATCATAAAGTTTGTCATGGACATTGTACAAATGTCATGGACAGAAAAGTTGTGATAATTTGAAGAGAAAATCATAAATTACTGTACTGACATGTTTGTATCAGATTATTTCATGATTTGCATATTCTTAACAGATGGTTATGAATATGCAACATAAAAGATAACATCTCTAACCTAACCTCATCTGTGATTTTACAAATAAGTTTATTAAAGTTCTTCACATATTTGAATAACTAACTCACTGAGCAAAGTATGTATTGTATAAAGGGCTTTCAAAATTATCTCAAAATTATTCTCTTGGGTATGTTGGGGATGCTGGTAGTTGCGCATTTCTCTCCAAGGACTCGACTGTATTCAAGTGCCTTTGAAAACAATTGTTCTCTTTGCCATTGTTGGAAACTAATGATTTCTGTTAATGAATGCCTTCATGCTTAAAATGAAATCATGTCTTGTTTGTATTAAAGAAACTAAATGATATTGGAATCTTGAAATGTGCATATATTGTGCGAGCTGAAGGCTTGAGATTAAACAGTTTCAGGTTTTCTAAACCCTATAAAACCGGAAACTTTGTGCGGAAATGATGGAAAGGTATGTAATTACTTTCTCTACTGCAAGTTTAAGGGAATTTGTGGATTGCAAGCTTTATCGATGTACCAACCCAAAATATATTCTGGTAATTGGGGACAAGTATGTTCTATATACAGATGGGGGAATGTCTGAATTAGGGACAAGTATGTTTTATACACAGGTGGGGGAACGTCTGAATTGGGGACAAGTATGATCTATATGCAGATGGGGAATGTCTGAATTAGGGACAAGTATGTTCTATATACAGGTGGGGAACGTCTGAATTGGGGACAAGTATGTTCTATATACAGGTGGGGGAATGTCTGAATTAAGGACAAGTTTGTTCTATATACAGGTGGGGGAATGTCTGAATTGGGGACAAGTATGTTCTATATACAGGTGGGGGAATGTCTGAATTAAGGACAAGTTTGTTCTATATACAGGTGGGGGAACGTCTGAATTGGGGACAAGTATATTTTGTATGCAGATGGGGAAATACAGGTGGGGGAACGTCTGAATTGCGGACAAGTATGTTCTATATACAGGTGGGGAACATCTGAATTGGGGACAAGTATGTTCTATATGCAGATGGGAAAATCTGAATTGGGGACAAGTATGTTCTATATATAGGTGGGGGAATGTCTGAATTGGAGACAAGTATGTTGTATATACAGGTGGGGGAATGTCTGAATTGGGGACAAGTATGTTCTATACACAGGTGAAGGAAAGTCTGAATATGTCGATCCTCAGAAGAATACAAAGACAAATTTAAATTCTGTGGTGATTTTTCCAACGTGACATGCGAAGACTATTAGTAACTTAATATATTGATTTAAAAACCAGTATACTTTGGTAACCTAATTAATGGGTCATGTATGGGAAAATAACCAAACGTATTTCCAGCAATCAATCAAGTTTGTAAAGTATGTTACTAATCTGAAGCAATCATATATGTTTCTCTTTTGATGATAACCATTAGATATTCTTTGATTTAAACACAGCGCCTTATATTGAAATTTTGCATATGGTCTTGTAATTTTTAGAATACTATTCAAAACATCACAATTCGTTTGATAAGTTAAGATCAAAAATCAAGACTTGACTTTGATAGCTGTTGGTATTGCACAATTTGTTTTAAATGAAGTTTATGTTGATCCCTCCCCCCTCCCCTTTTTTTTTATTGTCAGTGGCATTTAAATAAACAAAAAAATCAACAGATATTCAAAATTCATAAGCATCTTTGAAAACTTTAGGAGTAGTAACAGATTCAGATCTATGGACAATAGATACAAATTGAGCTTTATTGTAAAATATGCTATGAAAGTAGCAAAAGGTTTTGATCAGAATTGGTCAATAGTTTATTTTGAATTTGAAGGCCTTGTTATAATAAATTATGCAGTTATGTAAGTGTGTGACATCACAAAGAGAACTTGATGTTTTTCAGTCCTTCACAAATGTTCTGTGAATGGGAGCAGTTTAATATAACAATGGTTTTGAATCTCTGTTATACCCTCCATCAAAATGTTGCAGGTGACTTTTTCAGTGACTGAATTTTAGGACTAACATTTGAAGAATTGCATTAAAGATATTTAATCTGTCCTCTGTTTTATACGTAATATTTTTTGCATGCATTAAAAAATTATCAAACAATGCATGTATTCTAGCTGTATTGATGATTAATTCTCATTAACTCCCAGTGAAATTTAAAAAAAAAAACGTTTCTATGTCACTATCGGTTGTCAATTTAATTCAAATCCAAATGAGTTGTTCTCATTTTTATGTCACTTGTAATAATGTTCTTAATACATCAATAGACGTTCCTAATCCCAATTGATGTTCTAAATACCTCAATAGACGTTCCTAATCCCAATTGATGTTCTAAATACATCAATAGACGTTCCTAATATCAATTGATGTTCTAAATACATCAGTAGACATTTCTAATACCAATTGAGGTTCTAAATACATCAATAGACGTTCCTAATCCCAATTGATGTTCTAAATACATCAATAGACGTTCCTAGTACCAATTGATGTTCTAAATACATCAATAGACGTTCCTAATCCCAATTGATGTTCTAAATACATCAATAGACATTCCTAATCCTAATTGATGTTCTAAATACATTAATAGACGTTCCTAATCCCAATTGATGTTCTAAATACATCAATAGACGCTCCTAATGCCAATTGATGTTCTAAATACATCAATAGACGTTCCTAATTTCAATTGATGTTCCAAATACATCAATAGATGTTGCTAATCCCAATTGATGTTCTAAATACATCAATAGACGTTCCTAATCCCAATTGATGTTCTAAATACATCAATAGACATTCCTAATCCCAATTGATGTTCTAAATACATTAATAGACGTTCCTAATCCCAATTGATGTTCTAAATACATCAATAGACGCTCCTAATGCCAATTGATGTTCTAAATACATTAATAGACGTTCCTAATTTTAATTGATGTTCCAAATACATCAATAGATGTTCCTAATCCCAATTGATGTTCTATAAATATCAGTAGACGTTTCTAATCCCAATTGATGTTCTAAATACATCAATAGACGTTCCTAATCCCAATTGATGTTCTAAATACATCAATAGACGTTCCTTATACCAATTGATGTTCTAAATATATCAGTAGACATTCCTAATACCAATTTATGTTCTAAATACATCAATAGACATTCCTAATCCCAATTGATGCTCTAAATACATCAATAGACATTCCTAATCCCAATTGAGGTTCTAAATACATCAATAGCGTTCCTAATACCAATTGATGTTCTAAATATATCAGTAGACATTCCTAATACCAATTTATGTTCTAAATACATCAATAGACATTCCTAATACCATATGATGTTCTAAATACATCAATAGACATTCCTATTCCCAATTGATGTTCTAAATACATCAATAGACGTTCCTAATGCCAATTGATGACCTAAATACATCAATAGACGTTCTTAATACAAATTGATGTTCTAAATACATCAATAGACGTTCCTAATACCAATTGATGTTCTAATTACATCAATAGACGTTCCTAATCTTAATTGATGTTCTAAATACATCAATAGACATTCCTAATCCCAATTGATGTTCTAAATACATCAATAGACGCTCCTAATGCCAATTGATATTCTAAATTCATCAATAGACGTTCCTAATCCCAATTGATGTTCTAAATACATCAATAGACATTCCTAATGCCAATTGATGTCCTAAATACATCAATAGACGTTCTTAATACCAATTGATGTTCTAAATACATCAATAGACGTTCCTAATACCAATTGATGTTCTAAATACATCAATAGACGTTCCTAATCTTAATTGATGTTCTAAATACATCAATAGACGTTCCTAATGCCAATTGATATTCTAAATACATCAATATACATTCCTAATCCCAATTGATGTTCTAAATACATCAATAGACATTCCTAATCCCAATTGATGTTCTAAATACATCAATAGACATTCCTAATCCCAATTGATGTTCTAAATACATCAATAGACATTCCTAATCCCTTAATTGATGTTCTAAATACATCAATAGACATTCCTAATCCCAATTGATATTCTAAATACATCAATAGACATTCCTAATCCCAATTGATGTTCTAAATACATCAATAGACATTCCTAATCCCAATTGATGTTCTAAATACATCAATAGACGTTCTAATCCCAATTGATGTTCTAAATACATCAATAGACATTCCTAATCCCAATTGATGTTCTAAATACATCAATATACATTCCTAATCCCAATTGATGTTCTAAATACATCAATAGACATTCCTAATCCCAATTGATGTTCTAAGTACATCAATAGACATTCCTAATCCCAATTGATGTTCTAAATACATCAATAGACATTCCTAATCCCAATTGATGTTCTAAATACATCAATAGACGTTCCTAATCCCAATTGATGTTCTAAATACATCAATAGACATTTCCTAATCCCAATTGATGTTCTAAATACATCAATAGACGTTCCTAATCCCAATTGATGTTCTAAATACATCAATAGACATTCCTAATCCCAAATGATGTTCTAAATACATCAATAGACATTCTAATCCCAATTGATGTTCTAAATACATCAATAGACGTTCCTAATCCCAATTGATGTTCTAAATACATCAATAGACATTCCTAATCCCAATTGATGTTCTAAATACATCAATAGACGTTCCTAATCCCAATTGATGTTCTAAATACATCAATAGACATTCCTAATCCCAATTGATGTTCTAAATACATCAATAGACATTCTAATCCCAATTGATGTTCTAAATACATCAATAGACATTCCTAATCCCAATTGATGTTCTAAATACATCAATAGACGTTCCTAATCCCAATTGATGTTCTAAATACATCAATAGACATTCCTAATCCCAATTGATGTTCTAAATACATCAATAGACATTCCTAATCCCAATTGATGTTCTAAATACATCAATAGACATTCCTAATCCTTAATTGATGTTCTAAATACATCAATAGACGTTCCCTAATCCCAATTGATGTTCTAAATACATCAATAGACATTCCTAATCCCAATTGATGTTCTAAATACATCAATAGACATTCCTAATCCCAATTGATGTTCTAAATACATCAATATACATTCCTAATCCCAATTGATGTTCTAAATACATCAATAGACATTCCTAATCCCAATTGATGTTCTAAATACATCAATAGACGTTCCTAATACCAATTGATGTTCTAAATACATCAATAGACGTTCCTAATCCCAATTGATGTTCTAAATACATCAATAGACGTTCCTAATACCAATTGATGTTCTAAATACATCAATAGACGTTCCTAATCCCAATTGATGTTCTAAATACATCAATCTAATACCAATTGATGTTCTAAATACATCAATAGCGTTCCTAATCCCAATTGATGTTCTAAATACATCAATAGGCGTTCCTAATACCAATTGATGTTCTAAATACATCAATAGACGTTCCTAATCCCAATTGATGTTCTAAATACATCAATAGACGTTCCTAATACCAATTGATGTTCTAAATACATCAATAGACGTTCCTAATCCCAATTGATGTTCTAAATACATCAATAGACGTTCCTAATACCAATTGATGTTCTAAATACATCAATAGACGTTCCTAATCCCAATTGGTGTTCTAAATACATCAATAGACGTTCCTAATACCATTTGATGTTCTAAATACATCAATAGACATTCCTATTCTCATTGATGTTCTAAATACATCAATAGACGCTCCTAATGCCAATTGATGTTCTAAATACATTAATAGACGTTCCTAATCCCAATTGATGTCCTAAATACATCAATAGACGTTCCTAATCCCAATTGATGTTCTAAAAATATCAATAGACGTTCCTAATACCAATTGATGTTATAAATAAATCAATGGACGTTCCTAATCCTAATTGATGTTATAAATACATCAATAGACGTTCCTAATACCATTTGATGTTCTAAATACATCAATAGACATTCCTATTCTCATTGATGGTCTAAATACATCAATAGACGTTCTTAATACCAATTGATGTTCTAAATACATCAATAGACGTTCCTAATACCAATTGATGTTCTAAATACATCAATAGGCGTTCCTAATCTTAATTGATGTTCTAAATACATCAATAGAGCGTTCCCTAATACCAATTGATGTTCTAAATACATCAATAGGCGTTCCCTAATCTTAATTGATGTTCTAAATACATCAATAGCGTTCCTAATCCTAATTGATGTTATAAATACATCAATAGCGTTCCTAATCCTAATTGATGTTCTAAATACATCAATAGACATTCCTATTCTCATTGATGGTCTAAATACATCAATAGCGTTCTTAATACCAATTGATGTTCTAAATACATCAATAGGCGTTCCCTAATCCCAATTGATGTTCTAAATACATCAATAGCGTTCTAATCTTAATTGATGTTCTAAATACATCAATAGCGTTCTTAATACCAATTGATGTTCTAAATACATCAATAGGCGTTCCTAATACCAATTGATGTTCTAAATACATCAATAGAGCGTTCCTAATCTTAATTGATGTTCTAAATACATCAATAGACGTTCTAATCCTAATTGATGTTATAAATACATCAATGGGCGTTCCTAATCCTAATTGATGTTATAAATACATCAATAGCGTTCCTAATACCATTTGATGTTCTAAATACATCAATAGACATTCCTATTCTCATTGATGTTCTAAATACATCAATAGGCGTTCTTAATACCAATTGATGTTCTAAATACATCAATGGGCGTTCTAATACCAATTGATGTTCTAAATACATCAATAGAGGCGTTCCTAATACCAATTGATGTTATAAATAAATCAATGGGCGTTCTAATCTAATTGATGTTATAAATACATCAATAGACGCGTTCCTAATACCATTTGATGTTCTAAATACATCAATAGACATTCCTATTCTCATTGATGGTCTAAATACATCAATAGCGTTCTTAATACCAATTGATGTTCTAAATACATCAATAGGCGTTCCTAATACCAATTGATGTTCTAAATACATCAATAGAGCGTTCCTAATCTTAATTGATGTTCTAAATATATCAGTAGACGTTTCTAATCCCAATTGATGTTCTAAATACATCAATAGACATTCCTAATGCCAATTGATATTCTAAATACATCAATATACATTCCTAATCCCAATTGATGTCCTAAATACATCAATAGAGCGTTCCTAATCCCAATTGATGTTCTAAAAATATCAATAGGCGTTCCTAATACCAATTGATGTTATAAATAAATCAATGGGCGTTCCTAATTTTAATTGATGTTATAAATACATCAATAGAGGCGTTCCTAATACCATTTGATGTTCTAAATACATCAATAGACATTCCTATTCTCATTGATGGTCTAAATACATCAATAGCGTTCTTAATACCAATTGATGTTCTAAATACATCAATAGCGTTCGCCTAATCCCAATTGATGTTCTAAATACATCAATAGGCGTTCCTAATCTTAATTGATGTTCTAAATACATCAATAGACATTCCTAATCCCAATTGATGTTCTAAATACATCAATAGACATTCCTAATCCCAATTGATGTTCTAAATACATCAATAGACATTCCTAATCCCAATTGATGTTCTAAATACATCAATAGACGTTCCTAATCCCAATTGATGTTCTAAATACATCAATGGATGTTCCTAATTCCAATTGATGTTCTAAATACATCAATAGACGTTCCTAATCCCAATTGAGGTTCTAAATACATCAATGGACGTTCCTAATCCCAATTGAGGTTCTAAATACATCAATGGATGTTCCTAATTCCAATTGATGTTCTAAATACATTAATAGATGTTCTTGGTACCAGTTGATATTCTAAGTACATCAATGGATGTTCTTAACACCAATGAGGTTATTGTGTTCCAAATACAAATTGATTTTGTAAATACCAATTGATGTTCTTAATACAGAATGATGTTCCAAATACAAATTGATCTTCTAAGTACAAATTTTTGTTCAAAATATCAATTAAAATTCAAAATATCAATTTATGTTCAAAATAGTAATTGATGTTTCAAATATCGATTGAAGTTTCAATATCGATTGATGTTCGAAATACCAACTGACATTCAAAATACCAATTGATGTTCCAAATACAAATTGGTGTTCCAAATTCCAATTGATCCAAATACTAATTGATGTTCCAAATATTAATTGGTGTTCCAAATTCCAATTGATCCAATTACTAATTGATGTTCCAAATACTAATTGATGTTCCTAATAACAATTGATGTTCCAGATACTAATTGATGTTCGAAATACAAATTGATGTTCCAAATACCAATTGATATTCTAAACATCAATTGATGGTCGCAATACCAATGGATGTTCCAAATACCAATTCATGTACGAAATAGTAATTGTTGTTCCAATTACCAATTGATGTTCAAAATACAAATTGATGTTCGAAATACAAATTGGTGTTCTAAATAAAACTTAATGTTCCAAATACAAATTAATATTCCAAATACCAATGATGTTCCAAACACTTAATTCAGTGGGCCTTCTAAATACCAGTGGATGTTCCAAACATATCAGTGGGCAATATAAATACCAACTGATGTTCCAAACACATCAATGATCATTATAAATACCAACTGATTTTCCAAACACATCAATGAGCATTATGAATACTAACTGATGTTCTAAACACATTAATGAACATTATAAATACCAGTAGATGTTCTAAACATATCAATGAGCATTATAAATACCAGTTGATGTTCCAAACATATAAATGAGCATTATGAATACCAGTTGATGTTCCAAACACATCAATGAGCATTATAAATACCAACTGATGTTCCAAACACATCAATGAGCATTATGAATACCAGTTGATGTTCCAAACATAAATGAGCATTATAAATACCAGTTGATGTTCCAAACATATAAATGAGCATTATAAATACCAGTTGATGTTCCAAACACATCAATGAGCATTGTAAATACCAACTGATGTTCCAAACATAAATGAGCATTATAAATACCAGTTGATGTTCCAAACGTATACATGAGCATTATGAATACCAATTGATGTTCCAAAAACATCAATGAGCATTATAAATACCAGTTGATGTTCCAATTATATAAATGAGCATTATAAATACCAGTAGATGTTCGAAGTACCAATTTATTTTATTTTATAATACATCAATGAATGTTTTAAATACCAGTATTGATTTTTTAAGCATGTTATGCATTAGTCATTAAAAACAACTCTACAAAAAGGAAATTGTGACAACTTTACGAAGATTTATGCAAGAAATCAATGCGTCATTTAGGTATAAATGATTTGTCAAGTCAGCAATTGCACCAATTTATTTACACTATTTGTATTCTTAGTTGATTTCGTTTAATGACACACTACCATTTAAATCAAATTTATGCTGTTGTTTTGTTCTCAGTTTTGTTACACCAATGGAAGATCATGCAAAATAAGGTGTTAAAATATTAATTTAAGGGTACATTCTTGTTGATGATGATTTGGGAAAAATGTACAATTGTTTGTCTTGAAGGAAGTTGACTTTTAGGAGAACTATTTTCAGTAAGTTTGCTATGTAGTCTTGACACGTGGCATTAAATGTCTTTTAACATGTGGCATTAAATGTCTTTTAAGACATGGCAATAAATGTCTTTTAACACGTGGCATTTAATGTCTTTTAACACATGGCATTAAATGTCTTTTAACACATGGCATTAATTGTCTTTATAATGCTACAACCATTAAACGTTGGCCATCATTTTTGATGATTTTTTCATAGTTTTTATGACACTTAATTTTAATATTCACATTCTTGGCATTATCTGATGGTGTTCTTTGTTCAGAATTATTCTTAAAGAAAATGTGTAAATACCTTTTAAGTGTGAATTGTTCACACATTTTAACTCAGTAAAAGACAAAGATCAGACACAAATTAAAATAAATGTTTTATAGTGTTTTGTAAGCTTTTTAACATTTATTTCTATCAGTTCTTTAACAATGATTGTGTGACTAAGCGCAAACAAATAACCCCAATATTATTCATGTATTTAAGGTGTGTGGTGTCTTTAAAACTTCTAACCTATTTTAATAACAAAAGCTCTATTAACCACCATCTCAGGAAGTAGAGAATAATTGCCAGTTAATTGCCAGAAGGGGAGCTGAAGTAAACTTATAAACTACCATCAAATTCTTTCATGTGATATATTTGAAAGATTCATTTATCGACGCTAAGTTTTCGCAAAGTGAAGATGAAGTGAAGTATTTTTGAAATTTCTGCAAAATGAATTTCGTACTTTATTATGAAGTTGTTATCAAAGACTTCTATTGTTGTATAAATCAAGGCATATTATAGTATGACAAGCAGGAGCTAGCAAGAAATTATTTTTTTAATCACATCCATAATTCATGATTTGGTGAGGTTGTGAATCTAGAAAATACTTTGAAGTTAGAACAGTTGATCAATTTCCATTGTCATTTTTGCCAAATTGACAACAAAATTTAGTAAGCGGACCATACAGTTAATTCAACTTAACATTTTCAGGCCCAGGAATTGTTTTTTCATTTTAAAGATGAAAGAAATTTTCAGTGCAGTGCCTGGTAAATATGTATTACTGCTCATTTCTTCCTGGACAAAAAGGTTGAAATTTAGAATTGTCAACTCACATTAAATCAAGCTTTGTTTTTGACCACTGTGTTATTGATTAATTTTAATTGTTATTTATTGATTTGCTATTGGCAAATTTTTATTGATTAATTTGAGAAAATTATGGTAAGCCTCTTTTGAGATGGTGGTTAGAAAAGTGTAAATGGATGTGGATACTCACAACGAATATTTGCTAAAACTTGCTTTGTTGACATTAATGACTCAATGAAATACAATATGCAATTATTTTACCAGTCCCAAACAGTTGGTTTATAATGCATGAAAATCTGACTTGTTTACTGAATGATATAAGCTTTTTTTCTTTTTTTTCAAATTATCCCATGAGATTGTTAGTTTGGGGTGTGTGGTAAATATGTAGATCTTTTTAAATCTGGATTGGCAACTTGTGGAAAACTAATTTAAATAATGTTACATTGCCAAAATTCATGTGTTTATAATGGATTAATGATAAGCTGGGGGAATCTTATCGACCAATCAAATACTGGGAGATTCTTGTGTGTGTCTGCACAATTCACATATGGTTTGGGACCAAGCATATACTTTAAAACGCAAACCATATGTGTGTTATATGTCAAGGTATTATGCACACACATTGTTGTTCACAAACTTTCTAACTGCAGCTGATTGGTGTGGTAAACAAAGGGAAACTTCCCCCAGCAGTTGATTGGTCAAAATTACAATCTGTTAAACTTGATAGTTTGAAAAGATATGTTTAGTTACGGAAACAACAATGGATCTAGAGTGTGGGGGAGGGGGGGGGGGGGGGAATAGGGTTAAAATCCCCCTTTAAAAAAAAGTTCCAACATTTTTCAATACTAGATCTGCCCCTCTCAGTGGTGGATCTAGAGTGGGGAAAGGGAAAGGGGGTTGGAACCCCCTTCTCCGAAAAAGTCATTGGATTATCATCTTCCAATTTTCTTTTGTAAAGAGTTTTTGATTTCTTGGAACATTACTGTTTTAAATACTTTCATATGTGATTACCTGAAGACTTTGTTAACTTTATTTGATTACACTTTTACTTGTGTGATATAGAAATGTTCCAAATTATATTGAGATGCTGAGCTATTACAGGGATTTATGATTTTAAATAGCACCTAAAGTTTCTTTTTGTATGTGCACAAAAGGGTGATCAATTGGTTTGCTTTCAACATTCAAAATGTGCTACTTAATCAAAATGCAGACATCATGAAAGTTTTTGAATCCATAGAAAGACTTCCTTGGTTTATTTATTAGTTTTAGTTTTGATTTAATTCAAAAACGAGGCAGGAAAGATTGATGATATTTAATATTTTCTGAAAAAAATATAAAATGTAAAAAGATTGTGTAAGTAAACAAGATTTGGTTTACCTTATTTCAAGTTACAGATAGATCCAAATCAGTAAATTCAAATTATCGTACTAGCATAAAATGATATCATATTTCTCTTCCAATTTATATAAATCATATTTGCAGGAATTTTTTGCAGCGCTGGCACGATTTCAAAAGTGTATTGTCAAGTGAAAGAACCTTTCTAATAATTTCACTCAAAGAACAGTATATCTTGGGAATTCACATGTGGCTATTATGAAAATGACCATGTGTACATTAGGACCAAAAAAAAAAAAAAAAAAAAAAAAAAAAAAAATTAGGGCTGGTGTCAGACATGTTTCTTGCAAATAAAAGCAATCAATTGACAGTATGTAAACATGCAAGCAATTATATGATATATTTAATTACAGGTACTCACATATATTTCTTTTGGCATCTTCTTCCAGGTTGCCTAATGCTGTCCTCTTATACTGTGTGATGTATGTAAAGATGATATGCATCTTAGATTGTAAATTCAATCTGAAGGTTAAATTGCAATCATTAAAAAAATTAAAAGACATTGAAAATTATAAAGCTCTTTTTAATGACGTACTAATATACTTTTTTTTAAATAGATCTTGACACTTGATTTTTTATTGCCTTGTTTATAAATTAATTGAGTGGAAGATTATGGAAGCTGAATTACACTATTTAAAGAACCTTAATTATTAGATGGGCTGAGGATAAATGGTTCCAAAGCTTTTGTAAATCCCATTGTTTAAAAGCACAAATTGAAATCAATTGCTTATAGATTTTCAATAATAAGGTCTTTCCCTTATGTTTTAGTTTACTGTAAATGTGATTTTACTGGAATCTGCATTTTTGAGAGTTTTGTCCTTGACCGAACATGTGAATATTTTAGTGTATGTATTAATTTGTTACTGTAATATTTTTTATTCAAAAGGATCAACGCTTGTTCGGGTCAGGCCATATGAACAGGACGTGGTAAGGGGCAGTACCGCAAATGTTAAATGTGAAGTTATTGAAAGCGACTCATCTGTGAACCCTACAATCCAGTGGAATTTTAATGGCAATCCTATCAAACTCAATGTACCGGGTGGAAGATACAGCTTTAATGGTAGGACATTAAAGGTAATGGAGACAACTCTTGATGACTCTGGCAACTACACTTGTAATGCGACCACATATTACGATTTTTCTACTGGAACATCTAAACTCACAGTGAAGAGTAAGTATTAGACCTCCCAATGATAGTCTTCAGGAAAATTTACCCCTTAATCTAGAAGATTTAGGTAAAAACATATGGCACTATCGTCTCATAATGCTCAATTTTAAGCAAATTACACCCCTATTAAGAAACTTTTTACTTAAGTCACCTCCATCCATTCAAGTTATCTTATGCCTCATTTATATTGACCCAAGCATTTCCAGAGCTCCACGTACTAATGAAGAAAATTTTGCAATTTAATTGGTCCAGAGACCAGTTTTTCTGTTTAGTTTTCCCTTAACATGACCATTTTGTAGAAAGTCAGTGACCACCTTTTCTTTGTATAATCCTATGTCTTCTATGCATAATTTGATTAAGAATTCATTATTATTAAATATTAAATATTTTAGTACAAATTTAAAACATTTGTAAAAAGGAAAAAGTACATGCATTTACATAATAAAACATGTAGCAGAAATCAAAAGAATATAAATAATTAAATAAACAAACAAACAAATAAATAAAGATGGAAAAGTTAAAGATAAAAGGTTAAAAACAGTAATCTAACTCTCCTGTCTGTAAGTAAATTGCCACACGGTAAATGAATGAATTTTTGTAGACATGTATTCTGGCGCTATGTTTGGGTTTTCAAGGTTTCTGTTTGAACGTGCTAGATGACTGTAGTATATTGTGTAAAGGATGGTTTTATTCTTTGTTGATTTTTGTCGCCTTTGCAATGCCCAGTGGACACTGACGGGGCCATGGGGGGAAGCATTTTCCCCCACGAGATTGCTTTGCCCCGCCCCAAGAATTTTTTTGTAAAGTGACATATTTTGTTTGATTTATAGGATCCCCCATGAGACAAATTTGCCCCTTGCTTCCCCCTCTCCCCTCATGAATAAAATCCTGGAGCTGCCATTAGACAAGTTGCCTTTAGGCTCATTTGTTTAACCCTAGAATGGTGAAATGTTTTAAATTTTATTTTATTTTGTGTGCGACATATCATTCTTGATGAAGAAGACTTAGGCCATCTATTTATCACATTGATCTAGTTTACATCAGTGTATCTCAATTTGCAAAATGTTTTTTTTCCAATTCCGAGAAAAGCTAAGATCAGACCTTGTAATATATTCAGGATTTTCCTGTTTCTTTAAAAAAAAGTGTTGCTTTTGTTCAGGGTCAATTCAACAACAAAGTATTTTTGAATTAAGTACCCTCTTTCCCCCTATTTTATAATTCCAATAGGTGAGCCATCTCCCCCTTATGGAATAAGCGTATCCTACACTGAAGGAGAACTTACTGCGGAACTGTCTTGGATTCCTGGTGCTGACAACAACGCAGAAATAACATCTTACATCATCGAATACAAAACTCAGTACAATAACTTCCCCATGGATTTTCCAAATTATAACCCCAGTAAAAACCCATGGATTGTGATGAAGGAAATCCCAGCCTCTTCATCTAGTGACACGCTGGAATTGGACAACAATATCAAATACAAGGTTGAGAGTATTAGCTGTTAATGATGTTGGAAGCTCTCAGCCAAGCGATAACACGAACGCAATTGTTACACCTGCGGCGCCGCCTGCAGTTCTTCCTAAGAACGTACGAAGTGATAACTCAGAAGCAGGGAAGTTAACCATTGAGTGGGATGTGAGTTGTGTTTTTATCAAATTTGATAATCTTTTAACCCTTAAAGCCCCAGGGGTTCAAAACATGACTAAAAGGTTTCTTTTTGTTTTCTATGATTACAAGTTTAGTTTATGTGAATGCTAAGACAATCAACTTTTATTTAAAAAGTCAAAATAAAGAAAATATTGACTTAAATGTGCAAATTTTAGGCAAAATTAGGCTAATTTTTTTAGCTTGTAATTTTTCTTGTGAATAATGAAAATTTCGGATGTTTTTTAACGTATTTAGATTGTTTGTGAAATTTTATTTCAATGATACCAGTCTAATATTTTTTCCAAAGCAAAGCATGCAAAAACAATGAAAAACAACAAAACAATTAATAAACACCGCTGTAATTACTCGCGAAAAACAAAGCTGCGCACATGACCGGTATTCGAACCTGAGACGTGCACGTTTCCAGCTTGCACACTATCCACTACACCAGATTGTGTATGCTTCAGTACATGGGTTTGTTTTAAACTTAAATAATGACATGAATCAAGAGAGGTATTTTTTTTTTTTTTTTTTTTTCAATTGAAAGTACATGATGTAAGCGTCGTTGCAATATTTTTGGCATGTGGTAGGTGTATTGCGATCCGCAAGTTATGTTTTTTTGAAACATTGGTCTTAAAAAGGCTAAAAATTATCCAATTTTGCACAACTTTTGCTAAAATTTGACTGGAATTGGATAATTTGATGTCTTGGACAGTTGTTTATGGCTTTTCAAGCAAAAGCTAGGTCTGGGAGTATGGCAAGTATGCTTTGAAAAAGAAGAAAAAATGTTAAATTTTGTGCATTTTTAAAAATGTTCTCTATTTTAAACCATTTTTTCTCAAAAATCTTCAACATAATTCATCATTGCATTTGCTGAAAGAACTATTCAAGCTCTTTCAAATGATACCAGGATCAATGCTGTGGGCTTATTTGACGAAGCAAAATAATTTTCTGAAAAGTGAATGTCCAATCGGTTGTGTTACGACAACGTAGGCGTTTAAGGGTTAAGAGGTGATTGTATTCGTGAATGTTTTATAAATGCATTCTGAATGTGCATATGGGCCATTCTCTGTTACGTTACGTGTGTGACCAGCCAGAGAATGGCCCCAGTGGATCCACTGGGGTCATTCTCTGTTTCATTACGTGTGTGATCAGCCAGAAAATGGCCCTTATGCTGAATATTTATTTCCTCTTGTCCCCCAAAACATGGCATGTCCAGTTGTAGTTGTCTTTGTTTAATAGCACTCAGTTGAAAAATGGGGGAATGTTTTTATAAAGTATCTTGTATATTGCAATTGTTGTGTTGTATGCGATGCTACTGATCTGTATTTAAATAGTATCTGTGTAATTAAATATCCTTGCCAACTTCAATCTTTTGTTGGAAATTATTTGGACATGCTAGTTCCCATTTTCTTCATTGTATAAAAAATAGTTGTGTTTATTCAAATACATCACCTCTGAAAGCACTTTGCTATCTATGACTAAAGGAAAATTGTCATACTAAGATGTGACCAAGAACAAATGTTTGAAATAGGGGATTAAAAATTTACATTTTGCTTCTCACCTGCAATTTTAAATGAAAAATCTTAAGCTGTTCTGCAAACTCTCCCCAAAAATTAATCTCTTTCCTGCATCTCACCAACTATTACAACAAACATTTAAATGTTCCTCTATTGTTGTGCGGTTGTCACGTTTTTTTAATTTCAATTCCGCATTAGTTGTTATGCTTCTTAAAGTTTCAAACAGTCAGACCCGACCTGATATATAAAGAGGTCGGGTCAGACTTTTCTTCTTTATTTTCTTTATTCTGAAAACCACAAGCAATTAGGATTAAATTTCTGTTATCAATGGTTCCATTGTACTAGTTCTCCATTTGGTCCTGGGTTGTTGTGGAAGTTGGTGTTGAGTATCAAATTAGCAATAAATGAAGTCCTTATTGTGTGGTTGAGTGGTTATTTTAATTCAGATAAGTGGTCTCATTATTAACTACATTAAGTTTGTGGCTATGATTTACTAGAACAAATTTTTAAGGAGGACAAGTCATGGGTAGTGATATCCCTATTGTGATATGAACATATTGCACTACCTTATGTTAGTGCACTAGGCCAAATTCTTATGTACATTAAATGTGTATCAAAATACCTTGATAAACAACCTAGTTAATAATACATGTACTTACAAAGAGCATTACAATCTTTCAAATGTCTATAAAAAGCTATGTTATATCTGAAAACTGCCGTAACTTCCAAAAACATCCCAAAAGAATGTTCCCTATACCCCTACGGAAGATTTGCAGACCTGTAAAACTTCATCTCTGCAGATCTAGAATTTATGCAGATGAACATGCTGTAATTATTTCAAAATGCCGCCATCAATTTCAGTACAATAATTTGTGCATGAAGGTTCTGGAAGCTGCAGCAATTTGCCATTTCAGACCATTTGCATAACTTTCCATACTTCAATTTGCGATTTCAGACAACACCTTTTGTTATTGTCAAGTCAATTTTATTGTAAAGGAATAAAGATGGAAGTTGATTGTTCCCAATTGTTATTGACCTGAGGTATTTTTGAAGCTATTCTGAGAGATATCTCTTACCATGTGAATTCTTGTTAGTGAACTTGGGCCTAGTATTAAACTTTTTGGTGGTATAGTGTGTAATGTAGGGATGTACCGGATCCAAATTTTTGGATCCGGCCGGAACCGGATTTTGCCGGATCCAGGTTTTTTCATCGCTTTCAACAATTCTCATAATCTTAAGAAACAAAGGGAAAGGGGTGGGGGCAGGGGATTGTCAAGTTGGCTACTAATGGCTAGCAACCCAATTTTTTTGGAAAATAACAATTATTGGGCATATTGTGATGAAATCAAATCAAAATTAGTGAAAGTTCTGGATTAATCCTAACATGTACCAAATTTGGAAATTCAGGCAAAATTTGAAGATATTAATAAGAGGAAAGATTCTGGGTACTGTTTTAAGAAAAGTGTGACTTTGCGTGATTGTCTCAGCCCTATCAAGATATTAAAGTATGAAAACAACAGGCAATGTCTAAAAATTGTGGCAAAAATTACTGTGCACCTAAAGAGAACTGTCTATCCTCTTCATTTATCATCATAAATGGACTGTTAAAATTCCAAGCCATACTTAATACTTTTTTGGGGGGAGGGGTGGGGTGAGGGGATTAAATTCCCCATCTAATAAAAGTATAATAAGTTATACATGCTTCTACAGGCTGTAGCCTAGGCTCTTTACTATAATTGCATCTCAAAACATTTGATAATGTTTAAAAACTTTCAGCCATCATTCAATATTTTAATGACATCTGGATTGGTCCTACTACCTAAATTTTACCATTCAGAAGTTCAAGTTTCATTGTAGCCAAGTAAGATACTTAAGAAAAACAGTGATTCCAATCTCAATGTGATGCTGATGACTCATAGACCAGACAGGAAGTCTGCAAGACAAAGGGTCTATTGTTCTTTTTGAGGCAATATGTGAATGCATTTCATGCTATTCCTTTCTACATGTATATATGAGGTTTGAAGTGTTGTTTTATGCATATAAGAGTTACGGTGATACAGAGGAAAGACTGAATATAGGCATCATAAAAGAACAAGGCATCCTCATTCATTTGGAAACATTTTACTGTCCAAGATCAAGCTGATGAAATTGCTGAATGTATTTTGTGCAAAAAAGGAATAAGGAGAGGAAAACAAGGATCCCTGCCAAAGAACTTTAGTACTTCACCTTTACACAAGCATCTCCAATCAAAACATCCTGCAACATATAAACAAGCTAAACAATCAAATATTTAGGAAAAAGTAAATCTTCAATTGTTAAAATTGCCAAAAATCGGTTCCAGCCGGATTTGGAAAAAAATCGGCCGAACCGGATTTTTTCCCCAAACGGCTGGATAATCCGCCGGACGGATATCGGTACATCCCTAGTGTAATGAGGGTGTTGATGCTGATATGTGAATTTTGATTTGCTGATATGATGAATTTTATGCGGATTTTGATGGCAAAATCAATCAAAAAAAACCTATCAATATGAAATTACAGTTTTATTTGAGGGTTTGTTGTATGAGTGGTAACCTTCAATACATAAGAACTTGCTCAGATACAAGAGAATTCCATAATTTGGTATCTAAAGACTCCATGAAACTTGGGTCTTTCTTACCATCGTGAGTTGAAAGTTTGTTCATACAGTAATTGATCAAGTTATAAATGACTTGTGTGCTTGCCAAAATGCTCAAATTGACTTGAAAGAGTAAGTTGTGTTTACATGAAAGATTAAATAAAAGAAGACACAAAATATGTTTTTCTGACATATTTCTTTCAAAAAAATCAGGAAAGAGATGTTTTTTCAGCAGTTTTTATCACACCCTGGATTCCTGGTTGTAGTTATGAATCCTTATGATGTTTGGATTGTGCAATACCGGGATTCAAAACTAACGTGACTACCAGATTCCGCACAACCCTACTCCTATCCCTACCTACTCCCTGCTCACCTCACTATTTCCTCAAAACCCTTTTTCACCTCTGACATAATCTAATCTCTCTGGCACAGTTTGACCATCATTGTCATGGTGCCATTAAACCTCACCAACCAACGTTTTGTTTCCATTACCACACATTAGGCGGTGCATCCACATTACCACAATGGACCAGATTTCAAGTATGTGATCACATATAAGGCTGAAGGAAGTGATGAAGAAATAGTAGAAACTATCTCACCGCCAGCGACCTCATTCACGATCCAAGCTGGTATTTATGAGAGCATTGAATATTCTGTTGGAGTTCAAAATGCTGAAGACAGTGGTCCTGAACCTATACGAGGAAATGCTACCACAGGACAAGATTGTGAGTAACAGTGCAACTATTATACTTTTGCTCAATTTATCTATATTTTTTTAATGTTTGCTCACAAAATAATTTTTCATAATTTTGAAGTGACCAGCAATTTCTTGGTAATAATACTGGAGATACTGTTCCTTGATATGTAGGTGTAGATTTATGGACATGGTGTATTGTAATGGACATGGTGTATTGTAATGGTATTGGTGTATTGTAATGGACATGGTGTATTGTAATTAACATGGTGTATTGTAATGGTATTGGTGTATCGTAATGGTATTTAATGTACTTGGCTCTGTCTTGTTTAGATAGTTAAAAAGTGAATTCGAGTCGAGCCGTTAGGCCCATGGGGTCAGTGCTTATCCCCAATTTTCATGGTGCAAGCAGATGGGAGCACATGAGTGCCTCTGGATGGGGCGCAAGTCACATCTCACTTCTGGTACTCATCGTACAACTGGAGCAAGTAGAGTATGTGTCTTGCTCAGAACACAATGCAGCACCGTAACAGGAGTAGATGCCGTACTTTTCACATACAAGCATGACTCCTTAACCAATACACCACTGCTCCATTCAAAGAGTGCAGAAATAAAATCTGGTGGATCAGTACAAATGCTTTAACTTGAAATATATGGAGCAAAGTAAAAACCAGTACAAAATTGAAAAACCTCGCAAACCTAGTTCCTGGGAAATTTACAATTCTCAGAGGGAAATAAGTACATAATGATCAAAGAGGTTCAATACAAAGAAGTAAAATTTGTCCTTTTCTGCAAATCACAATTATTTAGGGGGCCTTACTTCACAAACTATCTGGCCTCCCAATACCTGCTAAGGCCCTTGCAAAAGGCATAAGTCATTCCGGCTTCATAAACAGCAGCGAGAAGAAAAGTACCCAATTTCATGTTGGTGGGAAGGATTGTAAGAGCTTCGACCCCTGGTGCATTAGCGATTGCTGCTTCCACAAGTGAATGTTATATGCTAAGGAAATCATTGGTCAAATAGGTGTGTGGACTTTCTCACAGCAGGAGTGTAGACAGGATACTATAGGTCCTATATGTAGTATCTGTAGATACCATGTGAACGCACATTGTTTTCGCTACAGAATGGTGTTTGAAACTTTTCATTACAATATAGGGGTGGATCACATGATTTTTTAACAAAAAGGTTCAAAAAATTACCAAAAATCACAAAATTGTACATATTTTACAAATAATTTAAAAATAATGACCAGGTATGAGCAAAATGTGATTAGATTTGGACAAAATGACATGTCTACATATCATATATAAAAAGAAAATATCTCAATTTATTTTCTAAGCAATTTTTGTAAATATTTCAAAAATATACATTTTTTGGGACATTTTAAAGTTTGGACAAAATTTGCCACAAAAAAGTGAAGACCCCTAAAAAAATTCAATTTTATGAAAGATCTTTCCAAGATCTTTGCAATGAAACTATTTGCACCCTTATAGAATTTTGGTAAGGTCCCAATTTTATTTTTGAAAAAAGGTAGTTTCAAAATGGCGATATTATCGCTGCATGGTAGAGTAAGGGTTAAGAACCCTTGGTTTATAGCATATTTTCTTCCAATTAATCTCAAGTTGCTACTTCCTATCCATATTGTAGATCTTAAATGGAAAACATTAATTGTATGATAAGAAGTTTGGAATCTCCATCATACCCACAATCAAAAATAAGCAGGAAAAAATATAGCCTGATGATTTGTAGTAGCTGAATTTTGTATTAAAGTTGAATTGAGTCAAATATTATCTGTTAATTAATTGAAATTTACAACATTGATTAGTGAACATTACTTTATGTTGAATCAAACTTGAACAGCTTTGAAATAAGCAATAGATGTAAATCTTAAAACAAAAAGATTAAATATTTATGCAAAAAATGTATATAAAATTTGAAATTGTATCCTAAAATATCAAATCTGTGAGACATATCTACATCAACAGTAGTTGATGTATTAAGGACATATTCGGACCATATTTTATTTATTTCTTGAGCCACCAGTTTCATCTTATAAACACATCCACCTGTAGTATTTGTATCTTACATTAGATTCCATTATTCTTATTCAAATTCTTATTGTCTAAGATTAAAATAAGGTCTCTGAAATGTATGTCAATGCTTCCAACAATAAAAGTATTGAATATTACAATACTGCCATCAGTGAGCTCTTTCAAGCAATAACTCACCACAAAAGCTCGTCCTTCCTGCATCACATGAACTACTACAACTATATATCTGACCCCTTTGCTCTCCCATATTTACCCTGCTCACCTCCTTTCATCCTTTTCTCCTCTCACATAATCTACCATCTCTGGCACCATTGTTGCATTGCATTACACCCCACCAATAAATCAACCCACAGTACTGCCAACATTTGACATTTAAAGCAAAGGTATTGTCTCATAAACACATTCAGAAGTGAACGCTGCCGAGAAGGTAACGTCACCTCCAGTTTTCAATTTTCCCTATTGATCGCGAGAAATCTGCGATGTTATCCATCTCACATCCGACAGACCGAACATAGGGGCCTTCATTTATTATCTGTAGCATCATAGATTTCTCGCAATCATTAAGGAAAATTGAGAAATGTAAGTGACGATACAAGCAAAGAGCGTTAACTTCCAAATTTATTTATGGGACGATACATTTCCTTTAGAGGTATATGGGCAGATAGAGATTTTATATGCACCAGATAGAGCTTTAAATTTTGGACAGAATAGTCTTTAACCTGTGTCAAAAGCACCTTCAGTTCCCAAGTTATAACTAAATCATTCATAATGTATGCAAAACTTATGATGTATAAAAAGAGGACAGCTGAAAATCTTTAAAAAAAAATTGATAATTCTGTCCTAAATTGCAGTCACTGAAAATCATTCAGCTTTTTTTTTTCTTCTTTTTCTTTTCCCTTTTTTTTTTTTTGCTTACTTTTTAATGAGGGTATGTATGATAGAGATTCAAAAATTTTGTCAAATTCAATTGCTCCCTTTTAAAGAACGTTGGTGAAGAATCGAAAAACAACAGGTTAACATAAGGAAATTCATAGGTTTTCTTGTTGTGATGTCACAAAATTACAAAAAGTTTGCATGATTTGCTATAAGTATGCTCTAAAATTCAAAGTGCTGTAAAATGGTCTATTTTAACCAATTTGGATTCAATTTTGTGACATTTTCATGCTTCATAACAATCCTTTGCAAAAAAAGAACAACTCATTGCCATATTTTTTGACCTTGAGAAAGCTTTCGACACTACTTGAAAATACGGCATTACCCGCAAACTTCCCACCATCGGCCTCAAAGGCCATCTCCCCATCTTTATTCAAAACTTTCTCTCAAGGCAGTTCCAAGTTCGTATTGGCCACACCCTCTCCAACCCGTACCCCCAAGAGGAGGGCGTCCCCCAAGGCAGCATCCTCTCTCCCACTCTCTTCAACCTGAGCATCAATGACATCGTGGATAACATTGGCCCCAACATCAAACCTACCTTATATGTGGATGACTTCACCATCTTCTACTCCTCCCCTAGCTTTCCTATTGTTGAAAGTAGGCTCCAAATCAGCCTCAACCTG
Organism: Chiridota heheva; assembly: GCA_020152595.1. Lineage (NCBI taxonomy): Eukaryota > Metazoa > Echinodermata > Holothuroidea > Apodida > Chiridotidae > Chiridota > Chiridota heheva. The sequence continues at coordinate 199,095 of JAIGNY010003354.1, forward strand.
CTGCAAGACTGGAGCAACCAAAACGGTTTTAAATTCTCCAAAGACAAGACAGTCTGCATGCACTTTTGTCATTTCGACAACCTCCACCCCAACCGAACTTTGTGCTCAATGGTAATCGCATCCCAAAAGTTGAACACACAAAGTTCCTGGGTCTAAATCTAGACCCCAAGCTTACCTACAAGCAACACATCACCAACCTGAAACTGAAATGCAACAGCTCCCTCAACATTCTCAGACTCCTCTCCAACACCACTTGGGGTGCAAACGGCTTTGCTTTCCTCAAAATTTTCAGGCTCACTATTCGTGCCAAGCTTGACTACGGCAATATTGTTCACTGTGTCGCTCACAACTCATACCTCAACCACATCAACACCATCCAAAATGAAGCCCTCAGGTTTTGTCTAGGTGCTTACAGGACCTCCCCAATCATCTTTTTTAAGCTTTGATGTTAAATTACTGTGATTAGTGTGGAAATTATTTAATCAAATCAATATGCATGCCTTAATGTAAAAATGCTTCAAAAACCTTGTAAACACATCGCACACATATCATATGTTGTACACAGATGAGTTATGGTCCATATACTAGTATGCGACCTATTATATTAGTAGTGATGTCATGTAGGTGGGGCATTATGTAAAATTCTTCAAACAGTGATAAATGTACAACTATATGCATGCTTTGCATCATACTTGTAATATTGTCTCCTCTCGTCCCCTCCCCCTTCCCCTCCCCTTGTCCCTCCCCCCCTTCTCCCTCCCCCCTTCTCCCTTCCCCTCCTCCCTCCTTCCCCCTCCCCAGTTATGAAACTCGGCACAGGGGTAAAGGACATGGGTACTGTTCAAATAAGCATGGCATGATTGGGGGTTGTGTGTGCATGCTAAATAGCTTATTTGCATAACAATGAATATATTTTTCCGGTTAAAAGTTTTGGTTAAAGTTTTTAGTTAACGCTTTCATAACTTATGAATGGTGTACATTCATGTAACTTGGCACAGGGTTAGAGGACATGGATACTGTTCAAATGAGCATGATAAGGGGGTTGTGTGTGTGTATACTAATTAAGCTTTATTTGTATAACAATGAAAATATTTGTCCGGTTAAAGTTTTGAGTTAAAAGTGTTTATAACTAAAGTTATGAATGGTGTACATTCATGTAACTTGGCATAGAGGTGGAGGACATGGGTACTGTTCAAATGAGCATGACTGGGAGTTGTGTGTGCATACTAATTAGCTTATTTGCATAACAATGAAAATATTTGTCAAGTTAAATTTTTTGCTTAAAATTGTCATTACTTAAGTTATAAATGGTGTACATCCATGTAACTTGGCATAGGTGTAGAGGACATGGGTACTGTTCAAATGAGCATGATTAGTGGGTTGTGTGTGCATTGTGTGTATTTGCATACAAATGAAAATGTTTATATCTATTATATCTCTCAGATTTAAGTGGATGTGGGGATTTTGTTTGCACAAATGATTATATATGTGACGAGCATTGTCTACACTTACTGGGAGGTGAAGTGTGCCTATTAATAAGGTTATTTGCATAACAATAGACTTTTATACAAAATGTTTCAAATGAGCACATTACCTAGTTATGAATGAGGTACATTTATATAACTTGGCACGGGTAGAGCTCAGGGTACTGTTTAAATGAGCATGAATGGGAGTTGTGTGTGCATTCTTTTAAGCTTATTTGCATAAATGAAATATTTGTATCTATGATATGTATGTCATGAAATTAAGCAGGAGTGGGGATTTTGTTTACACAAATGATCATATATGTGAAGAGCATTGTCTACACCTAATAGTGAGGTGTAATGTGCATATTGATAAAGTTATTTGCATAACAATAGACTTTAGTACAAAATATTTAACCTGAAATGATAACCTGGTACAGTGGTAGATGGCATTGGTACTGTTAAGTTGAGCATGATTTGGGGTTGTGTGTGCATACTAATTAGCTTATTTGCATAACAATGAAAATATTTGTATTCTATGATATCTGTTGAATTAAAGTGGGAGTGAGGATTTTGTTTACACAAGTGGTCATATATGTAAAGATCATTGTTCACACTTAATGGTGAAGTGTAATGTGCATATTAATTAGGTTATTTGGATAACAATAGCATTTTGCATAAAATATTTAACCTGAGATAATAACCTGATGCAGGGTAGAGGACATGGGTACTGTTCAAATAAGCATGATTGGAGGTTGTGTGTGCACACTAATTTGCTCATTTGTACAACAATGAGAATATTTGTATCTATGATATCTCTTTAATTAAAGTGGGTGTGTGGATTTTGTTTACACAAATGATCATATATGTGAAGAGCTTTGCCGACACTCAATGGTGAGGTATAATGTGCATATTAAGTAGGTTATTTGCATAACAATAGAATTGCATCCACAAAATATCTAACCTGAAATAAATTGGTACAGTGGTAGATGGCATTGGTACTGTTCAGTCGATCATTAGGTGGGGATTATGTGGGGTTGTGCGTGCATACTAATTGGCTTGTTTGCATAACAATGAAAATATTTGTATCTATGATATCTCGTAAATTAAAGTGATTATGGAGATTTTGTTTATACAATGATCATATATGTAAAGAGCATTGTCTACACTTAATGGGTGAGGTGTAATGTGCATATTAATTAGGTTATTTGCATAACAATAGACTTAAACATAAAATATTTAACCTGAGATAATAACATGGTAGAGGAAATGGGTACTGTTCAAATAAGCATGATTTTGGGTTGTGTGTACATACTAATTAGGAGTGGAGATTTTGGTTACACAAATGATCATATATGTGAAGAGCATTGTCTACACTCAATGGTGAGATGTAGTGTGCATATAAGTTAGGTTATTTGCATAACAATACACTTGCATACAAAATAGTTAACCCAAGATAATAACTGGTATTTGGTTCAGTGGTAGAGGGCATTGGTACTGTTCAGTTGAGCATGATTGTGGGGTTGTGTGTGCATACTAATTAGCCAATTTGCATAGCAATGTATATGTAGTATCTCTTGAATTGAAGTAGGTGTCATGATTTTGCTTAAACAAATGATCATACAGTATATGTGAAGAGCATTGTTCACACCTAATGGTGATGTATTGTGTGCATATCAATTAGGTTATTTGCATAACAATTGACTTTGCTGCAAAATGTTTGACCTGAGATCCAAAATATATCTCTTATGACTTACTAAGTTCACATTTCTAGTTTTGGTATGGTATTGACATCCCTGACATGAATAGGAATCAAAAGTTTGTCTTGCCATAAATAAAGAAGCAAATAAAAGTGTCCTCGCTTCTAAAGAATATTAAATTAAGGGTTTGGGAAATATAAACAATAAGCAGAATGTGGGGTAGAAGATGACATGATGATAAAGTAGCTGAAGGAATTAGGATGAGGGTGAGATTTCATGTGGGACAGGGTGGAATGGTATGTAGGGCAGGGTGGCGTGGAATGTTGGTCAGGATGTGTTGGCATGTTAGACAGGGTGGATTGGCATGTAGAACAGGGTGGGTTGGCATGTGGAACAGGGTGTGTCGACATGTGAGACTGGGTGGAATGGCATGTGGTGGGGTGTCATCTGGATTTCAGTTGTGATGGATGTGGGTCATGCAAGTGCTGGAATGACATACAGTATCTGGATTTCAGGTGTGATTGCTTGGAGTATAGGCATGGGATGACATTTGGGACAGGTTGGGATGGAATGTGGGACGGTCTGGAATATGCATTATTAGTGGGGAGGGATTTGTATTGTTTCCAATGTCTAGTTGGTCATATATTAAGCAATATTGTTTTGCATAATTTTGCCCTACTGTTATTGTACATTTTTCATGATGCTTGACTTTTCTTGACTACATATTTTCTTAAATTGGAAGTTGTATTACAATCCAGGATGTAGTTCTGGGAATTTGAAGGGTTGGGGGAGGGTACAGTTTGGAAAGGGGGCTTAATTACATTCTTTCATTGACATTGGCAAGTCAGGGCCTCTCCTTCCTTTGTTGTTTAATTGATGGAACTAAACGAGGTGTTGTACTGTACTTATAAAGACTGTTAGCTTTTACATGTTTTCTGAGTTAATGGGTGAGGTAACTAACCTTGAGGTTTTTTTTTTTTGGTTTTTTTAAATATCTAGGAAAACTCAAAGATATTTTGAAGCTTGTAGTAAAATTTTGTGAAAATCAACAAAGCAAATGAAAATGTAAGCGCATCTTTCAAAGCGCAAGTAAATTGAAATCATCCGCCCCCCCCCCTCTACCCTGTTTCTGTATATACATCCCTCCATAACCTTATTCTCTATACTATCTTGGAATAGTCGAGCATATTGTCCTTCCCACAGTTCTTGTTGAGTAAAAATGGCATAAAAATGTACAAATTAGTACATAATTACCCCTACAATCACATATTTAACCTCTGACCCTTGACCCTAATCACTGAAATAACTTCAGAAATTTTCACATTTATCACACCCAACTGTATGACACCATTTCTGCTCACTTGACACTTTCCATTCCATAACTATAGGGGGAAATATATGTGTATATATATATATATATATATATATATATATATATATGTGTATATATATATATATATATATATATATATATATGTATATGTATATATATATATATATATATATATATATATATATATATATATATATATATATATATATATATATATATTATATCTATATATATATATATAGTGAGTTGTGAGAGTGATAAAAGAATAATTCGCTATTTGATATGTATACGGTTTATTAAAGCTTTTGGCCTTAGGCCTTCATCAGGTGCTGCTGTAAAAAAACAAAATGATACAAGAATAGTCTTAAACAAGCTATGTACAAGAGAATATGTATGAGATACAATTAATGTAATAAGTATCGGTAAAAGTGAAGTGAAGCCAATTCTATATGATAAATAGATAGAAATAGATATACTTGCCTTACTTGTAGGTGTATGTATGCCAGTACCGAAGGAGGAGGTCAATGGCAAGATGCAAGTGCTGTAAATCCACATGCAAATCCATAGAGTAACATTTGACACTGTTATATCCTCAGTGCTTTATCACTGCTAGTCCAGGAAATGTGTCAAACTTGTTTTTAAAATGTTATATCCTCAGTATTTAACAGTCCAGCAACTATGACATGATCATATGCAAGTGTCCATTCATACTGTCACCGTATTCCATTGAACCAATTCTTCAGTACACACCACACATTGTCACTCAACACCTCCTTTGCTTTCCAATTAACCTGTCACCCCAAGGAACGTGACCCCACTTGAACCCCTTATATACCCTTTAAGTACTCTACATGTGTTTAATTTCAACAGAGCTTCTAACAATTTATAGTTAAGAGTACAAAAATGAAATGACTTTTATTAGGTGATGAAATGTTTCTGAAGTATTTTATGCAGTGTAAATACCACATTGATGTATGTTTACTTTCACTGGCAATTCCCTTGTAGTTTCATAACATTAATTGAAGAAATTTGGTATATTTATTCTAAGAAACTACTACCGAGTAAACAACTAGCAGTGCTTACCCCTGGCCTGAGGAACAGGTCAGACTTACAATTTCAGAAACATATGTCGGTACATTCCACAAATTCCTCCCTCAGATCACTTGATTAGTCAACATTATTTATATTTCTTTTTTCTCTAGTTCAATGTGAAGAATTTAACAATTTTACCAATTCAAATAAAAGTGTCAGTGTAGCTTGATCACATGTTCACTTCAGTAAATTTACTAATAATCAAAAGCATTTTATCCGCCTGGGAATACATCATCTGCTAGCTCACTGTATCTACTGCACTCACATATGATATTTTCCATTTCATTATTGTGCTTTGAATCTATGGCAGTACAAGTCTTTGATCGGGCTATTGCACTTATGTTGTGCAGATCAAATCATCCTGGGTGTACTGATTGATTGAGCAGGGGAAATATAGTGAAAAAAATATCACCGATAAAGGTTTAACACTGAAGCTATATGTAGCTATACTGTTTATTAGCTTTGGATTATTTTGCCTACTGGTTGTGCACAAATAAAATTGTGAATCGTAAAAAGGAAAGCAAATGTAACTGGTGTCATTTCATTTGGGTTTGAAGGTGATCTTTAGGTTTGTGAAGAACTTTGATTTTTTTAAAGCACGTTGTGTTGTTACTCAGGAGGTCAAAATGATGAGAATAGTTACGGTGACTTTATTAATTCTAATCACAGTTCCATCATCTGCCCCATCGGGTGTCAAAGTGGAAGCCATTTCAGAATCGGAGGTGAATGTAACATGGACACCAGTACCAAAGGAGGACGTCAACGGCAAGCTGCAGACTTACAGGGTAAGCTAGTCTCCTGTTTCCTACAGTACATGGTTTGCCATATCTGTCACTAACAGTTTTTCGTACACTCAACTTTCAGTTTGTAAAGCTTTGGTATATAAACGGAATCTTGTTACATGAAAACACCATAAACAGGAAATATTGGAATTCTTAACTCGTGGCACGCTTGCTCCTTTTATTGCCGAGTTCTACCAGGATCCAGCTTTATGTACAACATGTGCATAAAATCTTTTTCCCAGTATGATTAATCTCGTTACTTTTTCCACCAAAATGACTTTTGTCAATCCTGTTAGTGGTGCTGGTACTAATTGACAACTATTTTACTGCCTAGATCAGACCCAGCTGTTTATTTCTGCCCATCACACAGTATTTAATATAGCATAACATGGAGATGGATATAATGCAATTCATTTGCTTGATTGGTTGAATACACTATTGTTGTTAAGCAAACTTTCTATAGCTTCTTTAGAAACACTGATACATATGATTTTTGCCTCTTTCAATTTAAAAAAAAAAACAGAAAATTGTTAGTGAATACAATTTTTATGAACAGATTAATAAAATGTTAAATAGTTGACTGCTTTGCTGCAATATAAGTATTACGTACATATATGGTCTCAAATAAGCAAAAATGCTGAAAAAACACTGATCAGTGTTGAAATAAAATATACCCCGCTACATCCAAATGAAAAGTGAAAACAGGAGAATGTTTTTCTCCTCTGATCCATAGATAATGTTGGTATTTCCCTGCCTGTTTGTTTGAGGTGATATTATGCCTGACATGGGGAAACCAGGGTTGGTTTGATACCAGAATTCATATTCCACTGAATAGGAGACTTATTGTAATATATTATATCTTCATTATGGCAGTGTGTGTGCTCATCTACAATACCTTTGACAGCAGTTTAATTAAATGCATGTTGAGATTCCTTTCTCACAAATTAGTGTTCTTTTTATTATAAATATGAATTTATTTTTTCAGCATTTTGTTCATTTATGCTGAAAGAGAGTCACGATAATGAATAGAAAAGCTTGTATGAGTATTCTGGAATGCTTGAGATGAGATAAACTAATATTCTGTTAGTGTTAATACTTGATTTTGGAGGATTCCTGTAACCTTTCAATAAAAGTGTACCATACATATTTAATCTTCTGAGGCATTCAAATCGTAGTGTTGGTTTCTTAAGATTGGTTCAAACAGGGCTGTTATTCTTCACAAATTAGCAAATTGGGGGGGGGGGGGATTATTTTTCAAACACTTACCTCCCCCTCCAACCTCCTCCCCCAGGAATTAGGCCCCTGATTTCAAACAAAATTAAAACAATTAATTGCCTTTATCACTGGTATTTATCTTTGTAGAAACACATTCTTATGCTATGCAATTTGCTTCTTCAACACCAATATCTTATGTAGAGGAATGCCATTAAATGTAGTTGAGATTCCTGTTGAAGCCTGCTGTGTTGCTAATAATTACTGTTATGTATTGTTATCTCATTTCGTTGCCGTGCTTACCGCAGTGTAAAACAACTGAAGCATGTATCAGATCTCCATCGTAAGCAGGCTTAATGCAAGGCTGATCATTTCAGCAGTTACGATTATAGTCTGGGGATTGTCTTTTTAATTACTAACAAAGTATTGGATGCGTTATTTATGTAGATAGAGAGGATCCTGGGCCTCATTACACCAAAATGTTTAATATGTGTTAAATATGGCTTCGGAAATATTTTCTTATTGGAATAATGATTCTAAAAATAACAATGAGAAATTGATCAAATTTGGGTATAAACATTTATATAAAATGATTTCAAATAGGCACGGTTTATTCCCTTAACTAAATTTGTGATAAATTTGTCCATTAAATGCAAGTGAGTTCATATTGAAGCAACATATTCAAAACCGTCCTGATATTTAACACTTTTTTTTAAGGTTAAAAATGTGTTTTTCTTTTATTCAAATCAATGCACTAGACTTCTAATTTGAGAAAATTCTAAGCTTATTCCTGAAATCAAAATATACAATATGAATTTTTATTGTCAGATATTGTAATGGAACGTAAGTTGTCATTTATTACGCAGGTTAGAAAAATGCCAATTAGCAGAGCATAGTGTACATGGTACTTGAATGTACACAGACATACACTAGCCTGGCATGTTTTTGTCATCATTCACCACTGTGAATTAGATATGAGAGATTGTACCCAGCTGAAATTGAAACTCATCTAAGTTTATTTGACTTTCTGATCATGACGAATTTGTTATTATGAGAAGAAAAATATTTCAAAAAACATAGTTACTTGCTTTATTGCTTTGAGAATATTGTGGGTTTCATGAAGTTATAACCAGATAAAGTAGACATTTGTAAGTACTTTGGCAAACGATCATTTCCTCCAGAGTTAGCTTCAGTATCTTGCTGATGGTAAGCTTCAGAAGCATTGCTGATAATACCTAATTGCAGCCATTTGCTGCTTCACAATTTATGACAGCATTTGATGTAACTGAAATTAAAGGAATATTTTGAAATATCCACTGGCTCGGAGCAATTAAGCACAGTGAGAGAGGTTATGCCTGAGACTGAGAGAAAGTGTGATGGCCTGTGGTATCATCAGCTTGCTAGGTAGACTTCAAGTGACATATCTGAGTTTTCACCTAAGGGTATTTTCATGATCGTTTCCGTTTTTGTGATCATGCCTTTTTGTGATGCACTTTGTGTATGACATTTGTCTTTAATTGTTTTCTTACATCAGCCTTGCATTTCTTGAATAATCAAATATAAAATTTCTAGCACATTTTGCAAAACCTAAATTAATTTACTTTTACATCAGAATTAACTCTTTTATCAGAATTTACTTTTATCAGAATCTTCTTTTAGTATTTATTCTTTTGCACTGATTTTTTCATCAGTATGTTTTAAATGGTTCACATTTTACAAAACTAATGTTGTGTTTTGCTTATCACATTTGACAATATTATTATCTTTTCATTATAAAGTATTGAAATAAGCAAAAGTAGATTTTAAAAAGTTACTTTTTTTCATTAGAATTTTCTCTTTTTTACTGATTTTTTCTTCAGTATGTTTAAATTAGTGTTTTTGCAAAAGTAGTCATATAGAATTGATTGTGTTTGTATTTTGCTTTATAATTTTTTTTTTTTACTTATTCTCTTTCTGTAGTAAAGTATAACAGTAGAAAAAATTACAGTACAAACTTTGCCCTTGGGGCTTGGAGATGGTGATAGACAGACCAAAGTTACTTTGGAATCTTCTTTTGATAGAGTACGTTAGTTTTGAAGATAATCATCATCAGCCCAGTAAAATAAAGTGATCTTCAACTAGGTGTGAAAACAACATGAAATGAAGCTACCCTAAAGCTTGGACGACCTGTCGAAAGAAATTCTTCTGTACATGGTTTTCTGCATTAAACATGAAGTCATACTGTTAGTATTAGCTTTGAATTTCAATCGTAGGAGAGCTCCTAGAGTCCTGTTTTTGATGTGAAAACAAGGAAATTAGCCATTCCTTTGAATTTCTAAAGACACAACTTATGATGCAATCATTGTGTACAGTTATCTTGATTAATTATTGTTTACTGTGGGAATTTTTTGTGTAACGAAAGTTCTGACTCCTAAATTTTCACAAAGAGAAGTTAGTAGTGTACTTTTGTTGGAAGTGAATGCTCAATTCCAGATGTTTGCCTTATAAAAGTAACTCATAGCCATATATGTACATAAAAGTAGCTCATAGCCATATATGTACATAAAAGTAGCTCATAGCCATATATGTACTGAAATCTTCCTAGTCCTGTACTGTAATGCGAACAGTGGTGGCGTACTTGGATCTATAGGTCTTTGCCCCCCCCTCCCCCCCCTTCCCCTTCTATTAGACACAGCTACCCCTCTCTTTCCCCCAGCATCAAATTCCTGGTGTCGCTACTGAATGCAAAGTAATCCAAGGGAAACAAAATAAGACTGTATGTCCGTGTGACAGATCAAAGTAAGTTGCAGGTATGTGAAGCATCTGAAGATTCAGGTAAACTTTATATCAGCAGATATTGTTATGTATGAAGAGGTGTACCTTATGTTTGTTGTTAACATTTATATTTTACTTTTTTCTCCACCTACACTGGCCCTTCTCTCAGCCTCAAATCTTTTCTCCTTTTATAGGAATCAAAAAGGTATAATTGAGAAGTATTAGCCGATTTAGTTTCTTTCTCTTGATTTAGAACAGATTAGGAATGTGTTATTTTATTTTATTTAGTGGCTGTGGACACCAAGATGACATTTATTTCACCCAAATGACTGACAATCATGTAAAAAGGACATCAAAACCTGTGAAAATTGAACACTTTCTTTTCATTTTAACTTTTGAGATGTCATACAATGAATTGTTGAGATGTCACACATTGAATTGTTGGGATGTCACACAATGAATTGTTGGATGTCACACAATGAATTGTTAGATGTCACACAATGAATTGTTGGGATGTCACAATGAATCACTTGAAATTCTCTGTCAGTTTCTTGGAAATGATTAACTCTTATTGTGATTGTTAAGAGACAAATTGAATTTCTAAATTTAAGAAGCTTGAATGAAATAAACTTCTGAAAACAGTATCTGAAAAGTTTGATCTGTTATTAGAAACCATTTCATTGGTCCTCAAGTGTATTGAGTCATTTAATGGGTACTTGTAATTAGTTGTGTCTGTGCATCTCAAAGATAGAAAGTAATTTGAATCATAGAAATTTTGTTTAAGCATTTAGATCTGTGGTAAGTTTTTATTGTAGTTATGCCTCTCGTGTGTAACCTAAGATTTTAAACAGTTTGTGTTAGCAATGTGATGTAGAGAGCCAATTTCTTTAATTTGATTGAAGTGTGTAATTTCTAAGTTGCTTAAATGTGGTGTGTAAAAATTATGTTAGTTAAGAAATTAGCTAAAATGTATGAAAAAACCTGGCAAAATGCATGAAAATCTTAGGAAAGATGGATAACCTCTAATAAAGGATTATTGGACCACAACATTGAAAGGAAACTGGTCAGTATGACTATGCAATACAGATGTTGTTATACCAAGGAGTTACTACACATTTTCCCTTGGTTATACCATATATATTCACTTGAAGACCAAATCATATTTGCTAGATCTGAGTGGATTGGTCGGTTGGAATTTGTATAAAAAAAATAAGATTTGATGTATGTATATTATAATTTATAGTTCATTACATTATCACATTCATGTTGAAACGTTCAATTTTGTGACAACCCATCTCCATAAATAAGCCATATTTGTTGCACCCAACACAGGGATTGCATTAGCAGTGCAATTGGAGAATCGCACAATCAGTTCTCACAATCCCGCACAAAATTAGAAGCAATGCACACAGCTACCGGGAGTTGCTGGCTTAGACAAGTCTTGAAATCCGCGCTAAGCATTTAGTGATAAGATTGGGCATTGAGTTAACGATATGAATTTTAGCGATTAGACATGAAATATCTTTGTACCAAAGATACCTAAAATAAACTGTAAGCTTCTTTAATTTGCATGCATGTCGCACGATATTCCTCGCCAATTGCATTTCATTTTCGTAACAAAAGAATCTCAAGTCTTCCACCACATTGGATCAAAGTTTTTTACGCAGTCAAAAAACTTCAGGATTTAGCTTCATCTGGGAACTTCTTTTAAATTCTGGAATGTTCTGAGTGAGATATGAAGGGGCTATCACAAAACTATTTCCACATGGTAGTTGCTAGTAATAAGAACTCAGCCATGTACATGGATGGCCGTGTGCAGTTGAAGGTATGGGAATTTGCGTATGTTGCTGGGGAGGGGGAAGGTGTGTTTATGGGGTAGTTGAGTATTAGGTATCGTGGCATATAAAACTTTTTTTTTTTTTTCACTTTTGTGTTATTTATTGCACTAAAAAGCTTGGTTATGATAGCACAGCATGTTGCTATTGGAGGAGGGGGGGTGGCTTATTCGGTATTTCAACATTTTTCTGATTTCTGCAAAAATCGAGGTCAAAGGTATGTGACTTTTCACCTCGCCTTGATTTTTTAACGAACGAAAAATCGGCTGCTGAAATGTTTAGGTCACTAAACATAAATGCACACCCCTAATATTTATGCAATTTATGGAAATAACCTCGCCTTGATTTTTTAACGAACGAAAAATCGGCTGCTGAAATGTTTAGGTCACTAAACATAAATGCACACCCCTAATATTTATGCAATTTATGGAAATAAATATAATTTGAGAAGAGTTTTACCTTTAAGTATCAAAAAAAAAAGTAAAAGGGTATTTTTATCAGTAAAATAATCCCTATAACTTGTAGAAATTCCCTAACCAAAATTCTGAAATCCCTACCAAATTTTTTTGAAAGAGGGAATTTCCCTCCCCAAAATCCGAAGCTATTGCAAATCCTGATCCAACATAGTTACGTTGCCATTGAGGAAATATGTTAAGAAATAAATGAATAATTAAATCGGTTTCTTTCTCTGATTTTATAGTTTTATTTGTATTCAAACCTTCATGATAGAGATAGTACCATTTATTAGATAGGAATGTCTTCTTTTTAAATCTCTTTAACTTTTTAGCAGGTGTGTGCAATGAAGCTTCTGCTCATTTTGTGCTATTAGGAGCGCTTCATATGTAAGCATCCTCACATTTATGCTCAAGACTCTGTGATTCATTTCATTTCTTCATTGTGTTGGCAGTGCCTTCCTTTTAATTTTCATATTTTGCTGATTTCTTTAGTCACTCAATAAAAAAAAAATTGTATCATTTTTACCAGTTTTAATTATGGGCTTGACTTGCACTCTAATTGAATGAGTTTTTGCAATAATGGAGCTTATTGAAAAGACTGACAGATAATCAGTATCATCACTTACTACGTATGGTGTGTAGTATTTCTCAAGGGACTAATAACTTTAAGAAGCCATTAAGCATCCATTTACTTTGAGGAACAAAGAGAATATGTGAGGATGAATATTGTTTATTTGAATAAAAGTAAGACGCATTGACATAGATAAAAACGATGGAGGCCGGTTTATTGACTTGTAGAAAAGCTTTCTGTATTGTATCAGAGCAGCTTTCATCTGAGTGGCAAAATAGGAATAATTCTCTTTAACTCAAGATAAATGTATCTTATTTTCTATTGTTGGGTTGATTGATGTGTTAAATGCAAGTGGCATGCAAGTGTGGATTGAATTATATAGTTTTTGCAGCATAGCACCCTTTGTGATAGGAGTATTGATTGTAATTGCATTTCACATTGATACATTGGCTTGACTGATGCGGTGCCATTAAATGTCAACAAACAAAACCATTTCACATTTGTGGAATGAATTAATTGAAGAAGAAATGAAGCTATCAATGAAAGTTCTAGAAAATTTTGAGTTACATGCACAGTTTAAGGCTACATGTTCACTTGGTACTGGAATCAGGGTTCGCGTTAACGACAAATTTGTCGTATATTACGCTATGGCTGGAAGTTCTTACGACACATGTTGTTCGTCGTAAAATTTAGATATAACATGTGAAATTTTATGCCAGAGTTGTCATTAAAATGAAAATAATGAAAATCTTACCTCTGATGCAATTGAAACTTTTATTTCACACAAAAATGCATTTTGAATTACTTAAAAATAAAAGGAAAATGACACAACTACGAGACTAATGGCCGAATGATTCAACATGTAAAAGTATTGTACATAACACACTTAGACTAGTATATAAAGTCAGTATATACACATTTATGTGAAAGTTTTGATGTTGTTTTGAATGCAGGCTGTCAATTGTCATCAATATCATTCACTAGGATTGTACTTTCCTCCTGTATTGTGTTGTATGTGTAAAAACAAGCCTGGAGTGTGGTAAATGTTGCAAGCTTTGCTAGCGCGCAGTGACCTGTACATTACGCGATGCCTTGTACATACGACAGCAAATTTACAAAATACACCGAAAATCAAGGGCTTGTCTTAACCAAATACACCCAAAATCAATGGCTTGTCTTAACCAAATACGCCAGACAAAAAATTATAGCGCAACCTCTGACTTGATTATTACAGATTAATTAATGTGTAGTTCACATACATTGTAATATGCAGTATTAATGAGAAAAAAGAAGAAAAAGGTTTTTAAATTATTGGGTATATTTTTGTAAATTTGGAAATTTAAATATAGAAAGTGATTAGAGAATCAGGGTTTCAATGGAGGTTGCATTACACAAAGCAAGAACGCTAGATGTGTAAACTGACATAAAACATTTTGTGATATCTGAGTTTTCACTGTTTAACATATTGTTCACTGAAGCTGAAACTGGTATAAAATATACAGTGTTGTTTATGAATTTACATATTTAATATGTAATGAAATACATATTATTCATCATGGAGTCGATATCATTGAGTCACATAAATAGAGCAGTGTTATGCATATAAGAGCAGTATGTGTTGTGCAGCAAGTAGGAGTCCTATATAACAGGTATACATGCTCACTGCAGTAATCCATCATACAATATCCAACCCTGTCAGCCAGCATTAAAAGGTCAGATCAGTCGGCAGCATTCCTGAGTTAATATGAAGGCAGCTCCCTTTATCAGATCATCTTTACTCATGAGAATTATACCAGTAACATCGCTTGCAAATTACTGTGGCTGTTACGTAACTGTAACGCACATGGCCAGCAAAATGTCTGACAAGGTTATTATAAGCAACTCTCATATGATACCATATTGCAATAAGTTTTGTAGTGGTACCAGTTGATCTCTTAAGATTATATGCTATTACTGTATATGTAGTTCCTGAGTGGCTAAGATAACAATTTCTATTTTTGTTCTGAAAGCTTTTGAAATATAATCATATGCAATTGAAAGTGTGTGTGGGCCCCACTGATTATAGGATTCATATTTTACGTCATGGACAATATTGCATGTTTGTGTGCTGTGCAGATATACTGATATCTAAATTTAGCATCAATCTGCCATGAATATCAAATTCTTTTTGTAAGCTATGAGTTCTGGCCTAAAAATCAATGGAAAGTGATGGTATTGGAATTACTCCTACTTTTGTTCATGTACGACTTTGTATTTAAATTGAGTTAATATGTCACAACAGCAGGTGTATGCTCCACACAAGCTTTCCTAATTTGAACAGTGTATTATTAAATTCCTGCAGTCTGACTGCTTTTCAAAGCCATATGCCAGCACAATGTTGTAACAAAATGATATGTTATTTATTAGGCAATTTAATTCCCTCCATCACATCAAATGAAAATAGCATGTAGGTGTATAATTATTATGTTGCTATGATGCATGTGTGTGAAAGCGTGCTGGTAAATTGCAATTGGTTCTCTTGCATGTGGGTTGATGTGTGGGTTTAATTCCACTACATCAGCAGTTATATGGACATCCTACAATCAGCGACAAAATACTTGGCACCTTCTCCCCTTCCCCCTCTTCAATGTTGGCATGATTACCGCCTTAAAAATGAAGAGGATAGGAAATTTATTCTAAACTTTTTGCCAACATTTTTATTTAGGTTGTAGTAGGGGGAAGAAAAAGTGCCAAATAATGTTGTTGGTGATTGTATTCAAGCCTTGCACAACTCAATGGGTAACTTTGACTTCCAGAAGAAATTGCATGGCTGTCAACTATGTCTGTTTAAGTTGCATACAATTCGACTGAAATGATGTAGATTAATTTTGTTTATTTTTTGAAGAATAGTGGAATGGAGTAAAAGATTAGGGCAGTTAAATTTTTCTTGGGTACAAATCTTCTCCTGAATTTTGTTTTGTTTTTCATTACTTTAATTTTGTGCAATATTGCAATAAATCATCTGCAATGGGTATAGGTTGCTGCTTTTATTAGCTGGTAATTGAGTTTTGTTTGCTTGTAGAATGCATATGGGTAGCTTTATAATTGATACAGCAGTAAATCTACTGGTATATATACAATATTTATGTTTGATATAACATACAAAAAAGACAAATCTGTTCAATGGATACAGCTCTTGTTGAATCAACTTTTATAGAGAAATCTTGAGATATTTAAAACAACAATTTTAGGTTTCTTATTGTTTGTCAGTATTTATGTTGATTGATTTATGCAAAATATGTGATGAATAAACAGGGCAGGTAGATTAAGATGTTCCTACAATTCTTTTGCCCTTTTCATATAAACTTTCAGTTAGAAATTAGACTAAAATCTTTTTGTATTTAGATGCTGGTTGGGTTTTGATTCAAAAAAGTTTTTTTCAGATTCTCTACTCAGGCTCTCCTTCAGAGATTGTTATAAAGGAATGGAACAATATACAACATTAAGAAATAGTTCAGTATGCACATTCTAGCATTATCAAAAATTTGTTTATTAAAATTTAGAATTTAATTAAAATGGCTTATTTTTACAGGATGTTTATTATTTAAATGAATTCTAAATACATACTGTATGCTATCATTCCCTTAATGTGTCAATAGGCCCGATGTAACCTTCTGTTATGCCCTCCTAGACCTCTTATTGTATTGTCAAACTGAGATTAAGTCTTGAATTCATTTAAGCTTCTGTTTAATTGACGTTGATGAAGGACAGGGATCTTCTATCTCATCAATAGCTTAGGTCACTTGCAGCTGTCCTCGGTCTTAAACAAACAGCAAGGGAAAACTGGAAAATAATAGTCTGTGTTCAGCAGTTGTGGATGGTGTTTGCTTGATGAATCTTTTGTCCAATGTGTGATTAAGAACAAACATTTGCTGAAATGCTGTAATCAAATAGAGTGTTAGAAAGCAAATTTTAAGTGGAGTTATGCTGGATTGTGAATTAGTATTGTGGGGATAACTAGAACATTTTAATAACCAGGAAGGATCCATTATTATTCTTTTTTGGTGGGGATGGGGGGGGGAGCAGGGAATGATTGGGGCAACTAAATTGATAAACACCAGCCCTAATTTACCATAACATTTTACAATTTTGGGACATACATTTTTTCTCTTCCCTCTTGGATACTTGCCTACCAGAAACAGGAAGTTAGGCAGACTCTCTGTTGTACACAGATAAGACTTTCATATCCTTTGGGATTTAGAGTCAATTTTGTTCCAAAACTGTTCAAAATATTTCATTCACAAAATCTTCAGAGGTTTCCATTATACAACAGCTGTGAAGGTAGTAGGTCATATCTGGAACAGTAAATCACATGTGCCACATAACATATAAAACATCACTCTTGATGAATTACTGTAGAATTGTAAGTTCATGGCTGTTTAAATATTTGATTGTTTGAAGACCTATGCATAATTCACCCCCAAAAAAAAAATTGAAAATCATTGTTTTGTAATAATGAATTATTGATATGATTAATTATTAATGTATTCCATGTCCTATGATACAAATTCTTTGAAGTAAGAAAAATAGATTAAAATTGCTATTTAAAAAAAAAAAAAAATTGATTTGCTCAGATTCTAAAACTCTTGATATTTGATTGTTTGAAGACCCATGCATAATTCACCTCCAAAAAATTGAAAATCATTGTTTTATAATGAATTAATGATATAATTGATTATTAATGTATTCCATGTCCTATAATATAGATTCTTTGAATAAAGAAAAATTAATAAAAATTACTATTTAGAAAAAACAAAAATTGATTTGCTCAGATTCTAAAACTCTTTAACTGAATATAGATCGATCTGCTACATGTCCATAGACCTTTATTTGTTAGTTATACTGTAGATGCTGTGCAATATAAAAAATATAAAAATCTTATCTAATGTAATACATACTATCCAAGTATTACTCAAGGGCAATTTAATCAGTTGGACACCAAATAGTATTTGTTATATGTGTGGAACTACTACAGTGAACTTAGTAAGTACTTAGTTAGTACTTCTTTTCAGGATATAGTGCATGCAACTTGTATTTTACCTGACAAATAATTCAAACAGTAAGTTGTTGCCCACATATAGTACAACTCTTCCTGTCTCTCTTCGAAGCTTCTCAACCTCAACTTCATAATATCATACTTGAAACAATGAAAGTGTGTACTCTCATTTATTTATAGCATATAGCATTTATACAGTACTAGTTGCTCTGCAAATGGTAATAAAACCTTTAGTGTTTACATTTTCAAAGGCACCTTCTAGCATCACCAACCAGAGTTATGTTGTGTGCCTTTGTTGTGTGTAATCGGATTTCCCTTTGGATTTACCTTGAGTTTATCTGTAAATATTTATCTTTTTTTACATTACCATATCGATAACATTTGCTGTAAAATCTGAACAGCTTAAGACTAATAGCCAAATTAAATATTTTATATTAAATCGGTTGAAGTAAGTTTCCATAAAACTTCCCTATCAAATTAAGAATGAACAAGTATAAAGAATCGAGATACAATTTATCTTTCTAAAATGGTGAAAGCCAATAAACTTATAAGTAAACCTTATATTACACACTTGCATTTATCATTTAACTTTCATTTTTCTATAAGAATCAACAAGATACACATAAGATAACTATTATGTGCAGTAAGTATTTAGCACAAGACACTGCATAATACTTAATAAAACTGCCTTACAACTGAAAAAATAACAACCAAAAAGCAAGAAAAGCAAAAGCCATACCATCAATATCTAATTTTTTTTTTTTTTTGCTCGCCCATAGTCAAGTTTTTGTGAATGCAATAATTCAACACTTTCAGTGATGATTTACATACAGAACGGGGTTGATGTTGTCTCATTCTGTGAACCCCAAGATATTTGCACATCGACTACTAATCCAATCAATAATCACTGAGGAAGTGGTGTTATAGGTATGAAGCACAATAAGCATCAGGATGTCAAGCAACTTTCTTAAAACCAGATTCCCTCTGTAATTGTTGATAGCCTACTAGTATGATAACAAAATCAGTCAGATTTGTATATACATCAGATCTATAATAATATTGGGAAAATAATTTACAGAAGGGCTAATGCAGTTCATCTGATATTAGGCCTATCTGATATTTGACCACCTTTTCCTTTGGCAGAGGCTCATTACTTATTTCTGCCTCACTTGGTTGACTTGCAGTTACATTGCCTTTTAATGCCCTAATTTCTACATGCAACAACATTGGTTTAGCATGTGATGTCCAAACTGCTCCATTGTTGGGTTGTCATGAGAACCTCTGGCATACCAAAGAACTCTTCAATGGGTTCCTGGTTGAACTTGTCGTTAAGCACATATGTCTTACCTTCTACTTGCAACAATTCCATTGTAATTTCAACAAATGAGTTCACTTTGAAAGAAAAAGAGAACAACAACTGTTGTAACTTGGGTTTCTTATGCTGATTTCTTCAATAAACCTCAGTATATGAAACCTGTGACATTGATGTGAAGAAAACAATGAGTTTTTTCATTTATTTATTTATTTACTTAATTATTTTATATTTTATTATTATTATTATCATTATTATTATTATTATTATTATTATTATTATTATTATTATTATTATTATTATTATTATTATTATTATTATTATTATTATTATTATTATTATTATTATTATTATTATTATTATTATTATTATTATTATTATTATTATTATTATTATCATTATTATTATTATCATTATTATTATTATTATTATTATTGTTATTATCATTATTTATTTTTGGGGGGAGGGGGAAGGAAGAAGGCAGAATGGGATTCTTTAAAATTTGAATGATTTTTGAATTTTCTTCATTTTCATACAACTCAACATTGTTAACGATGGAAAAGGTCCAAGTTAGTAAATTACTTGTGATCCAAAGAAGGTCGAAGGAGCAATCAGATGTTGAATAGAACACAACATGGTAGAGTGTGTGATTCAGTCCATATCACACACAGAGCCTTTTCTATGGCACACTCTAAAACTGAGAACATTCTGCATCCTAACAGCAGAATGTATCCGAACAGCAGAAGGCATCCGAACAGCAGAAGGCAGCAGAAAGCATCCGAACAGCAGAAAGCATCCGAACAGCAGAAGGCATCCGAACAGCAGAAGGCATCAAACAGCAGAAGGCATCCAAACAGCAGAAGGCATCCGAACAGCAAAAGGCATCCAAACAGCAGAAAGCATCCGAACAGCAGAAGGCATCCGAGGCATCCAAACAGCAGAAGGCATCCAAACAGCAGAAGGCATCCGAACAGCAGAAGGCATCCGAACAGCAGAAGGCATCCGAACAGCAGAAGGCATCCGAACAGCAGAAGGCATCCGAACAGCAGAAGGCATCCGAACAGCAGAAGGCATCCGAACAGCAGAAGGCATCCGAACAGCAGAAGGCATCCGAACAGCAAAAGGCATCCGAACAGCAGAAGGCATCCGAACAGCAGAAGGCATCCGAACAGCAGAAGGCATATAAACAGCAGAAGGCACCCAAACAGCAGAAGGCATCCAAACAGCAGAAGGCATCCAAACAGCAGAAGGCATCCAAACAGCAGAAGGCATCCAAACAGCAGAAGGCATCCAAACAGCAGAAGGCATCCAAACAGCAGAAGGCATCCAAACAGCAGAAGGCATCCAAACAGCAGAAGGCATCCAAACAGCAGAAGGCATCCAAACAGCAGAAGGCATCCAAACAGCAGAAGGCATCCAAACAGCAGAAGGCATCCAAACAGCAGAAGGCATCCAAACAGCAGAAGGCATCCAAACAGCAGAAGGCATCCAAACAGCAGAAGGCATCCAAACAGCAGAAGGCATCCAAACAGCAGAAGGCATCCAAACAGCAGAAGGCATCCAAACAGCAGAAGGCATCCAAACAACAGAAGGCATCCAAAAAGCAGAAGGCATCCATAGGCATTCATTTTTTGAAACAAAATAATCTTTAAAATACCTGTTACGTGAAATCCTTCTGAGGTGACACGGCTTATGTACCTCTGCTTCTTCTTCTTACTGATACCAACAGCTCCTGATCTCTGCTTGCCATTCTGACAAAAAGCTGAGGAAGTCCTTCACCAAGCACTGAAATTGAAACAAAAGGAGTCATATATCAAAATAAGTCATTCTAAATGGTACAGAAAGTGTTTATAACAAGTACCAGTAGAAGTAAGTATTGGCTACACATATTCAAATCCATTATCAGTCTGAAGCAAACCCTGTAAGCATAGCACAGACAATGCTTTCTAGCTCTGATTTTTTCACCTGGATCCCTTCTGAGACACAGCACCTTGTTAGTTTTAAGAAAATGCATTTAAATTAAAGACTTCCAGGAATTGAAAATCTTTCTTTAAAGAAAATATCAATTGTGCAAATAATGATATGCCATCAATCCTACAAAATAAGTGTTAATACACTCAAGGGGTGATCTTTAAATTCCCCTGCCCATGCTGCAACCAACTAATATCCTGAAAGCTGATGATTGGATATTATTTTAGTAAAGATACACTTTAAAGTAAATGTAAAGCTAAAAAAAAAAAAAATACTTACCTAAAGCCTTCCAGGTTATGCTCTTTAAATTTTGTTCCACAGAGATGACGAAGAGACCTCAAAAGAGATGATACATTTCCATCTGAAATGAAGAAAATAATGAGGCAAAATACTGAATGATTTATCATCTTTACAGTATGTACAAATTCTGTGTTCACAGAGTGGTAAGAGTTTAGTAATGGCCAGAAACTTGGCCTATTTATCATATGATTTACTAAAATAATAACTACTGCAATATCTTTTGTACAAATGATTACACAGATCAAATGATCACAAATAATTATAGAGTATCTCTGAGCAAATGCTGTACATACATGTACATGAATATTGATAACTTTTAATGGCTTCTGCGGTTGAAATGCATTGCTAACAAGTTCACACAAAAAAGCCTTCCTTTGAATGATAAATCTGAAATGCGACAGCATTTTCATAAAGTGCTTTTTGTTCATACAACTTTTTTTCCAATTCACCGCTATTTTTCCACTTTTTTGTAAATATGATTAAGACCCACCTGATCAATTGAAACAAATTATCCTGGTGGGAAAAATTGGGAGGAACTTTAGAAGCAGGTTCTCTCTAAAAATAATCAGACTCATGAACTTCCAAGGTGAATGATGTAATCTTATCAATTATTAAAGAATCTTTTGTGTAATTTTATGGCTCCCATGCAGTATCCCCGGCTACAGTAGCATTAAAGTCACATGGTCCAACATTGTACTAATCTTGATAAAAGATTGATGCATATTCATGTTGGAAGTACTTATTATGTATGTCCAAACTCTGGCATATCCCTGCCGGCTAGGCAGCAAAGTTGCAAGGCCACCAGCTGTACTAAGCAAGCTTAACTATAAAATGATGCATATTTTTTGTATGTATCATAATAGAGTAAATGGAGCATAACACAAAAATTACAGCCTAAAACTATTTAACTAGCCTCTCTATCATTTTAAACCTAAAGTTATTATTTTTATGCCATGAAGTGAAGTAACACATAGAAAGATGATATGCAAATTCTTTCAACAATTTTGAAATGAGAGCCAAAATATTGCATGCAAAAAAAAAAAGGGGGGAGAGGCCTACGCCTATTTCCCATTGTGTATTAAATCATTGTTTTGTAGACTAAATGAAAATAAATTAAGGACAATTTCTTTTGCCTTAGCCTGCACAAACTTCTGAGCCACATTATTACAGTGCATCACAACTGTAGTAATTTTTGAAAGAATCTTGCATTCAATCACCATATGTAGCTTCAATTATTTTAGACCTAAGGCCAAGGCTAAAATGGGTCCAAGTTTTTTCTTCTTAGTTAGGTCCAAGGCCTATCCTGGCACACTATCTTGATGAAGTTAGCACTGCAGTATTAACACCAGTAGGGCCCAGAGGCTAGTAGTATCAGTATCACTTTCTTAGCCTTCGATTTTTAATCTTATTCCTACTATTTTAAGACTCAATTATTCAACAATTTTCAAACGTCTTTTAATATAACACTGGGTAAAAAGTAGTTGCCATGGAAACAACCTGAATATCTGACCAAAAAGTGTGATTTTTATTTGACAACATTGCACACATACAAGCTGTCAGAAGTGCATAAAGAAAGGTAAACAAGCCAACATGACCCAGCGTCATTTGCAGGAACCTGCAGGAAATAACCCAAAAAACACAATTAAGGCAAGCTATTTTCCCAAAATTGCTTAAATTAGTAACCATAAATGTCACCAATAATATTAAGATAAGTTACCGTTAAAAAATGCGATTGATTTCGGGTTTTTTTTTAGTACTTTTGTAACGACTTGCTCTACAACTGCACATGACTTTCATTGAGAAACTACGGCAAAATACACACTGTGCAGCCGTATAAAGTAAGGCACAGGTCACTCCAAAATGACCAGAGTTTAGTGATGACGTCATTTGCTGGCTTGCTCTAGCGCTCTCAGCGGCTACACACAGTGTTTCAAAGGGACTTTTATGGGGCCCATGGGATGTGGGTGTTGAGCGAATCTGCAGAGGATTAAGTTAGAGCCGTGTAGGAGGGAGGGGTTTGTCAGTGTTTCTTTGCCGGAGGCTATGCTTTACGACTGTCAGCTCTTTATGTGTGGAAGCTCTTTGGTCTAAGACAGATACAAAATGGGTTGAAATGTATAACATCATTATTTTAAAAACTGAAAACGGGCAGGGACTGAAGGAAAGGTTGTGAAATGTTATGTGCAACTTTGTTGTAGAAAAAGATATGTTCTGGAGAAAAGTTTTCATGATGTTGTAAATCTGCTAATTAATCATTTATTCATCATCAGAACGAAGGCACATGTCTCCTTGTAATTGTTAAATAGAGCATTACTTCCCCCTGGTTCCTCATGTCTTTTGGACATGTATTTTGTTCAGTTCAGAAGTACTGTAAATTTAAAAAAAAAAAAATTAATACAGATTATAGAAACTACTAACAATTTTGGAAAATGAGTTGCCTTATTTCAAATGACGTTTTACTTTACTTCGATAATAATGATTTCTTTCCAAGTACTGACTAGCTACATTGATAAGAAAAAAGTGGAGTTGAAGATCACCTTTCCCCATGGCAACAGACGTTCCAAATCAGCTGTGAAAACATCAAAATCCTTGAGCGTCAAGCTTTGTATTTTGGTATTTTCCTGATTTTTAGCCATGGTAGTTATCTCAAATGCGTGTAGCAATATGCTCGATATAAATACTGGTATATGCTTAACTGTTTTTCAAATTGTAAAGCGTTTCTAATTTATTTCTGCCGATAGGATTGGAATATATTTTAAAAATTCCATCGCATTTAAGCATTAGAAAAAGTGTAAATCCTGATTGGAAAGGACTCAGGAGGAGCATGGAGCTAGTTCGGTCAATAGATCCATGGAGGAGGTATTAAAGATGTGGTGAGATATCAACGTATGGCTTGATTTCTTTTACCAGAAAGTTGTCATGACAACTTCTGGTTTATTTATATACACACTATCCAAATCTTTCTGTTGTGTCAGTCTCTTCTCTCCAAACAATATGAAGAAATGTATAAACATTACCCGTTTTCATGCAGAAATTGTATTCGTTATGCACGTAATGTCCAAGGTAGTGCAGTTAAAGGAGCAGGTAGTGCAATTGAAGGAGCAGGTAGTGCAGTTGAAGGAGGTAATGCACTTGAAGGAGGAGGTAGTGCAGTTGAAGGAGGAGGTAGTGCATTTGAAGGAGGAGGTAGTGCAGTTGAAGAAGCAGGTAGTGCAATTAAAGGAGCAGGTAGTGCAGTTGAAGGAGGAGGTAGTGCAACTGAAGGAGCAGGTAGTGCAGTTGAAGGAGCAGGTAGTGCAGTTGAAGGATCAGGTAGTGCAATTGAAGGATCAGGTAGTGCAGTTGAAGGAGCAGGTAGTGCAGTTGAAGGAGCAGGTAGTGCAGTTGAAGGATCAGGTAGTGCAGTTGAAGGATCAGGTAGTGCAGTTAAAGGAGCAGGTAGTGCAGTTAAAGGAGCAGGTAGTGCAGTTAAAGGAGCAGGTAGTGCAGTTGAAGGATCAGGTAGTACACTTGAAGGATCAGGTAGTGCAGTTGAAGGAGCAGGTAGTGCAGCTGAAGGAGGAGATAGTGCAGTTAAAGGAGCTGTCATTTGAAAAGTGAGGGAGGGCATCATTTTTTGCTAATTCATGAGAACTTTGTAATAAAAGAGCTATCATTTTGATACTCACGTCCTTGAAAAATAGATAAAGTATTTATGACAAAATTATTACAATTGGCAAAGGTTATCAGTACCATCACTCGCAAATAAAGTGCATTCAAATATTCTAGAGGTTCCAGAATAATATGCTCTCACATTTCAGCCAAATGCCTCTTTAACCTGATAAGACTCGCTGTCTCTAACAATTAACCTCACTAAGTTAGTTGATTGATAGCTTTTTCAACCAATCACTGAACGAATTTGCCTAGCAACAAAATCTGTGTAGCTAAGTGTGGCAAAAATCCTACGTGGTACTGGTACAGTACAGCTAGCTAGCAGCCCTTCGTTCATGCAGTTAATGCAATATACTGTGCAAAACAAATTTCTGCACACACATAACGAGTGACGACAAGATGGTGAACGGGCCCGCTACGGGCTTTGTAAATCGGATTCCTGTTACCCAGAATGGTTAGCAAATGGAATTTTGTTTTTTCCTTTTGCTAAAATCCTTAAAGATCCGCAGAATTAAGTGCCATAAATGGATCAAGCTTGCGGCAGGCCACCTGAACATCTAATTGTCAATGCATTGGTAATGCATGATTGTGGATTTCAGGTTTGTTTGCCCCACCTATACATTGCTAAGGTGGATGTGGCCTAATTCCCCACTTAGGTCAATTGGTCGAATCTTCTGAGTGGGATTTTCCTAGAAGAGTGCCATTCATTCATTAAGTACTGTATGACTGCATGAATAAAGTGTTTTATAGTGTTGTTTTAATTCATATTTTTGATAAAGTTTGATGGAGTATTTCTGATGTGTTGCTTAATTAGTATGATGATTATCATGACAGATGCTCAAATAAGTAGTACATTTAACATTTAGTAAATGATTTTAAAGACCAAAAATGATTTTAAAGACCAAAAATGATAATGTCAATAAGAATTGTAATGATGATAAGCATAGATTTATGAAGCATTGTTTGCAAAGGAATTTCCTAGAAGAGTGCCATTCATTCATTGTGTACTGTATGACCGCATGAATAAAGGGTTGTTCTAGTTAAATGTATTTTAATTCATATTTTAATTTCCGGTAAGGTTTGGTAATTTCAATTATTTCTTTCTTGTTGCTACAAATACTGTAGTACTACAATTTTAGTGATAAACTTTTTAAAAAATTAATCATTTTGGATTTTCATGTTCACAAGATTTATGAGATGTTGCATTGAAAATCAAAGACAGTATAGCTCTTCCAAAGAGGAGGGTTAAGTTGAGTAAAATTTAATTATTGAAACAGATTAAAAGTAAAATTGATGAATTAATTTGAATTAAATAAAATCAATTCTGTTTCTCCAGTAAAGAGCATTCTGTCAGATTCCAATTCAATCAGCTCTTTGCAGCTTCATACTTAAATGTCTTAAATTTATACTGCAACTTTTTGTTCAACTCGTTTTCTGACCTTACATTTTCAACTTCAGTTCATTCCTATCCTGCTTGTAGCTTTTGTCAATATTCATCGCGCATAAAGTTAATGTTACATATTTCTTCACCTTGTGGCATTTTGCATTAATATTTTTTGATCTATAATTCAACTTTACAACATCTGTCAGTGTTCTAATTTTGGGGTTGACGTGCTTGACCATCTGTACTCTTGTGTACATGTGTTGGATTTTGTGAACAGTTTTTCATAAAGACATCCATTGTTGTTGTAGTACAGTCAATTCACTATGCAATATGCAATATATTCCTGAATTCATTGCTGGTACATAAAAGAGGCACTGGTATGCAAGTGTTAGTCACAGCTTGTTCAGGTGAAATTTGATGATGAAATAATTATTTTACCAGTAGGTGGTGTAATTTTTAACATGCATGCCACAATTCCATGTGTTTAACCAAACAGCAGTTTCCTGGTTTGACTATTAAATGCAGTGAGAAAGCCTGTTTAGCACCTAAGAACTTTCTACGTAATTGTCACAGTACATTACAGTTTGAGTAATTAAAGATGGTGGCCAAAATGGCTGTCACCATACTTTAAACAGTGAAACATAGCTGTGGTTGCTTTTATATTAGTTTCATTAATGGACTATTATGTTTCTTTAAATATATGTATGGTGATTAGAAGCTTTTAGTTGTCCTAAGATGGCACTTAAAATGGCTGCCAGTATGTAACAGAAAGTATCTGAAATATTTGATGTTAACAGTTCCTAATGTTAAGTATTCTATCCCATATAGCCCTTGGGTATTTTTTACAGATTACAAGAATATTGGCACGGAATTTCAATTTTGTCTCATCTGCGAAGCAGGACGAAGAGACAGGGATCATTTTGTCGTTGTTGTGGCGGCGGTAGCCAGAAATGTTTAACATGAGCTCATAACTTAAGTTATGAATGGTGTGCATTTATGTAACTTGGCGCAGGGGTAGAAGATATGGGTACTGTTCAAATGAGCATGATTGGGGAGTTGTGTGTGAATACTTATTGGCTTATTTGCATAATAATAAAAATATTTTTATCTATGATATTTCTAAAAATAAAGCGGATGTGGGATTTTGCTGCACAAATGATCATATATGTGAAGAGCATTGTCTACACTAAATGGTGAGGTGTAGTGTACATATTAATAATTAGGTTATTTGCATAACAAAAGACTTCCGGACAAAATGTTTAACCTTAGATCTTAACTTAAGTTATAAATGATGCACATTCATGTAACTGAGCACAGGGTAGAGGACATTAGTACTTTTCAATTGAGCATGATTGGGGGTTGTGTTTGCATACTAATTACCTTATTAGCATAAATGAAAATATTTGTATCTATGATATTTCTGAAATTAAAGTGGATGTTGGGATTTTGTTTACACAAGTGTTCATATATGTGAAGAGCATTGTGTGCATTTAATGGTGAGGTGTAATGTGCATGTTAATAATGTTAGGTTATTTGCATAAGAATAGATTTCGATACAAAATATTTAACCTGAGATAATAACTTGGTACAGTGGTAGAGGTCATTGGTGCTGTTCAGTTGAGATGATTGTGGGGATGTGTGTGCATAATTAATTAGCTTATTTGCATAACAATTAAGATAATTGTATCTATGATATCTCTTAAATCAAAGTGGGTGTGGGGACACTTTTTTTCTAATCAATGTTACTTGTAAAAACATGCATTGTTACTAATTGTAAAATGAGAAATCAAAAATATATGGCATGCGATACTTACTACTTTAAATTTATAGTTATGCGTCTGATCGAGAAAAAGTTAAGAAACAGATTGGTATAAAACCATGTTGATATCTCATTCCTAGAAGAAGTTATTGAACTTTAAAGATTTTTCTTACCTGCATAAAAATGAATTGTACTGAGTCTAAGTCATCATTATGTTGTCATCACAGCACTTCCTGTTAAGAATAGTACAGGAAGTGCTGTGATGACATCATAATGATTATTTGGACTCGACGACGACGACGACAAGTGAACACACAAATACAATAACGGGGTCATCACCTGCGTTATTGGTTATGATAGTAACAATGCTGTCACGAAACGCTTAATACGACCCGGACAAGAACACAGGTACGACGTACGGACAGACATAACATCGACAACCAAGTCAATGTCCACGGCCTTTGATAACCAGTTGTGGTGCACTGGCTTGTCTACCCAACCCAGGCTTGAACCCAGGACCTCGTGGTCTGTAGACATGTATGATAATCGCTACACCACAGGAGGTAGATGACTTGGACTCAGACTTACTATCTCTTTTACGCATACCAGAAAAATCTTAATAATTTCTTGTAGGAATAAGATATTAACTTGGATTTTTCACCAATCAGTTTCTTTTATTGTCCTCGATCAAATAAATTAAACTGAAATTCCATGGTAATATTCCTTAAAGTATTCTATTCCTTAGCCCTTGGGTATTTTTTTCCAGATTAAAAATATGCCATGATAATTGTATGATTGATCGTTATGATATCCAAGATGGTAGCCAAAATGGCTGACCATGATGGTGAAGCAGAATATACTATTGTGATTCTTGATCACAGCAGAAAACATGACAGCCAAATAGTGAATGGTAGCTTTTGATTGCATCAGCAACATGTGCTTAACTGCTGTCAGTTTTATGTCATTTTGTTTACACATTTTTCAAAAAACATTCAAATGATGAGCATTTTCCTAATTTTGTATTTATTTATAATTTTTACAAAGGTGTACTACTCTATGATGCTTGCTCAAGGTAGTGAGGAGCATCTGGATTGTTCATTGGAAGTGAGCTGTGTTGTGGGCAACTTACAACCATTCACTCGTTATGATATATCTGTCGCTCTGGTCAATGGCGCAGGCGAGGGACCAAGATCAAACCCAGTTTCAGTCACAACTGAAGAAGGTGGTAAGTAAAACCATGAAGTTTATTATCTTTTTCTTTCTCACTGTGGAACAGGAGTACTTTCTATTATTTCTGTGACACTCAATGATGTATGATTATGAATAATTTTGATAATCAAATGTGAAAGTTCAGTACATTCCGTGTGGTAAAGAACAATGAGTCAAACAATGAGTCATACAGGTCATATGACTTAACTGAAAGGGTTCGGTTTTATTTTGTCTTAGAACCTAGTAGATAATACTAGATATACAAACCATTTGGGAGGAATTATCTATCTGAAATTTGGAATTTCCATAATCTTTTTTGTATTTAAAGGTATATGGACAGGTGGAGATATTTTGAAAGTGCATTTAATTTTAAACAGAGCAGTCTTGAAATGGCTACAAAAAAGTTATGAAAAATCAAAAGTTTTCAAAAATAATTTTCAGCCTATGTAAAGTGATACAGGAATACAGCTTAAAATTCTGTTAAGCCCTCATCAAACAAACAAACAAACAAAATTCTTTAATGTAATTCTATATATTTCTTACCAAAATTTCAAATATCAAAGGCTCTGAAATTGGTTTTACTGTTAAATCTGTATCAAGGTTTTAAAGATATCCAATTTCCTGTTCATTATAGCCAACTTCTCTGATTTAAAAATAAATAGTTGTCTCATTCTGAGTCACAAAATATTGTACAATTTATGCTAATTAGATATCTATATAATTTTAAAATGCTATAAAATGGCAAAATTTGGACCAATCTTAATATGACTTTGGTGTTTGCTTGGTTTTATGTACATTTTAAACCATTGATGTTGCTACTTGTCCATACACTGTTAAAGGCTGATTATCTTTGTCTTATAGCTATATGTGACTAAAAATAGAAACTAATGATACCTATGAGTGTTTTCTTCATTTATTATCAAATAAAGATGAAAATTTTGTAAAGATAAATTTCATGAACATGTGATAATTTGATAATTGGTTACTTGTTGGCAAAATTATTGCTTTAAATATTTGATATTCATTTCTTAAAATTTGCACTTTGCCCAAATACTTAAATTTTTTTTTTTTTTTTTTATATGCAACCATTTAATAAGTATGATAAATATATGAATAGCCAATAAAAACTCAATGTACAGCACCAAATTGAAATCATGATAGGTTGCCTTTTAAGAATACCTTCAACTTTAGAAGAAAGCTGCTTTGGAAATTAGTTGGTTCTAATCTTAGTCACTGATCTGATGTTCACACCTGACCAACTGCTTTATGTTTACTATTTAAGCCTGTTCAAGGGAGAGTTAAGGGTATGAGAAGCTTCACATGTATTGTTCTTGTGCATGTGCTTTGATGAAAGCTACACAAGCCAATCCCCAGATTCCAGGCTTAATTGTTATTGCATTCTTATGATAATATCATTACCAGTGTGTTCATTAAGCAATTAAGCACAGCAGTTGTGTTTAGCAGGTACTGTAGTGGCATAGTTGGGTAGCAATATGGAGGTTATATCAGCTAATATTATGTGGCTGCTCGTGTTCGTTTTCAGTGTAATAAAAGTTGGAGTAGCATTTGAGGATCAAGGTGATGGCAGCAATTTAGCTTCTCCGGAAGGTTTGGAAGTTTCTTAATGTACCTATGGATATTATTAATAAGATATTGTTTTATTCTTGTGCTCTGTTACACTGATAGAATGTAATATGTTCATGACTTATTATCAAGCTTTTCCAGGAGAAAATTTCAGTTGGGATTTTCCCCAACTGGGAATTTTTTCGACCGGAATTTCAGAAAATCCTAACTGGGATGAATTGGTCCAAATTGGGAATATGTTCAATCCCTGTTGGGACCACCAGTTC
Organism: Chiridota heheva; assembly: GCA_020152595.1. Lineage (NCBI taxonomy): Eukaryota > Metazoa > Echinodermata > Holothuroidea > Apodida > Chiridotidae > Chiridota > Chiridota heheva. The sequence continues at coordinate 230,763 of JAIGNY010003354.1, forward strand.
ATCCCAGTTGGGAATTTGTTCAATCCAAGTTGGGACTTGTTCATCCCAGTAGGGAACATTCAATCCAAATTGGGACCAGTTTATCCCAGCATCCCAGTTGGGAATCTCACTGGGATTTTCCTCTGGGTGTTCATATAGTCCTTGTACTGCTAAAGACAAAAAAAAATTAAAAAATTGATATCAAATTTGCTATTGTTTATCACTTCTAAACCTTCAATGAAAATAGTAAAATGAAAAGTGCATCCATTTAGAGAAATCTTACATGTTTTGGTTTTTCTTGACTTCATATTTATTCAATTTATTTTATTTTATTTTTTATTTTTTATTTTTGTTTATCTAGTTTTTTCTTGTTCGTTATAACAGTTCCTAGTGAAGTTAAAATCAATGATTTTGCTGCCTCCAGTTCCAGACTTAGTGTGAAGTGGGAGAGACCACTCCAAGACAATGGGAAGTTGCTGGGATACCACCTATTCTTTGTAAAATGTAAGTATATTACTGCTATCAAACTCCTTGATTTTAATTTCTTAGCAGAGTTCTGACTTACATTTATTTACTGTCATGACCTGTGGGAGTGGTCAGTTCCTATCCCCCCTGGGTATTTGCCCTCTAAGCCCCATCACTTTAACCCTTTACTTGACAGTAGGTGGCCTCCAGCTGCCTAGGCATCCACATCAGTGATCGACCAGATGTTGGGGATGTCCCTCTGTATATAGAGGGACACTATTATAATACTTACGCAAGGATGAAAAGGCCAAAATTAGCAATCATTTGATCCACTTTTGTATGTACTTATAGACAGACAAAATTAAATTATCAGTGATAAATTCACCACATTTTGAGCTGTCTATCCTGTATTGTTCACAAATACCATTGATGATGCAGACAGCCAATGCCATTGTCATAACATGCGAAAGCAAAGGAATTGAAACCATAAATACATTCTTGATTACACACACAAATGATGAAATGTCCTAAAATTGCCCAAATACCATTTGGCCAGAAGCTGGAAATTTTTACAAACTGAACGGAATTAAAAAATGCAACCTTTTTGTAATTTAGCTTGTAAAAGGTCAAACTGACATCTCTCATCTGCATCAATGGGCTTTATGTTGTAGATGTATGATGTATTACTCTCAGTGTCACTAAGGACAAGGGAGGGGAATGACATGGATATTGTGCAGTAAGCTATGCTGAAGGGGCCTCAAAAGTTAATAATAAAAAAAAGACCAATGAATATTCTTAGTATATGAATATGTAGTAACATCTCAAAATGTTATGAATAACATGCAAATATTGTGCAGTGTATACAATGGAAAATTTGATTCCTCAAATTCATGGTGCCTTTACTATGTTTGCTGCAATGGATACTAATCTATCTAAGGAAAGAATCTACAATTTGTATCCTAAGCAAGGGTACCATGACTTGTATTCTAAGCAAGGGTACCATGACTTGTATCCTAAGCAAGGGCACCATGACTTGTATCCTAAGCAATGGTACCATGACTTGTATCCTAAGCAAGGGTACCATGACTTGTATCCTAAGCAAGGGTACCATGACTTGTATCCTAAGCAAGGGTACCATGACTTGTATCCTAAGCAATGGTACCATGACTTGTATCCTAAGCAAGGGTACCATGACTTGTACCCTAAGCAAGGGTACCATGACTTTTATCCTAAGCAAGGGCACCATGACTTGTATCCTAAGCAAGGGTACCATGACTTGTATCCCTAAGCAAGGGTACCATGACTTGTATCCTAAGCAAGGGTACCATGACTTGTATCCTAAGCAAGGGTACCATGACTTGTATCCTAAGCAAGGGCACCATGACTTGTATCCTAAGCAAGGGTACCATGACTTGTATCCTAAGCAAGGGTACCATGACTTGTATCCTAAGCAAGGGTACCATGACTTGTATCCAAAGCAAGGGTACCATGACTTGTATCCTAAGCAAGGGTACCATGACTTGTATCCTAAGCAAGGGTACCATGACTTGTATCCTAAGCAATGGTACCATGACTTGTATCCTAAGCAAGGGTACCATGACTTGTATCCTAAGCAAGGGTACCATGACTTGTATCCTAAGCAAGGGTACCATGACTTGTATCCTAAGCAAGGGTACCATGACTTGTATCCTAAGCAAAGGGTACCATGACTTGTATCCTAAGCAAAGGGTACCATGACTTGTATCCTAAGCAAGGGTACCATGACTTGTATCCTAAGCAAGGGTACCATGACTTGTATCCTAAGCAAGGGTACCATGACTTGTATCCTAAGCAAGGGTACCATGACTTGTATCCTAAGCAATGGTACCATGACTTGTATCCTAAGCAAGGGTACCATGACTTGTATCCTAAGCAAGGGTACCATGACTTGTATCCTAAGCAAGGGCACCATGACTTGTATCCTAAGCAAGGGTACCATGACTTGTATCCCAAGCAAGGGTACCATGACTTGTACCCTAATCAAGGGTACCATGACTTGTATCCTAAGCAAGGGTACCATGACTTGTATCATAATCAAGGGTACCATGACTTGTATCCTAAGCAAGGGTACCATGACTTGTATCCTAAGCAAGGGTACCATGACTTGTATTCTAAGCAAGGGTACCATGACTTGTACCCTAAGCAAGGGTACCATGACTTTTATCCTAAGCAAGGGCACCATGACTTGTATCCTAAGCAAGGGCACCATGACTTGTATCCTAAGCAAGGGCACCATGACTTGTATCCTAAGCAAGGGTACCATGACTTGTATCCTAAGCAAGGGTACCAAGACTTGTATCCTAAGCAAGGGTACCATGACTTGTATCCTAAGCAAGGGTACCATGACTTGTATCCTAAGCAAGGGTACCATGACTTGTATCCTAAGCAAGGGTACCATGACTTGTATCCCAAGCAAGGGTACCATGACTTGTACCCTAAGCAAGGGTACCATAACTTGTATCCTACTCAAGGGTACCGTGACTTGTATCCTAAGCAAGGGTACCATGACTTGTATCCTAAGCAAGGGTACCGTGACTTGTATTCTAAGCAAGGGTACCATGACTTGTATCCTAAGCAAGGGTACCGTGACTTGTATCCTAAGCAAGGGTACCATGACTTGTATCCTAAGCAAGGGTACCATGACTTGTATCCTAAGCAAGGGTACCATGACTTGTATCCTAAGCAAGGGTACCATGACTTGTATCCTAAGCAAGGGTACCAAGACTTGTATCCTAAGCAAGGGTACCATGACTTGTATCCTAAGCAAGGGTACCATGACTTGTATCCTAAGCAAGGGTACCATGACTTGTATCCTAAGCAAGGGTACCATGACTTGTATCCTAAGCAATGGTACCATGACTTGTATCCTAAGCAAGGGCACCATGACTTGTATCCTAAGCAAAGGTACCATGACTTGTATCCCAAGCAAGGGTACCATGACTTGTACCCTAAGCAAGGGTACCATGACTTGTATCCTAAGCAAGGGTACCATGACTTGTACCCTAAGCAAGGGTACCATGACTTTTATCCTAAGCAAGGGCACCATGACTTGTATCCTAAGCAAGGGCACCATGACTTGTATCCTAAGCAAGGGCACCATGACTTGTATCCTAAGCAAGGGTACCATGACTTGTATCCTAAGCAAGGGTACCAAGACTTGTATCCTAAGCAAGGGTACCATGACTTGTATCCTAAGCAAGGGTACCATGACTTGTATCCTAAGCAAGGGTACCATGACTTGTATCCTAAGCAAGGGTACCATGACTTGTATCCTAAGCAATGGTACCATGACTTGTATCCTAAGCAAGGGTACCATGACTTGTATTCTAAGCAAGGGTACCATGACTTGTATCCTAAGCAAGGGCACCATGACTTGTATCCCAAGCAAGGGTACCATGACTTGTATCCCAAGCAAGGGTACCATGACTTGTACCCTAAGCAAGGGTACCATAACTTGTATCCTACTCAAGGGTACCGTGACTTGTATCCTAAGCAAGGGTACCATGACTTGTATCCTAAGCAAGGGTACCGTGACTTGTATTCTAAGCAAGGGTACCATGACTTGTATCCTAAGCAAGGGTACCATGACTTGTATCCTAAGCAAGAGTACCATGACTTGTATCCTAAGCAAGGGTACCATGACTTGTATCCTAAGCAAGGGTACCATGACTTGTATCCTAAGCAAGGGTACCATGACTTGTATCCTAAGCAAGGGTACCATGACTTGTATCCTAAGCAAGGGTACCATGGCTTGTATCATAAGCAAGGGTATCATGACTTGTATCCTAATCAAGGGTACCATGACTTGTATCCTAAGCACGGGTACCATGACTTGTATCCTAAGCAAGGGTACCATGACTTGTATCCTAAGCAAGGGTACCATGCTTGTATCCTAAGCAAGGGTACCATAACTTATATTCTAAGCAAGGGTACCATGACTTGTATCCTAAGCAAGGGTACCATGACTTGTATCCTAAGCAAGGGTACCATGCTTGTATCCTAAGCAAGGGTACCATGACTTGTATCTTAAGCAAGGGTACCATGATTTGTATCATTATTCGCTCAATTGTAGCTAGAATTTAATGAGACCCATGTAAAGAATCGCATTAATCTTTTTGACAGATGATGATGACGACAACCTGTCCCCAGCTAGTAACTACACGGTGGATGATCCAGAAACGCTGGAATGCAAGGTGGAAGCTGATCCAAATTCCAAGTATGAGGTCTCTGTGTCAGCCTTTACAAGCAAAGGGGATGGTATAGTCGGAAAAAAATCAGCTTCTACTGGAAAACCATTAAGTAAGCATTATAACATATGTTCACATCAAAACTTGTAAAGGACAGGTACATTCCATGCTGCCATAATGCAACAAGTGCTGATATCTTGATGTGATGATAAAATTAGTGGGGAGCTAGGGATTTGTGCCCTATCATTTGGCATTCCAAAGATCAGATTTTAATTCTACAAATATGAATATAATCATAAAAATATGTAATTGTGGTGGCATTGATAAGTAATTGTATGAAGTTTACCTTATTAATAACCTTGAGGTGGCAGAGCCTTAAGTGATTCTGCCTAAACAAGAGCTTGTAAAATATGAATGTTTTTTCTGTTTTTCTATTATTTCCTCTACTCTGAAAGATGTATACTTCCATATCCAAGATGCGTACTCTTTTCAGTGACATTTTGTGCATCGTTACCTTAAGGCATTGTTTTATTCTTTGTGTGTTCTAATGATCAATGAGGTTATAAAGTATAAGTCACACAAGTCAATTGTAGACATGAAGAAAATGTCTACAGATTGCTTTTCAGGATAAACAGAGTAACGATGCTCACAGTCATCTGGAACTGTAGAATGCTCTTTAGGATTAACAAGAGTTAGGATGCTCATAGTCATCTGGATCTACAGTGTTATGATGCTCTACAGTCAGATTGCTCTTTAGGATTAACAAAGTCCAGATGCTCACAGTCATCTGGAATTGTAGAATGCTCTTCAGGATTAACATAAGTTAGCATGCTCACAGTCATTGCTTTTTAGGATTAACATGGTCAGGATGTTCATAGTCATCTGGAACTTTATATTGCTCTTCAGGATTAACAGAGTCAGAATACTCATAGATTGTTCTTCAGGATTAACATAGTCGGGATGTTCAGAGTCATCTGTAGATTGCTCTTCAGGATTAACGTAATCAGGATGCTCAAAGTCGACTGTAGATTGCTCTTTAGGATTAAGTCAGGATGCTTGCTCTTCAGGATTAACAGAGTCAGTGTGCTCATAGTCATCTGGAACTTGCTCTGCAGGATTAACAGTCAGGATGCTCATAGTCATGCTCTTCAGGAATAACATAGTCAGGTTACTCAAAGTGTAGATTGCTCTTTAGGATTAACACAGTAAGGATGCTCATAGTAGATTGCTCTTCAGGATTAACAGAGTCAGGATGCTCATAGTCATTTGAGACTGTAGATTGCTTTTAAGGATTAACACAATCAGGATGCTTATAGTCATCTGAAAATGTAGAACTGTAGATTGCTCTTCAGGATTAACACATGCTCATAGTCATCTGAGACTGTAGATTGCTCTTTAGGATTAACACAGTCAGGATGCTTGCTCTTCAGTCTGGAACTTGCACTGCATGATTAATAGAGTCAGTATGCTCATAGTCATCTGGAACTTGCTCTGCAGGATTAACAGAGTTGGGATGCTTATAGTCATCTGGAACTGTAGATTGCTCTTCAGGATTAACACAGTCTGGATGCTCACAGTCATAAATTGCTCTTCAGGATTAACAGTAAGGATGCTCAAAGTCATCTGACTGTTCATTCTAAAGAGAAATCTGGGACTGTAGATTTCTCTTTAGAATGAACAGTCTGGATGCTCAAAGTCATCTGAGACTGTAGATTGCTCTTTGGGATTAACACAGTCAGGATGCTTGCTCTTCAGGATTAGGAGAGTCAGTATGCTCATAGTCATCTGGAACTTGCTCTGCAGGATTAACAGAGTCAGGATGCTCATAGTCATCTGGAACTGTAGATTGCTCTTTATGATTAACACAGTCAGGATGTTTATAGTCATCTGTAGATTGCTCTTCAGAATTAACACAGTCTGGATGCTCATAGTCATCTGGAACTTGCTCTTTAGGATTAACACATGCTCATAGTCATCTGGGACTGTAGATTGCTCTTTGGGATTAACACAGTCAGGTTGCTTGCTCTTCAGGATTAACAGAGTCAGTATGCTCATAGTCATCTGGAACTTGCTCTACAGGATAAGCAGAGTCAGGATGCTTATAGTCATCTGGAACTGTAGATTGCTCTTCAGGATTTACAGGAGTCAGGATGATCATAGTCATCTGGAACTGTGCTTCTTCAGGATTAACAGAGTCAGGATGCTCATAGTCATCTGGAACTTGCTCTGCAGGACTAACAGAGTCGGGATGCTCATAGTCATCTTGCTCTTTATTCATGCAGCAGAAGCAATATGCTTTTATATGATGACAACTTTAGTAGAACCATTTTCAAGACCCTTACTTCTAGTTTTCTTGTGAATTGTGAACAACAATCACAATCTTAAGTAAATATGGATAGGAGAAATAAGTGAAACAAAGCTGTGTTAAGTCTGCGACAGTACATGTATGGTAAATAAATTGTTCAAGCTGTTCATTGAAAGTGTAACAATTAATTATTTTAATTTTAACAAATTCCAGTGTAATTTTTACAAACACGGCTTTTGGTAGCATGAATAAGCGTACTATTAAAGTTCCCTGACTAATCAATGCTCATGTACTAAACCCACTCATACTGTTTTTGTGTTGTTGATTTTGCATTAAACAGAGCCTGTAGCATCAGGTGCACCACAGCTTGGAGACCCAGGAGTTAGTAGGGATCAATTCAATCTCACATCCGAGCACGATGAAAAAAATGGCGGAAGGCCAGACTTTGTGACTATCTATTATAGGCCTAAGGGTGAGTGGTAAAGTAGTGTATGGTAACATGTTGTACACATACTTATCATTAAATTGTTTTGTTTCATTCCAGAACTGACAGATAGGATACATTTTGCATTTCTTTATATTCTTAAGAGGAATTTCTATATGATGCTGTTGGGAAATTATATTTCAAGTTATTCAGTACTTTTTATTGTTTTGCAGCAATGGAAGGGACTCATGAAGATCGGAAGCAAGATAATCTTTTTATACTTCTTAGAGCTGTAGATTATATAGAATTTCTTCAATAACACAACTCCTTTATGTCTTATTATCCCCTCTTATGTCTCTTGAAAAGAAATTTCTGTACTCATATTTGGATACTCTCGCCTCAAAGAAACATAGAATGATGCATTCCTGGCATGAATAGCAATTGAATGAAATTCATGTGATGCACGTTTCAAGAAAGTTAGAAAACTCATTTGGAATTTAAAGGTGTACCAACCCCTAAAAACACCCTTAGACAATATTTGGGTTGGGTGCGTTAACGTTGTCATTGACTATCTACAGGTGATCCCGATGCAGATTGGCAAAATACTGGTAAAGCTGATGCTCTTGATGATGATTACATTATAGTAGATGATCTGGAGGATGGAACCGAATATGAAGTTTACTACATCTTAGAAAATGAATGGGGCAGTGTACAAAGTGAAACGACTGTGATTAAAACAACAGGAACAGGTAAGAATTCTATTGTCTTTTTAATTAAGTTATGAGCGATATGTGTTGGATTGAGATTTCCTAGATAACTTTCCAGGCACATCCCCATAAGTATATTTTATTGATCTTGCCTGGACATTTCAGGTACATGTACAATTGACTTGTGCTTGGTATATAATTTCACACGGAGTACCTAGTGATCAGTGATATGAATTGAACCCAAACCCCTAGCTTGATCCAGAAATGGGCAGGGTGTCACTGACCAAATGGTGTGTTTAAAAGGCATCAATTGCATGTTAACTTAGAATGCAGGTTTGAGGGCACTTGAAATGTCAAGAAGGGAGTAGTAAATACATTAGGAAGCTTCCCTGTACCTTTTTTTTTATTATTCAGGAACTAATCAGCATGAAAAGAAGGCAAAAATGTTTTTGAGCAAAATGTAGAGTGCTTAGTGAAAAGGGCAGGGTAGAGTCAGTGAGGAACAGGGTGGGGTCAATGAAGAACAGGGTGGGTCAATGAAGAACAGGGTGGGGTCAATGAAGAACAGGGTGGGTCAATGAAGAACAGGGTGGGGTCAATGAAGAACAAGGTGGGGTCAATGAAGAACAGGGTGGGTCAATGAAAAACAGGGTGGGGTCAATGAAGAACAGGGTGGGGTCAATGAAGAACAGGGTGGGGTCAATGAAGAACAGGGTGGGTCAATGAAGAACAGGGTGGAGTCAATGAAGGACAGGGTGGGGTCAATGAAGAACAGGGTGGGGTCAATGAAGAACAGGGTGGAGGACTACACTGAAAACACTAAACTAGGGTCTGCATATACACCTGTCTGTTTTCTAGAGTTTGCTTGTTATTCATTGTTGTTTGAGTGGAAGCGAAAATAAAGGTCATATGCGGCAAGCGTTACAAATTAAGAATCAGAATTGAGATGCGTCAGTTACAACTATTTATTGAATATTCACTGATAAAGGAGTAATTGAATTGGCCTGATGTTATGTTGCCAGCTGGGTGCATATATTACAAGGAAACGAAACACTTGTAGGAAATGCATGATATTCTAGTCTAAGAATAGCCTTATAAGCCCTTTTTTTTATTTTGCTAGGCAACCAAAATTATGTACCTACAAAATGGTCAAAACCAAAAGGATTCTATGACTTGGGCACAGCAAGGACCCTTGATGTGGTTAGGTTCTTAATCAATATATTCAGCCTCCACACTTTCAATAATATACCCCTCCCTTTCCTCCCAATAGTGCATCAAAATTCACCCGCCCCCCCCCCCAATAATCCTTGAAATTCTATCTTGCAGCTCTAATGTAGTAATGTGGCTCCTTCTTGATATTTGTCAATGTGGGAGGTTGTTGTGCTCCCTCATCTTGAAGCTGAACAAAAAGCAAGAGGCTATATGTGAATTAAAATAGCCATTGGTATGTGAGTAGGTAGAAACAATGGAATATTTTTAGAATTGGAAGTGCTAATATTGCCTTAATTGTGCACAACATGTCATACGTTACATTGTACAAAACGTACCCTGTCTAACAGTGTGCAGAGCAAACATGCCTTTCATCGTGCAGAGTATTCATGGATCCTAGAGATGGATTAACAATCTGTTTGTTGTTTTCCTTTCATAGCCCCTGTTGGTGAGTAGTGGTTATGTTGGTCTGTGCATTTTACGGAGTTTGTTATATATTTGGTTTTATCTTTGTTCCACATTTCAGATCACCATAGTAAATAAAGTAGTCTGCACCAAGAATGACCTGGTGTTAAAAGGGGAATGGTGTCAATTTGGTTCATAGTCACAGCTTGCAGACAATATGTTTCAAGGTCACTGTGATTCATTCATGATGGCAGTATTCTAATAAGGATTCTCAAAATGGTACAATAAAAGGAGCTGGTGGCCTAAAAGTGACGGCGTATTTTTCTTAGTCTCAAGAATATTTTAACTTTTTGTGCAAGTGATGGTACTGAAAACCTTCAATACAGATGTTAATATTAATCATAATTATTTCTTATGAATACTTCAGTTATTTTTTAACGTCATGAGTTGTTGTTGCTGGCTGTTTCTTCGCTTGCGAAGATCATAAAGACGATCTTTGCCCAAATGACATGAGTATCAAATATAAAAAGTTATTTCACTATTCCATTGACTTAGCCAAAATTCACTTTTTGACCACAAGTTCCTTTAAGAAAGATACCAATATTTCAGTTCGTTTCCATTGGCTCTTCATTACTGTCTTACTTCTTACTTTGTATTGTTGATGAATTTGTTAAATTTTTCCTGATTAGAAAAGTAGTTTCAATATTTTTGTCAAATTATTATTGATTCTTGTCCAGTGTAGCTCAAGTGTGGATTGTTATATTGAAATAAGTGGTGCAGTGTACTGTGCTGTTCTGCCAGAATATTAAGAGTTTCATTGGTTTGATAGGAAATAGCTGTCTGTTAAAGCAAGTTTTTGAAACTTAAGTACTGCTGCAGTGTTTAGCTGGACTAAATAATTTAACCAATGGCAGATAAGCCAAATTAATAAAAGTACTTGAGCATTTATAGGCTGCCTACAATGTAATGCATCACAAATTGTGTGTATGCTTAACAATTTTGAAAATTTAGTCCATCAGACTCCATTTTACTCTCTAGTTTTGGTATTTTTTGATAATTCACAAAACTTAAATCAAAGTGTCAAAAATTATAATCCAGATCTAGGGTTAGTATTTTATTTGATATTCAAGATTGCCTTTACCTTTGAATTCATCAAGTCTTCCATCATGATTGATTGTGTGTGTATTCCTGTTTTTTTTATATTTTTTTTATCCCTAAACATATGTGGTCCATCTGGACTTATTTGGAGAAGGGAAATGTTGAAGCTATGCATGACCTGAAGTATTTCTGTGTACATAAAGTACTTTTGTCTCATCAGTATTTCCTGTATAAACTATTCCTTTAAAGAGATGAAGCCATTGTGATGATCAATATTAAATAAAAAAGTGTTGAAAAATTGGTTGAACACTTTTGCCCTCTTTCATATTTCAAGTTCAGTTTAAGTTATAAAATACATTTGCAGTGAATGAGCAAATTTCATTGGCCTATCTCTTTGCTGTTGATTCTATGAAGATCGTTCTTTGGATAAAGTATAATCATTTGACAAAATTTTCAAAGAAATTGTATAATAATAGAGTTTCATTCAACAGAAATATCAATAGAATTCATCAGTACTCACCAAAACAAATGTGATTTAAAAAAGTGTTAGTCTCTTTAGAAATGATAAAATATAGAGATGGCAGCTTAGCAATTCGAAAATAAACAATTTAAATCATGAAATGGGATACTTTTATTCTGAAGGCAAGTAGGTTGAAAGTCAAGTTATTTTTGCAGTGTTACAAAATTCATTGCATGATATTTCATTTTTGTATCTTTTTGTTTTTGTTTCTGTTTTTTATGATTCTCGTCTCCTTCTATTTGGTGAGTTATATGAATTCTTTACAACATGGCAGCTCTGGAGGTTCAAAGGTTGCCAAAGCTTAAAAGTGGTTATTACATAATACTGTTTTATGCTAACCTCTGACATGGTTCATTCTTATATGCAGGTTTATATGGGGAATTAAGCTACAAAAGTTTTCTTTTCTTTAAAAAGCCTTTAACTCTGTAATTTGTATAAAACACATATAACAAGCAAGTATAAAAAATGTGTTGTAATGTTGAGCCTAATCAAACCATATAATTGGATATCCATATGAGTTCTTTAACCCAACGATGTCGTTTACATAAAAAGCATATAAGAGACTAATTACTTTCTTTATAATGTTGAGCATAATCATATCATGTGTGTTGGATATCTATAGATCAATATACTCTGCTTTATACTCACCTACATTCCAATCTGTGACTTATAGGGTTGGAGGTTCATGGTGCCTTCAATGAATTTCTGTCCAGGCAAATAGCTATAAATAGTGGTATGATATTAATATGAGTATGATATTAATGAATTAAGTGGGTACTACTTTGATCAATTATTACAAGATGGTTTCCTTCAAGACATCTTTGAGGTAAAAGGGAATCATAGTTTTTTTTCCAAAAGATTTGTTTTAAATTAATCAGAAGTTGGCATAATTGCAAGCCCCAATATCTTTGTTTTATGACCTCCCAGTAATTCATGGGTTTATGCCAGAGAATCAAATCTTGCTACCAGAAATTTCAAGGAATACTTAAGGAAAAATTTCTGAAATTTTGGAGAAAAGTTAAGACATTTTGAGGAAATGTTGGCTATTTTGTGGACTCTAAATAGGCATAATTAAAAATTTGTTGATCTCAAGATGGCTGGTAGAAGCAAACTCTCGTCTAAGACTGATTGAATTTATCAGTATTACCAAAAATCAAGCACACTGAATTTGCAAATAAGACAACATCATTCACAAAAATAAAACGTGAAACTTCTTACTTTGTGTAACCTACGATTTAATGCTTTTTGCCAAACTTGTAAAGTTATAGCAGGTTTATGTGGAATGCTAAACAAGCCATGTTGCTCAACTTTCAAAGCAGGATCTGTCATTGATGACAGTAGATTGAAATCTAAATTTTCAACTCAGGACATTCTAATTTTCTGAATACCTGATTATTTGGCTTACTTGATCATTTACTAATTGATTGAGTGGAAGTTTGAGTTAATCCAGATTAAATTGCATGTCAGTTTCATTCAAATTATTTCTTGCTCCGTTCCTTCTGTTTTTTGTTTTTTTAACAAAAGTAAATTGCATCTTAAAAAGTGTCTTAGTTAAATTCCTTTGAAGTTAGTGTTGTTGAATTTGTAAGTCCTTACATGTGGCATTCATACAAGTTTTGGGGTTAATTGGATAAAAAATGAATTTATGTTGGACATTTTTATTAATGCCCAATATGTTTATATAAAGTACAGCAAGCTAAGCCTCCACTTCAATAAGTGCACTTGAAGAGTAGCAGATGTAAGTACGTTTTATTACTGTAAGAAGTTTGTTGGGAATTATACTATGGGGAGCCTGTGGTTTAAGAATTTGCACTTGTCTGGAGAAATATATGATAACAGGTTCTAAGATAACAGTGTCAATATATATGAATGCAAGGGGTGTATATCACGTATTGGTGAATGGTATCACTAAACTTGTTTTTTTTACAAAGCTAGAGGTTATAAAGTGGAATACATAATTAGTCCACTTTTATTTACATGAACTTGCTTAAACATGATTTAACAGACAAGCAGGATGTACGTCCTGATTGTCTAATTCAAGTTACAGTATGTGACGGATGAAAGTATAAAATGCTTCAATTTTTGTTGAAATAACAGTAGACTGTTTGGTTAGCAATTTGAAATAAATGATTTAAAATCATGAAATGGCACATTTTCAATCTGAGGGTAAGTAGGTTGACAGTCAAGTTATTATTGCAGTCTTACAAAAGTCATTGCATGACATTTCACTTGTTTTTTTTTTTTTTTTTTTATGAATCTCGTATCCTATTTGGTGAGTAATATGAATTCTTTACAACATGGTATGTAAGAAGTTTATTGGGAATTATACTATGGGGAGACTGTGGTGTAGACCTTTTTACATCAGAATCGGCAATTTCCAGAAATCTAATTGACAAAACGTTACATGTCTGAAATTCACGTGATTGTATAGGACCAATCAAATGCTGGTGGAATACTGACGATTGCCAAAATCACTAGGGTATGGGGTCAAGCCCATTAACAAGCATTTTCACACACCACTCAACAGTATATGCATGCAGAAATGGGTACTTTACTGCACTAATCAGTGACTTGAATTGTAGCGTGATTTGGTTATTGAATTCCATGTCAGACTGAAAACTTCATATAAACTGTATTCTCTAAATTCACAAAAGTTTTCCCGATATGGAAAATCTGTTGTCTCATTCACAAGTAATGTGGAGATTAGCTGCCGATAACACTTGATACTGCCTTCTTACATTTGTGTTGTCAGGTCAATGTCACGATTTCATACCATAAGGCCCTCTTCACTGAACACCACCATTTTTTTAATTTGAACGATAATTGTCAATTTACATCTTTTTTGTGTGTTTAAACTCTTTATAAATTATTTTATTTTAAAGGAATGCTAAGGGAATGTGAATCCCAAAGAACACAGTGTTATATTAGCAAAATCAGCATATTTGAGTACACATTCTAGGCCTGCATTAAACATATACTGTCATAATAGATCATGAGGCCCAACTGGCAATTTGAATCTTACCTGGTTATTTAGCTACTTCCTTCTGATGGGAGGACCGCTTGGAATCTCATTTTTGAAAAATCCTATAACAAGTAATAGGCCTACTAGCAAAGCAAATTAAACTTGTACGTTTTCAGCTTGTTGTACTGTGCTTATGTACATGTACGATGCATACAAAAAGTATGTTAATGCATTTTACACACTGTACTTTCCAAAAATATGTTGTACTTCGGTATGCAATGATATGTATGCACTTAACTGACTGTGCTTACTGTTTGTATGTGCATACAAACAATTATAAGACATGCTCGCATTGTTGTTTTTGAACAATATTCCCTGCAGCTGATTGGTTGGTTAGTAAAGGAAAAATTCCCCCAGCATTTGATTGGTTAAAGTACCCTGACGTTTCACGTCTGGCACATCTCGGTTTGAAAAGGTCTATAAGAATTTTCACTTGGTCTGGAGAAATATATGATATCAGGCTGTACTGAAGATAACAATATCAATAACAAATTATCAGAGGATGTATCTGCTGCTATAACTGAAACTGGTGCACCCAGGGATGTAACAAGCCCCGTTGTCAATAAGTATGATTCAAAATTAGTATCTGAGAATACTTTAAAAAAAAAATCATTAAAAATAAAATCCAATTTTGGTTAGTATACCATGCTCTTGTCATTAAAAACTTTGTAGTTTCTATTCCCCTAAGGAGTAAAGTTTCTTTGGGTGTAACCGTCATATTAAAAGGCTTGACATCTCATTGCATGCATAAATGGTTTTGTCAGGTAAGAGAATTGGAACCCATAACCCTGATTGTAAACTTACTGACGATTTATGGAATTTCAAACTTGGAGTGTATAATACTCTTAGATAATGTGAATGTAGATCAAACAGGTAGCTAAATTGTGGACAGGAAATGAAAATTCCTAAAAGTTTAATGCAAAACCCAATGCTGCTGAAATTACTGAGGAGTTGTAGATACACTGTCCTGCTGGGTGTCCTTGTAGAAATGTTACTCCCTAACACCGGTCCTTACTAGGGGTATAAAATAGCAATTACACACAGCACACACCCTTGGTACGATACTGAAAATTACTACATACTTCACAACATTGTGAAAAGCCATGAATACTATTACTTTTGTACAACAATCATGTCAAAAATATTTTGGATTTACAACAAGTGAGACTGAAGTTGTATTTGAAAGAGGACTTTAAAAGAAACAACATGGTAAAAGAACTACTTTAATATCTTATTCCATTAAAAAGATGTTACTCATTTGTGTAGAAATGACTGGTAGGGAAAGGCTATTAAAGAAGGCTGGTGCCCTCATCCTAAATTCTTAAAAATTCTTACTACTTTTTAACATATCCAGTTTTTAAAACAACAAAAAGGGGAAAATACAGAAAGACTGAGGAGTGTGAGATCATGCACAACTAGTCAGATTTCAAATAAGACAGCTTTAAACTTAATTGATTGGCTAACAGAATAAGATATTGTAATGCTTTTTTCACCATTGTGGTTGTTTCATATCAAATGAGTTTGCTTAAGGCAGAGAGATTTGTTGATAAGTGGCATTGTTTTGATTCTTTCTCAGGACCATCTGTAGGAAGTGGATTCTTAGAAGCCTGGTTCATCGCCATCATCTGCATTGTCATCTTGTTGCTTCTCATTCTACTTATTATATGCATCTTAAGAACACAGAAGGGCGGTAAATATAATGGTAAGTAATGTCTAGATTCACTTTCAAGTTCAATAATTGTTGACCTGGCAAATACTTGACAGACAAAAGTGTATTTAAAGGTATATGGGCATATAGAGGCAACATTAGCTCAATCTTATCAAGAAACTGAATGAAAAATGCTTAAAAATGAACTGTTTTACAGCATTTTCAAATCAATTTGCATTTTTGTATGCAACTTTGTGGTGTATTACAGGGAGACCTTTGGTATTTTCTTCTGTAAATGCTTAGCTTTTTTCAGGTCTATCTTAATTCTCTAAAGTGGTGTAACATATTTTGGCCAAAAGTTTCATTTTCAGAAATTAAAAAATTACGGAAAGAATTTGAGCTGTTTGCCTAGTCATACATCACAAATTTTGATGAATTAAAAATTGATTCAATTTTGATCGGATAACTCAAAGAGTAAAAACTCTTTCTTCAAAATTTAAAAATTGATTTGCTCAGATTTGGGTACTTTCTTTAGAAATTGCTCCATGTCCATCGACCTTTAAGCTTTGCACCCTGTTTCCCCAATTTAATGTAATTTGTTGGTTGCTTTAATACTATGGTTTATTACATCACGACAGCCCTCCATTGGAGTATTTACATCAAGATACCCACAGTCGTTTGATTAATCTATTATGGAGCACTGCTTGGAGACCCACAGGGATAAAACCAGTAGCGCTAGATTAGAGAGCTGAAGCTTCACCGTACTACTGCTGAAGTCTCTTCTAATATGAACCTGCAGCTTTGTGATATTGTACAGTTCCCCATGACATATACAGTTGCAGTATACTTTTGGGCCAAATTTTATGGAAATTTTGTTTTATATACATATATATTTATAAGATGAAGGAATATTTTAATGTTGATAAACATAGGCACCTGCAAATGAAAGTTGGATGAAAGAGATCAAATTTAGGGACCTAATTTTATTTTCAGTGTATTATCAAATGGGATGACCATTTCTGCTACTATCGTAGACAAAAGTAGTTGGCACAAATCTTCACTCACACTGCTGCAAGTCACACTTTCCCAGCTTGCCTGAGAAGCAGTAAAATGGAGGTGACGGAGGTACTATTTAAATTAAATTGAATTAATCCAATACTTTTGATCATGATTGTACTTCTCTGTAAATAATATTTCCAAAGTGTATTTATAAATGTTTTAAATCAAATTTTTATTTAATATTCCAATTTCTTCTTCTTTTCAGTATCTGATAAAGAAAAACAATTGAAGGATCCTGAGAACGTGCCATTGAAGGGCAACGAAGGATTTAACGAATACAATCCAGACTCGTAAGATTTATTTTCTTTTAAATTTAAAAATGTGATAATTAAGCATTTATGATTTGCTGTGTCTTTATTGAGTTAGCTATTCTGAGATGTGAGAAGGGACTTCAAAAAACTCATTAAAAGGTAAAGTAACAATGTATGCAAAAAATATGTGAAAAGAAATAATAACCATACTTTACAAGAGACTATACAAGAGAAGCTTGAGTCTAGATTTGCAGCAGAAGTGTTCTGCAGTTGGGTGCAGCGATTAAAAAAGATGATAATTTATGTTGAAAGCAGATGTATATATTTAAAACAGATAAATAATTAGTTATGCATCAATACAACATCAAAATGTATTAAAGTTGCATAAGTTCCTGTTGTGTGCTTGAAATATACCAAAATGACACAACTGAGAAGTTAAAATACAGTGCTTCACTGGTGGAAATTTACACACGACATGTTTATCATTTTAGTACATCTTAATGTACTACGTTGTCTTGTTTTATTTGTTCTCATTTCACACTTTTAAGCACTTTGGTTGTTTTTACATGCTCCTTTTCCTCGCTTCAAGTTTGGTCAACAATACATGAAACCTGAATACGGGACGTCCTTGTGTGGGCCACTCGTCTAAGTTATAAGCCATGGAGTAGAGATCTGCATCCTTAAAAACAATAATATACTGTATGGTCAGATGGTGGTTAAACTTAAAACCCTGAAATGGTGAATTGCTAGCTGATTCCAAGCAATTAGATCCAACTGTCCAGTGGAGTTACAGTTATCTATCAATGGAGCTAACTTGCTCATGCAAACACTCAGTTACCAACCACCCTCCCAACAACATCTTACTCAACAGGTAAACCTGAAACACTGACCAAAATACCAGGGATGCATCAATTTGCATGAACCTAACAATACAAGTGAAAACAAGAATTTCAAGACTACCACACCATGGCCTTATTTACTTAGTAGCTGAATACGTCTATCTGAACTGAGAAATTCCAAATATGGGAAACCTGTGACAGTACTATTGCTCAAGGGATTGTCCATATGAGTAATAGAACCTTATTCTTTGTCCATTTGGGACACCTGCAGTATAGGATTATTACCACATAAATAATGATAATAATAGCCATTTATACAGCACATAATGCACAGACCTCTTCTGTGCATAATAACACAAACAAAGCAAAATAAACACTTTACATATATATATATATATTAAAACAACAAAAATCAAGGTTCAAAAGCAGTCAGAAGAGATGAGTTTAAAGTAAGGATTTAAATTTGTTTAAAGTTCTTGCCTGTCGAATGTAGACAGGAAGTTTGATCCATAAAGTACATAAGAGACTGAAATCTCACCTTGTTTCAAAATTCTGCTGGCCCACTTCTGTCTCAGCATTCACCTCCTTAACCTCTTACTTGTACTACAAAGGAGATACCAGTCATGATATACAATCAAACGACCCAATAGATGGAAGTTCAACAGATGTGTTTTGTAAAGAGGGGTGGGGGTGGGTGGGGATGAGAACTCTAGTCAACTTCAAACTGTAACCATGTGTCACATGAAGATTAGCAGAAACATGCAGAAAATTACAGGAAGTCAAAGCATAACTACCAAATTAGGAATGTACAAACATTGGTTGGTTTAAATTTGTCTTTCAAGAGAGGTGTGGGTGTGATATTTTGCAAAAGTTACAGTGACAGATTAGAGAGAGTATTGTATTGTACTTCAATCTCAGTTCTTTTCTCCATTCCATAGGGAATTTCCTGATGAACCCAATGGTTCACAAGACAGCCTTGTCAGTAACCCTGAAGGAAGTGAGGGAGACAGCCTAAAAGAATATGCAGATGACGAAGACCCTAGCAAATTCAACGAAGAAGGGAGCTTTATTGAAGAGTACCACGACCCACAAACAAGGCCGTCGGAAACCAAGGAAGGGGGGATTTCAACATTTGTGTAGATTTAGAAATCTTGTAGTAAAAGTGCTTTTTCCGCAGTGTTATGGAACATGGCAAGTACAACCCCCATCAATGCATGACTATTGCTTCTCCTGTGTACACATGTTTTATATTAACAAAATGCTGAAAGCAGCAAGCAAGTTTTATTTGAGTCCTTGTAATATGTGAAGAAAACTATTTGTAATGTCTTTGTAAATGCCTTAAGTTGGGAAGAAGTTTAGTATACAGAAATGAAGCATGATTTATTCTTCCAACGATTAATGCATTGTTATTAAATTATTTTTATGGTATATTTCGAGACGACAGCAATTTTAGAGACCATTCTTATGCCAGCTTGGGGTGTGTTGTCTTTCATTCTGTAGTCACATCATATGTGCTTCCTTGGTTGATAGTCATGCTTCAGTACCTGATTGTTAAGAAAATCGGCATAAGTTGAAAAATCTGGTTAACAGCTCAACATATGTCAGAAATTGGTCTTTAATTTAAAACGTAGGGGCATATTTTGTGCACTTGAATTTATGTTGTGTGGAAATTCAATTTTGAAAAAATCCTTAAAATAAGTTGATGGATGTAAGTCATAGGAAAGTTTGCATATAAAGTTTATTTTCCATTTGTATTCATACAGTTATAATGCATTAAGAAATACGCCTATACCTCTTACAATAGCAGGTAGTTGTGTACATGTAAAGTGACTATACAGTGTTTGCACCAAGTGGGAATTAATTATATCTGTGTCTTATTCCCTAGCTAAAATAGAATGAATCGCTTTGGTTCAGGACAAAACTTGTTTCTTTTGTTCAGCACTGATGATTGACAGCTGTCCTTTTAGAAATGATTTAAATGTTACTTACTTCCTATTTGCAGTTATGTTTACATGAAGTGTGGGCTTCGGATTACAGTTTATAAAACTAAGCATACCGACCCGTGAAAGAGAATAAACCTAAGTTATACATTTAACATGTTAGGATGTACATAGGAGGAGTCTTGCCTTGTATTTCACTTTTGAATGGTTTGCGTTGGTATCGGAATGAAACTTTTCCCCACATAGAAATTCTGAGAGTGGATCCTGGTGCTGGAGATCTTGTGAATTTCTTTTAATTGAAACTCTCGTATAACTAGTAAACTGTGTATTGTTGAAATGTTGCATAGTAAACTATACTTTTTATATGTTGTGTGTCCAAGTACACAAAGGTCTTTGAACCAACCTGCGAGTCTTCGCTGCCAAATCATCTTCTTCGAACTTCTCTGTGGATTGTAATAAGGTGGGTAAAAAGGACAAATTTTATACAAAGTGTATTCATTGTAGAATTATTGAATGGGGTTTTAAATGTTATATACCAACTTATGCTATGGTTATTAATGGGCTACTTGTCAATATTACCGTGGTTCAAAACATTTTTATCTTTTTTAGTGTCATATTTTTTTTGTATTTTCCCCATCACATCTCAGCTCGCATATTTAATGTCTTGCATAATGTACATAGGCTGAATTTTAAAATTATGCCCTTTACTGGGGTGTGATGGGGACTGGATTGCACAATGAAGCACTTGTTAGTGTAGTATGTGAAACATAAACTGAAATGGTAGAGTAGTTATTTGGATGTATATGACACATGTAACATCTCAACATACCGCTATTTTGAAACCATGCATCAAAGGATTCTCCAACAATCAGAAAAACATTAGAAAAGGCAGATTATTTTATTCAACCTGAATTATTTTATTTCCTTTCAATGACTTTTTAAAAGTCTTTTATCAAATTTCAATTGTGAATTATACTATTTTGTTATAAATTGTTGCGTGATATAATGTATAACTTGCTTTGGTTAAATTGTATTTTATATAGTATTTTATATGATTATTTTGCATGTTTTTATTTCATGAGATGAGTATTCAGGTGTTTTTTTATTCTTGATGAGATGTTTGTATCAGAAGGTCATATCTTTCTAGCTTGCTGATTTGCTTCAATTATAAAGCAGTAAAGCATATAGTGTATTCAGCAATATAGAAATAAGTTATATATTGAAGATGCTCATGTCCAATCAGCATGCATGCAGTTTCCCTGATTTGCATAAAAAATAATAATTAGTCCTATGAATGAGGCTTTTCTCAGTGTTTTTTGATATTTTTATAAGTTTTCCTAGGAGTAACAATCTCCTAATTATCAATTTATATCCCATATATTGTCAGCAACAAATTCTTTCTGGATTTCAGGTCGATGATCCTAGTCAGGGTCATGCATAGATTTGTATTTCCATGTTATGAGTGTTTAACCTGAATAATTGAGTGGAAAAGGAAGCTATGCTGTCATGAAAAACAAATTTGATAAAGAATCCATGAGAATCCTGCTGAGTTCAGAGTACATTGGTTTCACAATAGCGGTAACATGTTACGTTGACATTGCTGATGTAATTAGCATTTTACATTAGTATTGCTAGTGTTGTTGGCATTAGTGTAATTAGCATTTTACATTGGTATTGCTAGTGTTGTTGGCATTAGTGTAATTAGCGTTAGTGTGTTACATTTGCATTTGTGTAATTTTATGAAAAATCAAAAATTTTGTAACTTCGTTTTAACTGATTGCAATTATTGTATGTACATTTGGGTGCTCTGACTTGAGTAATATGATCTTTGAAAATGACCTTAGTGGATCAATTTATCCTCCATTATTATTTCCACTTGCGTAGCTTTTTTCTTTTGTAAATTTGACAATATTTCAACTTCATCATAGAAATCTAAACATGATGAGTTTTTTTTTATGTACATGTGTTCGAAATTATATAAATAGTTGCAATGATTTGCTGAAATAAATTCCACGATTTAAATTCAAATTTGAAACCAAGGTACATTATATATTATAGTATTCAGGTTTGCATATATAATTAAATACATGCAAATGAAGCTTAGTATCATATACAAACTCTTTGTTATATGAATACTGTGGTTTTCATTCTGCTGTGAGATTTGGTTTCTTTCTCAATATTACAAGCTATATTATCGTAAAATTATCAGACCAATTGCTGTTCAAATAAGTCGAAGGAAGTATTTAATTGAAAACATTCTGATCTTATGTATAAATATGTTAAATTACAGCTGTTGATGTTGGCTGGGGAGTTTACATTATCTCAAATAGGCCAGTGTGTATGCATATCAGTTTGTTGAGTTAGTTCATTGACATGTGCCGTGAGTATGCAACTCATATTTCACACCAATACATCTTATGCAATGTAATGATTTGAGTGAAAAAGAATCAGATGCCTGCAATTATGAAGACATTTTACCAAAATCTCACGTAACAATTGTACGTTGTAATTACCCTTTCTAGGTTGCATTTTCCCCACTAGGTACCATTTTTGGTATCCAATTATTGCATTAAAAATGCAGTGCACAGCATGATTGACACACTGGACAAGTAGGCATTAAGCTCACAAGGTCTGTTATAATCAACCTGTCATACTTGTACTGTTCATCTCTAACACTATGTAAGATGTAACACTGCACATCAAACAAACCCAAGGAGAACGTAGTGTAATTTTTGTTTGAAAATCAGTCCTGAAACAAAAATTTGAAATTGTTTTGACCTTTTGCCGACACAGGATTAAGTTTGCTATTGAGGCTTACCGGCGATACTGGAGAATTTGACGAAATTTTAATTTCTTCAAGTCTTAGAGCAATTCACTTTAGTGGGACACATTTTTTTTTGTGGCCTAATGCCCCATAAATCAATCTTCATTTAATATCTGAAAGGCCATACAGTGATGCCTTACCTTGAAAAACAAGTTGTCAGAATGTATCTTTCTCTTTATATAAGTGTGTTTAAAAATTCACTCACCATGTTTGGTGTCCAAGAGCCTTAAAGAATCTTACAAATCGCAAGCTTCATTTGGTTTTGTCAATCTTGTCAAACCTAGTGTTTTATTGTCAGTATGTTTCTTTTATGAATTGCTTACATGTTTTCATTGACTTGCTCTGTACATAGCCTCTGACTTTCTTACCTTTTTTTTCAATTCCTATTTGCCATCATCTTGTTGATTCTTTATAAAGAGAAGATCATATAAAAAAAGGTGTTAATGTATGATAGTTTTAATAATTTGGCTTGGTTTTATTCAGTGAAGATATAAACTTTAGAACTGAAGTGGCTAGTGAAAATTTCTTGGCTTAGAATAATATCAATTCTTGACTTTGGAAAATGGGTAGCATGAATATTTTGCTTGTGGTATATTTAGAAAACTCGATACACATATTTCTCATTTCATTATTACAATGATAGTATTTTAATGTTATAAACAATTTTCCAATATTTTTTACTTGCTTTTAGATGTGTTTTAAGTTTCTTCCCTCACAGTACCTTATTCCTAAGAGTATTTCATATTTCTCCATGTTTCTAAAATTTATGATAATGGGCAGTAACTTATCATTGAAGTTAAAACTACACTTACTATTAAAGTGTGATCAATTAGCCCAGTACTGACTTAAAATCCATCATTAAATCGTGTTTTTGTCAAGTTTGTTATTTGTGGAGAAATAAAAGTGAGCCCAAAACAAATCCTGTTTGTCTTCTTAGATATTTTGATGTTGGCGGATGTACAATCCCGGGCAGAAGTACTGTACTTGGCACTTTGTTTCTTCCCTGTATACCCCTCTTCATTGTTGCAGATACATTACAAAAACTTTTTCTTGCAAAGCGCATACCAACATTGAATCGGAGTATAAGGGAAAGTGTCAAATCTTTTGACCTTGTTTGTAGGTTTTTCTAATGTGAGAGAGGGAACTAGTAGCAGAATTTACTGTGCCAGTTTTCTAAGCAAGGCCAGCTTACGTGCTATAACAGGGTCACATGGTAGAACCTTTTTTTTGGGGGGAGGGGGTAATGCTCAGGGGGCTTTGACCCAGTCAGTGTCAACTTAAAATTTCCTCAAAGTCTGTCGATGTTCTAAAAGTCCAAAATGTAACATTGCAAATAAAACTTGAGTCCCCCTCCCTCGTCCTTCCACCCAGCACCGCCGAGAAACATGTGGGCCTGGAGGTATGTTGAACACACAGGTCCCTTTGATAAGCCAAATTTAATAACAAAAACTTTTGGATGGTCGACTTCTTTTGACACAAGAACAGGAAAAGGGCCCTCAGGAATTTCAAAACTAATCCGATCATCCACAACCTCTACCTCTTTCACATCAGCCGTGCCAAGGCCAGGTGCACTATCAAGGACAGTAAAACCAACACTTGAAACAACTTCCATCTCTTCTTTCACCAACAACACCCCGACTAAGAAGATTTGAAGAATGGTTAACAGCTTCCACGGCAGAATGGGCAAGTCTCCCATCTCGCATCTCTCCTGGAATGGTAACAACCTCATTGCGGAAAAGGACATCGTTAACCACCTCGCCGCCTCTTTCAGCAACACCTGGTCCTCGGCCAACTGCCCCAATGCTTTCAAAACCAAAAAGCTTGCGATGAAGCCTGGAGTATCACCTTTTCCTCTGACAATTCCGAGAGCTACAACACCCCTCTCACCTTTTCTGAATTAAACCAGCCATCCATGATGCTGGCTGCACCTCCAAGAGCCCAGATAACATCCCATACCACTTCCTGAAACATCTCCCTAACAAGGCCACCACTACCTAACTCACAATCCTCAACCACATTTGGTCCTCACTCATTTTCCCCCTATCTGGAGGACAGCTATTGTCACCCCCATCCCTAAACCGGAGAAGGACTACCAACGCCTCCAGCTACCGCCCCATCACACTCACCTGCTGTCTCTGTAAAATTATGGAAAGGATCATTAACCAGACACTAAACTGGTGCCTTGAGACCAACAGA
This sequence comes from Chiridota heheva, assembly GCA_020152595.1. Taxonomy (NCBI): domain Eukaryota; kingdom Metazoa; phylum Echinodermata; class Holothuroidea; order Apodida; family Chiridotidae; genus Chiridota; species Chiridota heheva. The sequence continues at coordinate 255,880 of JAIGNY010003354.1, forward strand.
ATCCTCTCCCCTCATCAAAGCAGCTTCCGGAAATGTCGCAATACCCTAAACCAGTTAATTACACTCGACACGGCTATCTGGGAATCCTTTGCAAAAAAGGAACACCTCATTGCCATATTTTTTAACCTTGAGAAAGCTTCGACACTACTTGGAAATACGGCATTACCCGCAAACTTCACACCATAGGCCTCAAGAGGCCATCTCCCCATCTTTATTCAAAACTTCCTCTCACCCAAGCAGTTCCAACTTCGTATTGGCCACAACCTCTCCAACCCTTAGTAATAATAATAATAATAATACATAAATTTATAAAGCGCTAATTTTGTAAAAACATTCAAAAGCGCTTTACATACAAGGAAATTACGATACGAAAACAAAAATAAGAATACAGAAATGACAACATAAATAGAAATACAATGGATCAAGCTGCACATTAGATTAATGTCTTTTTAAGCAAAAAAGTTTTGGGCTTAGTTTTGAAGGAGGTCAGGGATACATTAATAATACATTTGAGTTCAGTTGGGAGTGAATTCCACAACCAAGGACCTTTATAAGCAATGGCCCTTGCGCCAAGAGTTTTATGCTTAATACGGGGAACAAATAGGGACTTGAACAAAAGTCACAGCGGGATGGTTTTTCAACTACCATTTCACATAAATACTTTGGAGCAAGGCCGTTAATGCACTTGAAAACTTGTAAAATAATTTCATAATCAATTCTTTGTTTGACTGGTAACCAGTGAAGGGATTTCAAAACAGCATTAATGTGAGAAAATTTTGGTAGTCTGAAAATCAACCGAGCAGCACCATTGAGTATTCTTTGAATTCTGTAAAGTTGATAATCAGGTAGTCCAACAAGAAGTGAATTACAATAATCAATGTGAAATATAACAAAAGCATTATTAAGGGTTTTCATGGAATCTACATCAAGATATTTGGCAATCTGACGAATGTTATAAAGACCGTGATAAGCTTTGGAACAAACTTTCCCAATATGAATATTCATAGACATGTGATTGTCCAAATAAACACCCAAGTTTTATACACTAACAGATGGTTTTATTTCAGCATCACCAACTTTGATGGATTGGACTCCAGCTTTAGCTAATTGCTGACGAGTGCCAATTAGAAGAAATTCAGTCTTGGAGTCATTGATCATAAGATTATTCTTTACCATCCAAGACCTTATTTCAGCAATAAGAGATTGCATTGCCTCGACTGCCTCTTTCTCTGAGATAGAGCCGGCAGTGAATGAGCAGTAAAGCTGAGTATCATCAGCATAGCTATGGGCTTGTGGGATATGCTTTGACACAATACTGAAGAGTTGAGGAACATAACACATAATAATATGGGACCCAAGCAGCTGCCTTGAGGTACGCCACAGTCCAACGGAAAGTTTTTGGATCTAGCACCTTTAACAAAAACATGTTGCTTTCTAGACGATAGATAGGATATGGGCCATTGTTGGATGTCACCAGCAATTCTAAACTGAGAGTGAAGTATGTCGAGGAGAGTGCTGTGGTTTACGGTAGCAAATGCCGCACTCAGATCCAAAAATAACAAGAGTGTGCATCGTTGTTTGTCCATATTTAACATAATATCACTGAATTTTCATCAAGGCTGTCTCTGTGGAGTGATTTTTTCTGTAAGCAGACTGACAATCTGGAAGGAGAGCATGTTGTGAGCAGTGAGAAACAATCTGGTTAACTACACCCAAAAAGAGGGTGTCCCCCAGGGCAGTATCTCCTCCCCCACTCTCTTTAACCTAAGCATTAATGACGTCACGGACAACCTTGGCCCCAACATCAAACGTGCCCTCTACGTGGATGACTTCACCATCTTCTACTCCTCTCCTATCTTTCCTCTCTTCGAAAATAGGCTTCCACTCAGCCTCAACCAGCTGCAAGACTGGTGCAACAATAACGGTTTTAAATTCTCCAAAGGCAAGACAGTCTGCATGCACTTCTGTCATTTCAACAATCTCCACCGCAACCCGAACCTTGTGCTCAATGGCAATCACATCCCTTAACTTGAACACACTAAGTTCCTGGGTTTAACTCTAGACCCCAAGTTCTCCTACAAGTAACACATCACCAACCTGAAACAGAAATGCAACAGCTCTCTCAACTTCTCTGCCTCCTCTCCATTCTCTGCCTCCTCTCCAACACCACTTGGGGTGCGAACCGCCATGCTCTCCTCAAAATCTTCAGGCTCACCATTAGTGCCAAGCTTGACTACGGAAATATTGTCTACTGTGTCACTCACAACTCTTACCTCAATCACATAAACACCATCGAAAATGAAGCCCTCAGGCTTTGTCTGGGTGCCTACAGGACCTTCCAAAATCACCAGCCTTTGTGTTGAAGCCAACGAACCCACCTTTCTGCTAAGGTGTAGAAAGCTTAGCCTCTTTTATGCTTTTTAGAGTCCTCACCAACACCCAGAACCCTGTTTACAACCTCATTAGGTACCCCAATATCTCCACCCTGTTTGATAGGACTAAAACTCTATCCCCTCCCTTTAGCTTATGCATCAAATCTGACCTCGATCTTGGCATCAAACCCGCCACTCTTGGCACCTTCTCCTGGCCCACTTTTTCTCCTTGGGCCACCCCTCCCTGCTTTCCACCTGGGCCTCTCCACTCATCACAAAACCCAAACCCACCTTAACCTCTTCGTCAATCTCTACAACCAAATCAAAGACCAACTCTCAAACTACACCTCCATCTATAGTGATAGTTCCAAGAAAGGCGACAAGACAGCTGCTGCTGCCGTCATCCAAGGCCGAGGCAAAGGCCATCCTCCTCGGCCTCAACTTTATTAAGTACTCTCCGCTCAGCCACTTTGCCATCTTCTCCGACTCTAAGGCTGTCCTTACTTCTTTACTCAATCTTAAATGGGTTAAGTCCACATCCAACCTCCTCCGGAAACTCCTTTCGCCCACCCTCTGCAAGAAAAGAATTATTTTCTTCTGGATACCCAGCCATGTTGGCATTCCTGGCAATGACAGGGCTGATACAGCCCCTAAGCTTACCCTCAACCTCTCCCTACTCCATTTCCCAAAACCCTTTCTGACATCAAACTGCTTATCGCTTCCCTTGTTCGTGACCGCTGGCAATCCTCATAGGACTCACAAATTGATAACAAACTCCCATCATCCAGCCCACCATTCCGATCAAACCCACTATCAACAACCTCTCTCGTGTCGACAACGTTCACATTACCCATCTTAGAATAGGTCACACCCACCGCACTCACTCCCATCTTTTTATTGTCTCCCCCCCAAACCTCTCTGCAACAATTGCCATTGCACCCTCACAGTCCATCACGTTCTCCTTGCTTGTCCCCTGTACAACCTTCACAGAGCTTCCCTCGCTCCCCACAACTCAATTTCCTAGTTCTTCCAGAAAAACCCTCCGAATAAAATGATCTCCTTCCTTCACCATGCTTCCCTCTACAACCATATTTAGTCCTCCTCTCCCACCCCTCTCTATACTTTGTTTTTTCACCCATGCACCTCCTCCCTCGATCCCAGCTTTCTAAGTTTTAGTTCTTGTATTTCTCTCAGTTTTCCCCCTGTTTTCATTCCTTCCTACCTCTAGAATGATCTAACCTCTCAGGCACAATTTGACCCTAGTTGTCGTGTTGCGGTTAAGCCCTCATCAAACAAACAAACAAACACACTTTTTACACAACTTTTATCAGTGATACTGCCCCCACCGACCCTCTGTTCGTATGGAGTGTGGGAAAATTTGAAGAGAAAACTTTGCACTTTGCACTACTATTCCTTAAATTGGTGACAAATTTCAAATATGTCAAGAATTCTTAGAAATCTAAAATTCTTGAGCACCAAAGTCGAGCACCAAAGAATTAAAAGAGGGAGGCTCGTCTCACTTCGTATATTATTGATCTCTGTCAAATTGGGAGATGAGAGCTTTCACGTCACTTCCGGTTCTGGAACGCACACGATCCTTGTCTGTACATGTACATCAATAGCGTTGTGTGTGAAGATTCATTTGTAGTGCATAATGTTATAACCATCCACGGGAAACTTGTTTTTTCAACGTATTTATAAAGAAGAAAATGAAAGATCAGTAAGATAATAGCAGTCACCAAACAAAAATTACAATGAGCGAAAAAAGAAAAAGAAAAATTCAAGGAAAATGGTTCTAACCTACAACTGTTGGTTCGAGAAAAAAATCTTGACAGACTGGGCTATATTCAGCATTAATGAAGCTTGGGTTTTTAATTAATATATACCATAAAATAAGGGCCAACGAAGCATGCAGCAAGTGGTTGAAATTTCATACAATTTGAATTGAGTTCTAAACACTGTCCATATGACGATTTCGCCTCTTTAACCATGATTCATAAATAACCTCTTTTGGCACATAGGGCTTTAACTGTTTAAGTGCTGTTAAACATGATGAACAAAAAGTCTTGAAAATTAAAAGATTAGTTCAGGGGTCAAGCAAGTCTATCTTATATGAAAGAGGACTTTCAAATAGTGAAGAAAGCATTCAAAATTCTTATTCCGTTAGGAGATATCGAAATTTATTCAAGTTTGGTATCATTTGTGTAGAAACATCTGAAATAAGACTATAGATTTACTACACCAGTCTCTTCTACACAAATAAGATAGAGCTTTAAATTTGAATATTTCCCTAACAAAAAGGTTTTTGAACGCTTTTGTCACCATTTTATTTCTTTTGACGTCACTATTTCATATAAGATGGACATACTTAATCATTGAACTAATCCTTTAAATGAACTTTGATTAGAAAATTTAACATAATACTACATGTGCACAATTTCTTGATTGTGACTATTTAAAAAATTAATGAAAATATGTTATTTGTAATGATATTTTCCAAATTCGGACTTGTATAGTACTCTATGCCAAACAAAATACCTAAAAGAAAATTTGATGACTATATCTTTTTGGTAGAAGCCTTGGGGTGGCATGAGATGCTTAAAGTTTTGGGCACAAGATTTTTGAAAGCAGGAATTCCAGCAGTGTACCTTTCTATAGTAATATCCACCCCTGTGACCAGTGGCGCCGCTAGACTTTTTTGCAGGGGGACACTACCATCAAAAAAATCCGAATCCTATCTCCCCCCTCCCTCCCTTAACCTTTCTCGCCCAAAAAAGAGGCAAATTTATGGGAAAAACAGAACTTTTAAGGTAAAACTTTATCGATTATAGACAAAACTTAAGATATTTTGAGGGAAAATTCAGTTATTTTGAGGGAAAAAATATGATATTTTGAGGTAAAAATATGATATTTTAAGGAAAAAATATGATATCTTAATGAATAAGTCGGAAATTTGCTAACTGTAAACCGCTAAATAGGCCTTACTTAAAGATTCGATTTTCGGAAAAATTGTGACCCTTTTTCCCAAGATGGCTCTCATCAGGATTACCAAAACAATCTAACATACTGATTTTTTGTTGTGCAAATTTCCGAATTTGTAATTGCTACATGGGAAAATCCCTCTTCCCCCCATAACCTACGCCACTACCTGGGACCCCCACCCCCCCCCCCTTCCTTTATCAGAAAATTTGACAACTTGGAACGCCAAGTACATACAGTTCAGCTTGAAAAAATGTTGGTGATCATTCCTTTGCTTTCGAAAAAAATGTATAATTAAGGTTCCAGAACAAAAATCAACTGTTATTCTCGAGAATCAACTGTTTTTTGGACTCCATTATACCCATACCATATGCCCGCAAGTTTGAAAACTGAAAAATTAACGGCTGGGCCAGTAGGATTAAATGAGCAGGTGGTCCGATGAGATTAAATTAGATCAACTAAGCAGCGTCCTTGACAGAAATAAATGGTTGGTTATGCTGAGTCGACAGAATAAAGGAACAATATCGAAAAGTGTAAGACGAAAAGTTTGCGATTATTTGCCTTTCGATCAAATTTGGGATGTTCCATTTAAAAGCGGGAAATTTTCTGAACATAAAAACAATTTAGAAAAGTTACTGCTTGCTAGTTAAAACTGTATGCCTTTTTCGTACAAAAATAGTTTTCAATACGGTAGGCCCTATATCCTTTTTGCACATAGATAACAGACTGACTCAAATGTATGCTTACACATTACCCAAAAATTTATCAAGCCCTTTTATCATAATGGACGGTTCCTTTGCATTATCGACAAAAAGTAATCGATCTCGATCAGTAATCACGATCATTGATTGACGAAATTTTTAACGTTACTGGGACCGCCGAGCAAATTTCGAAGGAGTAAATGACGAAAATAAAAACGCCATCACCTTATCACATTCATATTTGTACACTAACTTCCAATAGGCGTCGGCGTAGAAGGGGTAACTTTTCTGGAGCAGGATAAGTCAAGAACTAAAAAAAAGGAGGGATATTTCCTCCATTTTCAAGAAATTTTGTTCGATTTTACTGAAATTTCGTTATTTTCGGGCACTTTCCTTTGGTAAATCGTTGTAAATTTTCCGGAAATTTTGTTCATTTTTTGATAAATTTTGTTCATTTGTAAGCACTTTTCTTCGAGTTAAAGAAAATTTGGTCAATTTTCGGGGAAATTGTTTAAAAATTTGACCAAAATTTCAAATAATTTTACGCAATTTTCTTTCAGTTTTACCAATTGTTTCAATTTTATGTTAACAATATCCCAGTTTTACTCCTATCAAGGATAACCAGGAAGGTGAAGTCCCCTTTTGAAAATGAAAAGTGCCCCTCAACTACAGTAAAAATGTGCAAGAAGTGGTGGAATTTGCTCACAATTAAAAAAATATATATTACAAAAGTGCCCTTTTTTAAAATGAAAAGCCCCTTAATCATTGACCCAATAGTACGAAACTGGCAACTTGTGTCAGTCATGGGGAGATAGGTTCCCTTTGAAAAATTGCCCCTTTTATGCCCCTTTCTGAAAATGAAGTGCCCTTTACTTTACTTGATTATCTACAGACATGGGGCGGACATGACTTAAAGAAGTGCTTCCTAATAGGTCGTGCCTCCTAATAGGTCGTGCCCCTAATAGGTCGTGCCCCTAATAGGTCGTGCCCCTAATAGGTCGTGTCCCTAATAGGTCGTGCCCCTAATAGGTCGTGCCCCTAATAGGTCGTGCCCCTAATAGGTCGTGCCCCTAATAGGTCATGCCCCTAATAGGTCGTGCCCCTGAAAGGTCGTGCCCCTAATAGGTCGTGCCCCTAATAGGTCGTGCCCCTAATAGGTCGTGCCTCTAATAGGTCGTGCCCCTTGTAGGTCGTGCCCCTAATAGGTCGTGCCCCTAATAGCTCGTGCTCCTAATAGGTTGTGCCCCTAATAGGTCGTGCCATTAATAGGTCGTGCCCCTAATAGGTCGTGCCCCTAATAGGTCGTGCCCCTAATAGGTCGTGCCCCTAATAGGTCGTGTCCCTAATAGGTCGTGTCCCTAATAGGTCGTGCCCCTAATAGGTCGTGCCCCTAATAGGTCATGCCCCTAAAAGGTCGTGCCCCTAATAGGTCGTGCCCCTAATAGGTCGTGCCCCTAATAGCTCGTGCCCCTACTTTTCCGAAAGCTTTCTACACCTACAGATGTGTGTGTTTGTGCAAAAAAAAATTGTATTCTACAGTTCTAAGGTAGGGTGGGCCTTCACTACTAAAGGCTGCCAAGGAGCCTCCCCCGTGGGGCAAAAATATGAGGTACATATACATTTGCCGCCCGAACAGCTGCTCTTTTTTTTTTTCTTTAGAATTTTCGTGGAAGCTTTTTGATCAAAGATACAATCTCTCATACTGCTGGTCTTAAAAAAATGGTACATTGTCATACTGCATGTATCAAAAATTACTTTTTTTTCGTACTGCAGGTATCAAAAATCACCTATTTTCGTACTGCAGGTATCAACAATCACTTATTTTCACACTGCAGGTATCAAAATCATAAACATGTCATACATGCAGTTATACTGCAGTCCAATTTTGAAATTCTGGGCGGCACATACATACCACTTTAGTGGAAGTGCCCCGGCCTCCACATGTCTAAATCTGGCCCTGCCTGAATATATACAGTAAACTATAACTAGAGTAAAATTAATAAATTCGTCAAAGACATTATTAAAATGCACCTAGAATATCAGCCATTGAAACGCAAAGGTCAGAAGGTCTTGCCCTAACAATTACCTGTTGCAGTAAGAGAAGGGGGTTAACGTCTTAATAAGATGTGGTTTCAGGCAGATTTATCACCCCTTCCCCATTCCACACACACAAATCAGAAGACGACCATGTGTAGCCTATGTAGGATTATAATTATATACATGATGCCCGTAGTTCGCATGCATCCACAAAGCGAGGGAGGGAAGATTTTGATAGTCAACAAAATCTGTGTGTACTTCAAATTTAACATCCAACCTGACAGCCTGAACTGGAGTGGAATCATCATCATCGGCATTTAACCCTGCAATACAACACCGATACGTAATTATGAAGAAACAAATAAAATAATCCTTATGACGGTTTTCTTCCATCTGTCCATGCGTGATTTGCGACCGACAGACGATAACCATAAGCTGGCACAGGCTGACAGAAAACTGAAGATTCTAGTCTATACCATATAGCCAGCAACTATCCTTCCCGCTATTCTTGCAAGCCGTCCTGGACTGGAGTAGAAATTAAGGCAAGAGTTCTGAATGTTCGATTTACTACCTGCGGAAAAACAAATCGACTTGTGGAGAGTCCGGGGGCGAAAGTAAGTATAATATTGTTTTCGCAACATGCAGGTCGTTAATTACTTACCAGTGTGATCCATCGCCGCCATAACATCGTTCGTGTTGTCATCGAAAAAATGTACACAAAGGGGTTACGATTTGCGAGGTAAATTTGATATCGTATGCAATTTGGTACAAAAATCAGGTTGATATCGTATTCCGTTCAGGAGATATAGATTTTTAAAGATTGATTGCATTTTAAAGTTTTTGTACAGTATGATGAATTCATGTTTGATGATGTCATAGAGGCAATTCCATTGCAAATTTTTAGGTATTTTTATGTATTTCTTTGAATTGGTTGTTTCTGTATGATTAGAAACAATTTTAAAAGTTATTGGCGTAGGGTATATTTGCTGTGTATTTTAATACCTAACTTTCATCAATTTACTTTTCTAGCAGGTTTTACTAATGAAAAAGGTTGATGGATTTCAATAAAATACATCAAATTTGTGGGAGAATGTGTTGCTGTGATATCATACTGAGCCGTAGTACATGATGAATAACTCTGGCTATAAATTTTCAGTATATTGCACCCGAACTTTCCAGGGTGTTTATAACTCACTGATGAAAACATCCTTTTAAAAGTCCAAGTGAATCCTCAGCCCCGCATTACAAGCATAGCATGGCTCTGCAGTAACCAAATCCACAATACCTGGCCCTTCACATTAAGCTCCATTGTGTGCATATAGATGATTGGGAGTGTAATAACTGATATGTAAAATCAATAAACTATCTGTTTTGGTTTTTTAATTGTGTCTAGCAGAGTCTAAAATTTATACCTGCCAAAATGGAGGTTCTTGCGAGTGAAAAGACTAAAAATTTGTAGCGAGGATTGGGCATATGATTCGTTTATTGCCATTTTTTGTGAACCTTAAAATTTGATTATCTCCTGGTAAGAATAACATATCAACATGACTTTTGTACTAAATTGTTTGTAACATTATTCTTTTCGTAAGGAATGTTACAGAAGAACATGGGATTATTCCTTTAATGAGCCAGGGCTTAAAAGACCATTTGTAATTCGTTGGCAAATTTACATATTACAATACAATACAATACAATACAATTTATTACAGTGCTCTAGGCCATCTGGCCTTTGTCACAAAGATAAACGATAAATTAAATGGTACATGATTGAGGTTCTTACAACAAACAATAATCAAAGAGAAAGAAACAAACGTCTTGCTTCCATTGCATGTAAAATAAAGTGTGATAACTGCAAAAATAAGTATTTAGAACTAGCTGATTATAAAGTATTACATTTTGTTCTAGTTGCAGTCTGAAATAAAAAAAATTGGGATAAACTTACAGCGGATTTCAGAAAGGGATGGACAAACTAGGAGAAAATGATATTCATCTCCAACTTCTTTCAAATTGCAAACCTGACAGAACCTCTGTTTATAGGTTATATTACAATAACAGCCTTCGTTGACTTCAATTTCAAGGCAAGCACATTTGATTTTGGAGACCAACTTTTTAAACTTAAAAACATTATTGAATAATAGGTATGGCTCTGCATAACTTTCTGTTATAAATTGTGCATAACAACGCAAAGAACTTCTAGATTTAATATCACTCAACCAGTTCTGTCTATCTATATCCAAAACTCGCTGCTTAAAATTTGCATGGAAATGTGTAGTAATCCCTTCTCCCTGCCCTTCCCAAACATTACCAAACTCAGTTTCATACAAAATATTTTTAACACAGTCCCCATGATAGCACTCCTTGGTTTCCCAATATTCTTTGTTCTACATAACAATGGTCTGATACCTGTCTTTATCAAGAATAAAAAGTTTTAACCAATATCTTATTTGTTTTAGTATTGTTTGACTTTTAAAGGGAAAGCGACCCAGCTCTCCTAGAGCTATGATATTTATGGCATTTGGTGGTAAACCTAAATCATATTTATTAAACGAAATGTAAACTCTTATTGTACTTTTATAGGGGGTGATACCCCATAACTCAGAACCGTATGTTAAAATAGGCATTATCTTTTGATCAAAAATTTGAAGGATATTACTTACAGGTAAATCTATAGTTCTAGACAAAATTTTCTTAAAATTGAATAAAGCAACCTTAGATTTTGAACTCTGTTGAACTTTGGATTTTGACCATACTCCTTTTGGCGTAAAATTTATTCCTAAGTAATTATAGTTATTTACAGTCTCAATAATTTTGCCTTTGAAATAAAAATTTACTTCTTGCAATGTGTCCACCCTTTCTAAAAACCATTACCTTCATTTTATCTGAGTTTACAGTCAAAACATTGTACAATCAGAATGATTTTGACATACTATTGCAATACATATTCATCAAACTTTTACAAGTTTAGCTGTTGTAATTGATGAAATAAAACAAAGTCACAAGCACATAAAACAGGTAAAAACAAATCAACTGGTTTTTTCAATCCAAAAAGTACATGAGGTGAAGTATAATGAAGACAATTGAATTGTACACCATAGGAAAGAACAAATTCAATTGTATACCTAATTAGCCAGTTAGATTGAGACAACAACTTTTTTGCTATTGTCTTGGGAACGCGTGTACTATTATTTTCAAAGTAGTTTTCCTACAATGAACTGGTATTTGTGTAGTATGATAAGCAAATGCGTTGCAAGCAGTTCCCATATGCTTCGCCACCCTTACTCCGGGCAAGGGAGGCAGTGGTCCCCCTTGCCCCCGTGGTTTCGACATCACTGCATTTACTTAAAAACCATCATAAGAAAGTAATAAAACTCTTCCTATTTAAAATATTGAGAAGAGGGGGTGGGAAGGGGGTAATGAAGTCAGGTGACATGAACAATATTGGGGGCTAATTAGGTTGGGTATTGTGATAAGACATATTCACCTAAAACTATTGAGGCCCCCTCAATCCACCCCCCCCCACCCCCAACCACCCCCTCACACCCTCCTTCACCACCCTGCACCTTTTAAACTATGGACAAGTTGCAACAGAGGCATAGGAAGCAGGGTGGGGGGGGGGAACTTCCTAAGTTGTTGCTTTCTTCTGGGTTATGAGGTAAAATTATTCACATAAAATTAAAAAATGTGATACAATTTCCAAAAATTGGCCATAATTTCCTGAAAACTGGTCACAAAAATTTGCCAAATTTTCGAAAAATTGAAGAAATTCTTTGAAAATAAAAGAAATTGAAGAAAAATGAAGGAAATTGAAGAAAAAATTCTAAAAATGAAGGAAATTGAAGAAAAACGAAGGAAAATTTTCAAAAATGAAGAAAATGGAAGAAAATTAATGGGGACTTGCCGATTAGCAGCAACTTTTGATGGAAACTAAATTTACCAGTGCAATTTTCCACTTGTCTTTTAGGTTTTCCCCCATCCCCCAAAAGGTGACCCATCCTATGCCCCCTGCAACTGGGTAAGTAATGTCCTTCACAAAGTGGGGAAAGACATTGGGCCACATACTTGCCTCATTTTTTTTTAATTCTGGCCGAATGGAGGGGGGACAAGTTCCCTGTTCCCAAGAACTACGACTCTCCCAACAGTTAAGTCATGCTGAATTGGAAGAAACTATACTTGTAAACCCAAAAATAGCAAACAGTTTCATCAAATTTTGTTTCAAACTCATTATTTTTAAAGAATTAGATTGGTGAGTCAAGCAAGTTTATCTCATCTGAAAGAGGCCTTAAAAGAAACAAAAGGGTGAAGAAAGCATTCAAAAGTCTTATTCCGTTAAGGAATCACTTTGATCAAATTCCTATATATTTTCTTTGTTTTGGTGGGAGCTGGTCTGACACTGTTACGAACAATTTTAAAAGTGTGGGGGAGGGGACTAAATCATAATTTTTAATGAAAAGAGGTGAAACTAAACCCAACTTAACTTAATTTTGACTATGATATTAGGGGGAAATGGAAAATGCTCATCCACCTCCCCCTTCTAGCTCATGAGTGTGGTATCTACCATGATACTTCAGTGGGATAAAGGAGAAGGGGGCTAAATCATGATTTTTAATTAAAAGAGGTAAAACCAAACCCAACTTAACTTAGTTTTAAGTAGGGAAAAATGAAAAATGCTCACCCTTCTCGCCCTCTGAGTTGGTGAGTGTGTGGAGGGGGGACAAATTCCCTGCTCCCAGGAATTACGACTCTCCCAACAGGTCTGAATATGGACATTTCGAACCCTTTGGTAAATTTTCTTGCATTTAGAGGGAGAGGGCTCTGTGAGGCCAACGTTCAAAAAATTAACAGGAAAAAGAAAAGTCTTTTTGGACTTCAATGCATTCCAAAATGTATATTTACAGGGATTTTCCAGAACAGAAGTACAGATTCTTCAGCGTTGTCTTTTGCCTTGACATACAGGATTGACACTTCTGACATGCAGTACAACTAGTACATCTGATCTGATCTGAAACGGTTAAGTCGGCAAAAATCCTTCAAGAGGACATGAACGCCAACCGAGCGTAAAAAGTATGAGTAAAAAATACATAGTGGAGACTAGTACATAGTCTCTTATTTCTTTGAACAATCAAGTTCTTCCTAAAGATAGCACAGGATATATTGAGACTCTAACTGTCACTGAACCTGATTCTTCAAATTCCTAACTGCAAAAGGACTATCATTCCAGCTCGTTTCCTTCCCTGCTGGTTGACCCGTCTGACCCCACTAGCTTTTAGCTAGTGTCATGTGAAAAACATTAGTAGTTATACACACTGGTACTGTTATGTGCAGTTGGAAAAAAAAAAGGAACTTAAGTTTGAATAAGAAGGCCAATTCGATGAGGCTGTGCTGTATTGAATAGGGAAATAATCTGTCTTTGGCTCTGCTGCATGTTAGCAGGAAGTAAGCTTTTTGAAAAGGAAGCCAAGAATGTGAGTTTTGTAATGTTCAGTCTCATACAATCACTGACATTCAAGTGTAACATAATTTAACTGATATTTATCTGTAATTTACAAGTTACAAGGTCTGCAGTTTGTTTTTATACCAAGTGGAATGGAAAAAATTGTTCACTGGATTAAATTGTTCAAAATCACTTAGCTGTTTTTTAATGCAGGATTTATAAACTGGATAGATATCAGATATTTGGTGTAAAGAATGATTGCTACTTTATTTGCATTGGAGGTTTGTGCATTGAATGATGGTTATTCTTTTTGAGGGAGGAAAGCTAAGCTTTTAATTATTTTGATACATTTTTTTTCAGAGATTAGATTGATTATTTCTGTGAGTGAATGATAAGTGAGAACATCAGGCAGAAAAAGGCTACTCCTGCAGGAACACACTGTGACAATGGAAGACTTGAAAGCTAGCTAAGAGAATACAAAATGTCCAACTTCTGTAGTAAGACTTCAAAGTCAATTTTTAGATTGATTGGCGTGACAAGAGAGGTGAAAAAAAGTCCCTCAGATCAACAAAATGAGTTTTCTCTTACTGAATCAAATAAATCTAATCTCGAGGATTGTGCAGTGGTACAAGTTGATGGAACTTTTAGTTATAAGCCTAGAAGGTGTGAGCAAAAGTGTTGTGACCTGGAACAAAGAAAGACTGATAATTATCAAAAACCAAAAGAGGTGAGAAAAATTTTCATTTTGTTTATTTGTTTCTTTACAACATTCGAACAAAAAATAATAAGAATATACATAGAACAAAAATACAGATAGTTGTGAAAGGAAGTGCCCTAAAAAACCTGTATGGCTTAACGATCGGCACTCCTTCTAAATAATGAGATAATATGACTTAATCTACTTTTCAGTATACATAGATGTATTTATAGCAAAAATAGAGAGCAAAACAAAATAAGAAAAACAGAAAACCCAAACCCTGACCCCCACCCCTAACCACCCCACCCCTAACCACCCCACCCCTAATCCACACACTACACGTGGATAAGAAATAGTTAAAGTGAAAAGTGGACACAATAACATAGAATATAATATTTGAAGCCTCCATTAAGATCTACCCCACTCCACCTTTAGGCATTAAACAAATAAAAACCTTTAAAGGTTGGATTTCTGAGTTGTAGATCTGTTTTTAATTATTTTATTTCAAGATGGTAAATAATTTCAAAGGTATAACTGTACAATTTCTTAGGCTGCTTAAGGTGGTATATTACGACAAGGAATTTTAGGAATGTATGTCATGATGACTAACTCTGGCTATAAATTTTCAGTCCAATGCATCCAAACTCACCAGAGTGTTTATAACTCACTGATAAAAACATTCTTTTAAAAGTACAAAATAATCCTTAGCCCCACATTACACACATGATTTGGCCCTGCAGTAATCAAATCCACAATACCTGGCTCTTCACAATAAGTTCCATTGTGTTCATATAGGTACTTGGTAGTGTTATTACTGCTGCGTAAAATCACTGAACTACAGTATCTGTGGTGGCTTTAATTGCTTCTAGCAGAGTCTTATATAATACCCGCCGAAATGGAGGTTCTTGTGGGTGAAAAATTTGTAGCGAGGATTGGGCGTAATTTGATCTTATATTGTAGGAGTGTATTTAATTGTTTTAATAAAGAACAAATTAAAACAGTTGGGTAAGCTACAGTGAATATATATTTTTAAAGATAAAATTAGCAATGTTTAATAGTGCTACTTAAATCTGGCAGTTTTAACAGGTTAAAATAAAGAACTTGTTGTCATCATAATTATCAGAAAATTGTTTTGAGTTATCCATAATGCATCAGGCTAAATTAATGAGAGTTGGATTTATTAAAGGTAGATTTTATGCATTTGTCAGTTGTATGACTTAAAATGTGAGTCATCTGAATCAGTGACTCACATGTGCATCACTGTACCTAATTGTCAGTCACCAGAGTGACCATGGGGTGAGTCAATTTATTTCAGACCCATTAACTTTGTACAGAGGTGAGTGATTTGGGGTTAAGTTGTTTCAGAAGAAGTGTCAGTCACATAAATGACTGAGGGGTGCATCAATGTACATGTTTTGGTCACCCACCTTTGTGCAATGACTCACCTTGTCTGGGGGAAGTCACGTAATTGACAAGTGCATTATACTTACAGTGTACTATATAAGAGCTTTACATTCTGGCCAGAATATTATTATTTAGTCAAAACTCTTTAGTCAAATCTATAAATTGACTTGATTTTTGACAACATCCTGGCATGTAGCCAGACCTGACGATTTGAGGGGGCACATTTGGACGACAGCTTTGATGGAATACTACACTCCGTTGGCAGGGGTGTAGGAAAGGTTACCTAACTCGTGGACAAGAGGGGTAACAAGCAGAAAATGGCACTGGTTAATTAGCTTCCGTGAAGTGTTGCTGCTAATTGGGAGGTATCCTATTTTCTTCAATTTCAAGAAATGGTTTAAAATTTTAAGAAACTTTGTAATGATTTTACCACATTTTATTTCAATTTTTTCTTCTTTCAATTTTGTGTTAATGATTTCTTCCCAACCTGAAAGAAATTATCTAACCGAGAGGGTGAAATCCTCTCAGGCAATTATTTTCCCCTGCCTCCATGTTTTGTATGCCTCTGCATTTCAGATGGTAATGCAACGTAACATTAACCTCCTTTGTTTTTTCGGTGGTATGTGGAGGGAGGGGGGGGGGGGGGGAGGGTTGCCAACAAATCTGTTTTCTATAATTCATTGATTTAATATTTCACTTATATATTTATAACTTTGACAAAAACAGTTTGGGAGCAGACTGCCTAAGCCCCCAATCAGCCACCTAGTAATGCCACTGGTTGTGTATGCTTAAATATGTTAATTTGTTATAAGTATCTCTGAAAGGATTAATATACTATTTAATTTAACCATATTTAGTAATGTATCCATTTTACCCTTTAGTACAAGATGACGGAGACAGAATTAAGATGGTATACTGTTCGTCACCCACATCGCATTGTTTGGAATCCATGTACAAAGACTGTGCTTATCAAAAAGGGTGCCCACAAAACATTTGGAGTTAAACTCAAGGATAGTGTCTCTCCATCAGTAAGTCATATGTTTTGAACATTTTCAATGCAGTAGATTTTTTACATTTCATCTTAGAGAGATCATTCTTTTGGGGGTAAAGTAAAAGTAAATCTTGGTAAAGTTGCTTGTATGTTGTTATTGTTGATTTTAAATTTGTGTGTGTGGAATATTTAATGTAGCAATTTTCAGGTGTGACAATTGCACTGGTGTCCTGAGAGGCCAAGGTGACAGAATATCAGAAGAATTGTCATCTGCAACATCTATTTTGTTGCACGATTACTTAAAAATCAGGTAAAATTGCTAGAATGTCAGAATAGGGGGTGGTCTATACAAGAGCATGATGCATGAGCTGCAGGTGGACCAAACCTTATCAAAAGATATCTGCACATTATCTAAGAATTAGGTCTTCCCTGTTTGGACTTTTTGCACTTAATTTTACATTTTTTGTTTGGTGATATATTCTGCTGTCTGGATTACATGATTAGTTCAGTGGTCAGTTTCAAAAGAAACAAAATGGTAAAGAAATAATTCAAAAATCTTAATCCGTTAAGGAGATATTTAAGTTTGAAGTTTGATATAATTTATGTAGAAACGACTGAAATCCTCAGATATCTGAAAGTCTTTGTTTTTTATTATATATTTTTCTGGGATTTTGTGGCCTAAAAACCATTGGATATGTTAGGAAAATAGTCAAACAGAATCTAGTAGGGGTAATTATAATCTACCACCTGAAAAAAAAGTGTGAGGAAAAATAATTTAAATAGTAAAAAAGTTAAATCAATTTCCTTTAAAATGCATTAACAATGGTTAAGAAAGTGAGGATTAGGTCACCAACCTTCCATATATTCCTTACCACACCAGTCATATCTATACACAGATAAGACAGAACTTTAAACTTGAATATCTTAATAAGATATTGAAAGAGTTTCTTCACCATTTTCTTTCTATCAAAGTTCTAGATAAACTTAAGGTCTGAAACAAAAAAGTTTAAGATTTAGGACATTTATTATCTGTATGATTTTCAAACAGAGAAACCCCACCATGGATGGAGATGACCATGTAATATACCTCATAGTGAAGTATGTGTGGAAGGACAGTCCTGCACATGGCAAGCTAGCACATGGTGATCTGGTTCGTTCTATCAACAACAGAGCTGTGCAGAACGCAAAAGACGTATGTAAACAGTATTTTCCCGTGTAGTTTTATTTCTTATGAGATTTGTTCCATTTTTTTCACATCGTATGCAGAGTTGGTATTAATTTTTAAATTTTTACACGTTTCTGAATAAAGGTGTTGAAAATCTTCCCAGGAACAATCGTGACAGAAATAACATTAACTTATGCAGTAAATACATCTTTACAAGCTTTTTTTTTTAAGCAATTTAATGCATCACACAATTACATAGGGGTTATGTTTTTAGAGCACATATTTACCATATACTGTTGCTTACTCAAGAAATGTCAACAACAAAATTCTTCCTGGAAATTCTGGATTTTCCCGCGGTTTTATTACTGCTTGAACCATAGATTTGTCTAGGTCTGACCGTATGTAATGTGCATTGCATCATAGCAATCAGGCAAAATATTGCATTTCTTATGAAGATGATATTATTTGCCAAGCAGTCATAGACGGTATTTGAAGGGGCACTTACCACCCCCCCTCCCCCTCCACACACACTTTTTTTCCAAATTTATATCTTTTGTGTGGTGATTTTTTGCATCTTAGCATAATTATGCCCCCCCCCCTCCCCACACATGCTTTTGACAGGAAAATTATGCCTATGCTAGCAGTAGCTATTAATATACTTGAAGTGCATTATCTTGACTTCATTTATTTGAAATAGTGCACACTCCATATGGACATGGCCAGGACATCCCTTTTCTTTTCAAATTTTTGGCTGTGTCTATAGGTACTTCTAAGGTACTGTATGTATGTAATGAGGACTAACCAACTCCTCTAGATGCATACTCTCTCACCCCTGCCTTCCAGAATTACAAATCCCTCAAGGCAATATTTGACCTCTAACCTCTTAGTTCAACATCCCTATATAAAGGCCTAAGTAACGTTATATTAATAATGGCTGCCCCCTGTATATCAATTGACCATTTTGTCATCTTCTTCCTTTCCTAAAGGTTCATCCTTATAAAAGAAAGGTGTGCCGCAATAATAGTAAATCTGGTGCAAACAAAATTGTTTCTAATTAATTCACTACAAAGAAAACTGTTTATACATGAACACTTTTAAGCCTTCAACGCTTAACCGTGCACTTTTCAAAAAAAATTGCTCTGTCAAATACATTGACAACAGTGATCCTGGTATCATTTGAGAGAGCTCCAATAGTTCTTTCAGAAAATGTAACTTTTTGATGTTGAAGATTTGTGAGAAAAATGGGTTGCAATAGAAAAAATTAAAAAAATGTACCAATTTTAACAATTGTTTTTTTTTTTCCAAGACTTCCAGAACTAACTTTTACCTGAAAAGCCACATACAACTGTCAAAGACATCAATGCATCCAATTTCAATTTGAATTTTGACTGCCTGTCATCAACACCTTTTTTTGGCAAAAGCTATGAAAGATATCATGATTTTTAGCCTTTTTGAGACCAAAATCGTAGTTTCTGATCGCAGAACTTCCCTATGCAAAAAAAAAGTGTTGGGAAACTTGCTTGACATATTTTCAATTATAAACACAAAGAGCAACTACTACCTCTTCGTTCACACCATAATTTAACTTGAAACCCACACACTGAAACATACCCAGTGTAGTGCAACGGTTAGTGTTCCAGAGGTTCAAGTGAATGGCACAGGTTCAAAACCAAAACGGATGTGCGGCTTTGTTTTTTCCGTGTAATTACCGAGGTGATTTTTTATAAAAAATATTATTTTCATTGTTTTTGCATGTTTTGCTTTGAGAAAAAAAAATTACACTGGTATTAATGGAAAGGAAATTTCACAAACATTCTAAATATGTAAAAAAAAAAATTCCATTTTCATTATTTATGAAAAAAGTTGGCCTAATTTTGCGTAAAACTTGCAAATTTACTTATTTATGTTGATATTTTCTTTAATTTGACTTTTTAATGAAAAGTTTATTGCCTTAGCATGCAGATAAACCAAACTTGTAGTGATAGAAAACAAAAGGAAAGTTGTGAAAATTAATATCGAAAAAAAAGTTCAGAAAATTTCAGTCACATTTTGAACCGCGTGGGTCTTTAAGAGTCAACTTTTAACTGTAAGAGAAAACAGATCCCTTATACTTGTTCCATCACTAAATCTTTGTAATAGCCCTTCACTTACCCCTTAAGTCTTGACTCAAAAACTTGTTGGCGGGCCAACACCTCAGCGATCATGGCCTCAAGTGTTACAACATCTATAATTTTCTTATTTTTTTCAACACTAAAGGTGGTGCCATTCGGCATACCAGTCCCAAAATTCATAGACTTATCATCTCCAATCCCCTAAGCTTGACTAGAGCTACATCTTATATAGCTCCGCCTGCCAACCCAATTAATTCTACCTCCAAAATATTAACAACCTAGCCCTACAAATGTAAATTTGAGAAGAACACTTGCTATCATATTTTGCGATAATAATTAGATCTAAGAAACAAACAGCAATGCAGATATGTGAGTTGCTATCTTGTAATTGAATTTTTTGCCAATTTCTGTTTTGTTATGGCCAGAAGAAATAATTCTCAGTGCAAGAAATATTTCTCAGAGGAAAAATTAAAATTGCGTCAAAAGTCTAAAATTTAATTAGGATGATATCAATATGATTCGGTATTAGCATAAATTGGTAGTTAAGAGGTTTCCATAAAAAGCATTAGATGTACAGTAAACAGCATTTAAAAAAAATGAAATTCTGAGATGGATTTTAATAATTGGTGGTGTGTTGGATAAGATTAACAACAACAAAAAAGTTGTTTGTTTTATTGCAAAGCATTCTGGGAACAGCAGGGGGATAGAGGGCTGTAGCCAGCCTTATGGATTGGAGGGTTCATAGAACAACAAAAACATGCATGTAATCTCTTCAGAGACTAAAAGACCTTTAAGCAATTTTTATTGACCTTTGAACAAAAATGTATGGACCTTAGAACAAAAATGTATGGACCTTTGAACAACAATGTATGGACCTTTCTACCATCTAAGGAGCCATGGAGGGGAAGTGTGTCGATTAGCTCGGCTACATGCATGGGATAATTTTGCTTGTAACTAGTTCTTTTTGTTTTATTGTTCAGTGCATTGAAAAGTTTGTAATATTTATGTGCTTTATAAGAACTATTATTATTAAAATATATGAAATAACACTGCATGCATATCTCATAGTTACTAATGAATAATGCAAGTTAATATCAGATTTTGGTTCTTTTATCAATAGGAAAAACAAAGTAGAGAATGATTTTGATATTTTGAGATGCAATTTTCGAAATAGTTCAAAGCGATATTTCTCTACACGCATGGGATAATTTTGCTTGTAACTAGCTCTTTTTGTTTTACTGTTCAGTGCATTGAAAAGTTTGTAATATTGATGTGCTTTATAAGAACTATTATTATTAAAATATATGAAATAACACTGCATGCATATCTCATAGTTACTAATGAATAATGCAAGTTAATATCAGATTTTGGTTCTTTTATCAATAGGAAAAACAAAGTAGAGAATGATTTTGATATTTTGAGATGCAATTTTCGAAATAGTTCAAAGCGATATTTCTGATAAAGAAATTAAATTATATGAGATAAGATTAAAAAGGAACTTAAAGAAAATGTGTTCTGCAAAACACACTTTTGGAAGAAAGATTTCTTCAAAAGTGTGTTTTGCAGGATAAGAAATTAGTTTCATGTACATGTATATTAAACAAATGCAAAACGAAAGCACATTTTGCAGTTAAGTTCCTGTAAATAAGTACATGTAATTATGCATGTCAAAATAATACAAGATTGGGTACTTTCATTAAAGGGAATGGTACGTATGATTAGTTCAAGATACAGATAAATGATAGGAATGGGCAGATAAGAGAATGATATTCAATCATCATTACCAATTCTACCTTCTTTTGTATTGAGTTTTAATGTGCCACTGCAGAGATTGACATTGAACTCATATACATTGTAGTACAATATATAAGGTTCAACATAATTCTTTCACTCTTGAAAATTTTGTAGGTATGATGCCCTTCCTAAAATGTGTGATCAATTCTTGTCTATGAAGATAATTACTAGGTGGCATTGAAAGGTGGGGGGGGGGGACCATGGAAGACCTTTTTCTTGAAGCAAACGAACAACACATATATTAAGATGATAAATACTCAAAAATATTTGGGAGTTGACCTCCTAGCCAGCCACGTCTAACAAGTTTGAGTGCCATATTGCCCTTCTTCCTTGAATTATTCAATGCAATTTATTCTATACCACTTATTTTTGTGACCCCATTGGTATTATTTTCTAAAAGATCATCTGATAACAGTCTTTTGCCACATGTTCCTAAGTAATTCTAGCAATGAAGAAAGTTGCTTCAAAATTCGGAAATACCAAAGGAAGGATGACCAAGTTCAAAGAACAAAGCCCAATTCTACAGAATAACCTTAACTATATTAAACTGGGCTCAAGTTTAAACTTTTGTGTACTGAAAGTCAATCAAACTATTTATGACATGGAAACAATTGATGGTAGCAGGGCCTTGGGCAGCAGGGTTGGGGCAGGGGAAAATTGCCCCCAGAATACTGCATAACTTTTTCAATTTTATTGACGCTGCATTATACATTTTACCCCACAAAATTTGGATCATTTTCCCCCTACAAAATGTGGCCTAGCTATGGCCCTGCAGGCTAGCTGTGGCTCTGCAGGCTGGCTGTGGCTCTGCAGGCTGGCTGTGGCCCTGCAGGCTGGCTGCGGCCCTCAGGCTGGCTGGGGCCCTGCAGGCCCTGCAGGCTAGCGGCTGCCCTGCAGGCGGCCCTGCAGGCTAGCGGCGGCCCTGCAGGCGGCCCTGCAGGCTAGCGGCTGCCCTGCAGGCGGCCCTGCAGGCTAGCGGCTGCCCTGCAGGCGGCCCTGCAGGCTAGCGGCTGCCCTGCAGGCGGCCCTGCAGGCTAGCGGCTGCCCTGCAGGCGGCCCTGCAGGCTAGCGGCTGCCCTGCAGGCGGCCCTGCAGGCTAGCGGCTGCCCTGCAGGCGGCCCTGCAGGCTAGCGGCTGCCCTGCAGGCGGCCCTGCAGGCTAGCGGCTGCCCTGCAGGCGGCCCTGCAGGCTAGCGGCGGCCCTGCAGGCGGCCCTGCAGGCTAGCGGCTGCCCTGCAGGCGGCCCTGCAGGCTAGCGGCGGCCCTGCAGGTGGCGGCTGCCCTGCAGGCTAGCGGCTGCCCTGCAGGCTAGCGGCTGCCCTGCAGGCTAGCGGCTGCCCTGCAGGCTAGCGGCGGCCCTGCAGGCTGGCGGCTGCCCTGCAGGCTAGCGGCTGCCCTGCAGGCTAGCGGCGGCCCGCAGGCTGGCGGCTGCCCTGCAGGCTAGCGGCGGCCCTGCAGGCTAGCGGCTGCCCTGCAGGCTAGCGGCGGCCCTGCAGGCTAGCGGCGGCCCCGCAGGCTAGCGGCTGCCCCGCAGGCTAGCGGCGGCCCCGCAGGCTAGCGGCGGCCCTGCAGGCTAGCGGCGGCCCTGCAGGCTGGCGGCGGCCCTGCAGGCTAGCGGCGGCCCTGCAGGCTAGCGGCGGCCCCTGCAGGCTAGCGGCGGCCCTGCAGGCTAGCGGCGGCCCTGCAGGCTAGCGGCGGCCCTGCAGGCTAGCGGCGGCCCTGCAGGCTAGCGGCGGCCCTGCAGGCTAGCGGCGGCCCTGCAGGCTAGCGGCGGCCCTGCAGGCTAGCGGCGGCCCTGCAGGCAGGCGGCCCTGCAGGCTAGCGGCGGCCCTGCAGGCTAGCGGCGGCCCTGCAGGCTAGGCGGCCCTGCAGGCTAGCGGCCCTGCAGGCTAGCGGCGGCCCTGCAGGCTGGCGGCGGCCCTGCAGGCTAGCGGCGGCCCTGCAGGCTAGCGGCGGCCCTGCAGGCTGGCGGCGGCCCTGCAGGCTAGCGGCGGCCCTGCAGGCTAGCGGCGGCCCTGCAGGCTAGCGGCGGCCCTGCAGGCTAGCGGCGGCCCTGCAGGCTGGCGGCGGCCCTGCAGGGCGGCGGACCCTGCAGGCTAGCGGCGGCCCTGCAGGCTAGCGGCGGCCCTGCAGGCCGCAGGCGGCGGCCCTGCGGGCTGGCGGCCCTGCAGGCTAGCGGCGGCCCTGCAGGCTAGCGGCGGCCCTGCAGGCTAGCGGCGGCCCTGCAGGCTAGCGGCGACCCTGCAGGCTAGCGGCGGCCCTGCAGGCTAGCGGCGGCGGCCCTGCAGGCTAGCGGCGGCCCTGCAGGCTAGCGGCGGCCCTGCAGGCTAGCGGCGGACCCCTGCAGGCAGCGGCGGCCCTGCAGGCTAGCGGCGGCCCTGCAGGCTAGCGGCGGCCCTGCAGGCTAGCGGCGGCCCTGCAGGCTAGCGGCGGCCCTGCAGGCTAGGGCGGCCCTGCAGGCTAGCGGCGGCCCTGCAGGCTAGCGGCGGCCCTGCAGGCTAGCGGCGGACCCTGCAGGCTAGCGGCGGCCCTGCAGGCTAGCGGCGGCCCTGCAGGCTAGCGGCGGCCCTGCAGGCTAGCGGCGGCCCTGCAGGCTAGCGGCGGCCCTGCAGGCTAGCGGCCCTGCAGGCAGCGGTCTTTCCTTAAAATGAAATTCTTTGTTTACTTTGGCTGGGTAACTACTCTTTGAATACCACAAGTTTACTTATTATTTGTATTATTGTTTATTTAAATTATTCAGCAATATTGACAAACAACCAAATGTATTCAAAGGCATGTGTGTTCTGTCTGCCCACCTCTGTAAATTAACATTTATTTGGAATATTGCATTTTACATAAAGGAATGGAATTGGCATTCCTCAGTTGAGAATGTTATCATTATGCCATTTCACCCTGACCTCTCCACCAATGTACAGTGCTCATTTTACACTTCCAGATTCTCCAGTGAATTTTTTGGAAAGGGAAAGCAAGGAGGTACCACTCTAAAGTGGTACTTCTTTGGGGAAAGCCCCTAAACAATTTCAAGAGTTCAATCAAACTTCATGATATTAACAGGTTTACCTTATAACAGTATTGTTGGAAAACTGCTATTTTCCTATGTGAAATGTGTACTTTAGTTGTTTCCCAAATTCATGCATCAAACTGATTTCGATTTATACATACTTATTTTTGTAAGTTTAAGTTTGAACCATTTCCTTCAGTCTAGACTTGGCACTTAATGGTCATCTGTTTTATTTACGTTGTGTATCTTGTGACAAGTGAATTTGATGTATTCTCCATTGCTCGTGACCTTCAAGATGACAGGGGGGATGTCTTACATCATAATTGCAAGGCTATGAGGGACTACAAGCTACAAAAGAAATGAGCAACAAATATGTGAAGGACAAGAAAACATTAGACATGAGGGACTAGAGGAAAGATAAGAAATGAGGGACAAGAAATATAATTAAAATGGGTAACAGTGAGAAATAGTTTAACAATACCTGAGTTTAAAAAATAAGTTAAGTTTCACCCTATAGAGAGGGAAGGTACTTTATGCACTTGCCGTTTACCTACTGTGGTATAACAGGTATCATACATGTCTACAGACCACGAGGCGCTGGGTTCAAGCCTGGGTTGGATAGATACGCCAGTGCACCACAACTGGTTATCAAAGGCCGTGGACATTAACTTGATTGTCGGTGTTATGTCTGCCGTACATCCTACCTGTGTTCTCATCTGGGTCGTATTAAGCATTTCGTGATAGCATTGTTGCTATAATAACTGAATACGCAGGTGATGACCCCGTCATTGTAATTGTGTGTTCACTCGTCATCGTCTTATGCACTGGGTCACTTCAAGATTGTCAGTTCTCAGTTCAGTACTGGTCAGTTCTCATCAGTTGTTAGTCGCTTCATGTCATCTGTAGCTGTCTAGCAGTACACTTATATATCACGCCTGTACATAACGTGTATAGAGTAGAAATAGAGAGAAAGAAGTGCCTGAAGTTGACTAGTTTAGCATTTCATTTACAAAGTTAAATCCTAAAATGAACCCATTCGACACACACAGTACTGTATGTAATGAGGTTTTGGGGCCATATGTGCATGTGTGGAAAAAGTCTCTTATAATTCAAATTCTGTAAAAGTCAATTCACTTCTTTAAAGTGTGAACAAGAACATCCTTTAAAAGAATGCTGTCATGGCATTTGTAATTTTTTGTATGGAAAGTAGAAAAGAAAGCAGTGGCGAGTCTTAAGGGTGGGGGCTGGGTTTCGCCCCTTAAAAAAATCATAGCCCCCTCCCCGCGAATTGGAGAAAAAAAACATTGAACTGCTGCAGAATTTCCATGAATTTTAAGGAAATCTTCATCAGTTTTGGGGAAATCTCCTTTATTTGGTGGAAAATTTCCTTCATTTTCGTGAAATTAAAGAGCTTGAAGCTCTTTGGTGAAATCTTTTTCAATTTCCAGGAAAATTCTTTACTTTTCAGTAAAGCAAGCTGTCAATTCGAGAAATTCTTTGCAACATGATGAAAATAACCTTCCTTACGAGGAATGGTCCATCAATCATTCATGAGTTTTGCACAAAGTTCTTCCAAGCATATAATGTATATTTTTATTTAGGCTCTGCCAAGACTAATCTGATTTGCATCACTGAACAGCAGTTATGTGTCTTGAGCCTAAGATGAATGACCTATTGTGTACAGTGTAACAGTGGCTGGTTGCTAACAAGTGAATTGTGAATAGACTATGAAGATGCTGTTAGTTAAGAAGGTATACATTACCCCTGTGTTGTGTATGGGGTAACAATACCTGGATGATAGTCAATAAATTGTGAGGAGTCACTCGGGTTGAATGGTGTGGATTACCCCTGATTTTGAGAAAATCAGGGGTGTCGGCTTGGAGGGGTCTAAGGGCCAAAAATTCTTAATGAGTTTTGCGAATATCAAACCAAATTTCCAACGATTTTACTCATTTTCCTACAATTTTATGTGAATAATTTCACACTTTCATCAAATTAAAGCTTGCGTGCAACTGGGAAATAGAACCCCTCCGGGGGGCCATAACTCCTACGTCTCTGTCCTCCCTAATCTGAAAACGGCATTCAGTTTTGTTTTTTTTAATTGTTTTTTTTTTATGGGCTAAGCCCCATCAAAAATGAAAAGCTAGACATGACCCTTAAAGAAAGAGAACAAAGTTATGTAGGTTTTAATTAATTTATTATAGAATAGAATAAATACAATAATAAAAGACGATCTACAACTTGGTCCTCCATTCTACCCACGCCGAATTTTCTTCACTTTCTAGGAAAACTCTTTACTTTCCAGTAAAGCACGCTGTCAATTCAAGAAACTCCGCTCTGCAAGTTTTGCAAAAATCAAACAAAATTTCCAACAATTTTACTCATTTTACTACAATTTTATCTTAATAATTTCACAATTTCATCAAAATAAAGCTTGTATGCAACAGGGAAATGGAACCCCTTTCGGTGGGTCATAACTCCTACGTCTCTGTCCTCCCTAATCTAAAAACGACATTTTTTTTCTTCATCTTTTTATTACTTTTTTTTTTTATTATTATTTTTTTATGGGGGAGGCTTAAACCCTATCAAAAATGAAAAGCTAGACACAACTTTGAAAGAAAGAGAACCAAAGTTATGTAGGTTTTAATTTATTCATTTTAAAATAGAATAGATACAATAATAAAAGACAATCTACAACTTGGTCCTCCATTCTACCCACGCCGAAATTGACAGGTTGTAGATTACAGTGTCTACATGATGGATGCTAACAATTTCTTAACCTGTTACCTTAGTACTTGAAGTTTTAGATCCGCATCCGGTGTAGTCAACATTCTGACCATATTATATACGCTATAGCAACTAAATGGCTGCTATATATACAAGTACTGCAAGTATTGCCTAGCATGTAATGCATACCGAGCGAGGTGTTTATCTCACTACATCCTGTGAGACTAGCCTCGTTCATTTCAAATTTCCAATGATATTATTCTCCTTCACTATCTATTTAAGACTCTTAAAAAAATGTTTTGATGTGATAAATATTTTCTATTATGTTTCTGAAACAGTAAAAATATATAATTAATACCATTCTTCATATCACTGTTTAGACCTGCCTATTCAAATATTGGATTGGCACTGGAAGTTTTTGTCTACATTCCTCAACGCTGCCAATTTACATGACTTTTGCGAATAAAAACAACGTCATAAATTTCTATAATTAGCATTTTCTAAAATTAATTGTAGCAAGTAACCATTAAAATGCAACCTTTAATAAATAGCTCTTAATTTGCAGTCAATATTCTCTTAATTTGAAGTCAATATTTTCTTAATTTGAAGTCAATATTCTCTTCATTTGAAGTCAATATTTTCTTCATTTGAAGTCAATATACTCTTCATTTAATACAATTTAAGATATGGTTTTCAAAGCATGGCGGATTTCGAGCATGGAGTTTACAATACTAGAATCTGTCACGTCCTGAGGGCTACATGGAGTTTACAATACTAGACCTGTCGCGTCCTGAGGGCTACATTAAGTTTACAATACTAGAGTCTGTCACGTCCTGAGAGCTACATGGACTTTACAATACTAGAGTCTGTCACGTCCTGAGGGCTACATGGAGTTTACAATACTAGAGTCTGTCACGTCCTGAGGGCTACATGAGTTTACAATACTAGAGTCTGTCACGTCCTGAGGGCTACATGCAGTTTACAATACTAGTCTGTCACATCCTGAGGGCTACATGCAGTTTACATTACTAGAGTTTGTCACGTCCTGAGGGCTACATGCAGTTTACATTACTAGAGTCTGTCACGTCCTGAGGGCTACATGCAGTTTACAATACTAGAGTCCGTCACGTCCTGAGGGCTACATGGAGTTTACAATACTAGACCTGTCACGTCCTGAGGGCTACATGGAGCTTACAATACTAGAGTCTGTCACGTCCTGAGGGCTACATGCAGTTTACAATACTAGACCTGTCGCGTCCTGAGGGCTACATGGAGTTTACAATACTAGAGTCTGTCACGTCCTGAGGGCTACATGGACTTTACAATACTAGAGTCTGTCACGTCCTGAGGGCTACATGGAGTTTACAATACTAGAGTCTGCCACGTCCTGAGGGCTACATGCAGTTTACAATACTAGACCTGTCGCATCCTGAGGGCTACATGGAGTTTACAATACTAGAGTCTGTCACGTCCTGAGGGCTACATGAGTTTACAATACTAGACCTGTCACGTCCTGAGGCTACGACAGATAATATCCCAAAGATATTGTCTGCATTCTAGATTTCAGAACAGAAGTAGGAGTGTATAATAAACAAACAGGCTTGACCCTTGTATTTGTGATTCCTTTTCACTAAATTAGATGACTGGTATTCAAATTAGTTCAGTGGTCAAATAAAAAGTTCATCTTATTAAGGAGGACTTCAAAAGAAACAAAATGGTGAACAGACTACTTAGATATATTCAAAGCGGGGCGTGTGATTTTCATTTGATGGGGCGGAACTACCAAGTTCGTATTAACAACATTACCCACTCTCTACTCAAAGGTGCTACACCATCTTTTGGTGAAATTTGATAGTCTTATTATGAGGGGGAGAAGGGGGCAAAACACTAGATTTTGTCAGTGAACATATTATACCAATACGGAGATTATTCAGGTTTAAAGCTTATTTTTGGAGGTAAAAAATAAAAACAAGACTGGCTGTGAAGTTACATCCTCACATTAATCAAAGTTGAAAATGCTTGAGTTTGAAGGGCCATTATGCACAAATCTGCAGGCAATTGAGGCCTATTTGAAAACTATTTTTTAAAATTCTCCCCCACTGCAACTACACCCCTCCCCCCACCCCCACCCCTCCCTTCCCCCACCCCACCCCTCCTTCCCCACACCCACTCCCTTCCCCACCCCCACTCCTCCACTCTGGATGCAAGTTTACAGGAAGAATCGAATCAAAATATGAAAACGAACAAAGCATTGATGAATCAGAATGTATTGCCACTCTAGTTTACAAATTAAAAGGGGTGAATACTGAGGTTTTGGCAATAGTACCATAAACTATTCAGGAGGGCTAATTAACAGTTTTGCATGAAACCCTAACTCTCTGGTAATATTATTTCCATTTCACTCATTTATTTTCATAAAATCAGGAAGTAAGAGAAGGACTCTATTATTGATAAACATTAATTAAGTGATCATCAATTTCAAAGCTTGCTTCCATTCTTAAAGGAAAACTCATTCAGGTTTGAAGTGGAAGCATCCACGTTTCAGATCATCGATCATTTTGCCAATTAAATTTTGTTGATCTATGTACCATATAGGGAAATTTCATCACATGACTCTAACCCATCTGGAAGCCATTTTGCTGGGAAAGCGTCATTGTGTTTCACGCATCTTCACACAGCTCAGTCACATCACATGTACAACAAACATACTGCATGCTAGCCTACCCACCAGTTCAGTGAATTTGACTGATTGTAGTTTTGTGTTCGATGCCGATTTTACTTCATATATTCCTTACGTTTTATATATTCACCGGGTATACAAAGATTAACTTTTACGTGAATGCCATTTGATTTTTTGCTATATGCAGACAAAGCATAAATACCTAATATAAAGTGCTTGTTACAAATCCTACTGTGAACCCGGTAGTTGGTTTAAAATCCATTGCATCATACAGCAGAAACCCACTTTGAACATCAATCAGGATCAAATGGAAATCAAGAAAACATCTTTTTATTCCCCGACAACCAACCGCACAGCAAGATTCCGGCATATATATCTTACAAAATATAATCTTATATAACAACATGGAAACGTAATATCAGTATTCTTTCCCGACAAAATGGCGATGTAAACAAAGTCACTCGACCTCATGACGTCAGCTGAAACACCCTTATATAATTATTTTCATATTCAGATTTATTAGCAGTCTTATCATATGTAGTAGCTTATTTCTTATTGGATGATGATATTTAATTGTTTATTCATTTTTCCACACAACTAGCAAAGCCTTGTTTGGTTAGCCCAAAGCTGACCATTATTAGCATCTTACTGTAGGTACCAAAATGATTGTAATACTGCGGGTACTTTAGTATTGACTGCCCCCTTCAACCCCTAAGCTTGAACTTAGCAATATATTTTGCAGTTTGAATGCAGGATGCTTGGTCTTTTTTGTTGGTTGTGCTCTAAAAATCAGGAAATTAGATTTTGATAATTTGATAATTAATTAATTACAAAAATTGGAACAAACCATAACTTGTCCTTCTCCTTAAAAATTTGTTCCAGCATATCATAACAAACTTACTGTGGCAAATAATGAGACCACTTATCTTAATGTAATTAAAATGACCACTCAACCACACCATAAGAACTTCATCCATTGCTAATATAATACTCAACACCAATTTTCATGAGGACCACCACTAGAACTAGTACAATGGAGCCATTGAAAAGGAAAATTTGATGTTATTTACTTTGAGAAAAATCTGACCAGACCTGCTTATATATCAGGTTGGGTCTGACTGTTTGAAACTTTAAGGAGCATAATAACTTATGTTTCTTATGTATTTCTATTCTTTCATAGGTTGAATTACTCAAATCTGATTTGGTCAATGCAGGTCCTGAAGATGAGATTAAGTTGGTTATCCAAAGTCCTCAACGAAGGGTCAGTGATCACCGGTCACAATGTTCACGACATCTTAAGAAGGAATTTCACAAACTTGGACTAGAGAAAATGCCCAAACTGCCAGACGTTCAAATTTTATTTCTTGGAGATGACAACAAAGAGGTCGCCAAAACCTTAATCAATTCTGATATTTTTCAAATGAAGCAAACTAGTGAATTTTATACAAAAGGAGCTTTTTGCATCAGTAAGGTCAGAGATTCGCCAAATAAAGAAACGGCAGATTTCAAAGTCTATGCATGTGATGAATCATTTGAAGATTGGATTAAAAGGGGCTCCGTCTTTCGTGGTCAGAATGAAGAAGTTGATTCTGGGTACGTCCAAGGAGACGACACTTATCAGTTTGTCCAGGAAGATGCCACTGATCCAAACAGGAGTGTGTATGTCAGTGTTTTAGCCCCAAATCATTCCAGTCATAGCATAGCTTATGAACATTTATTCATCTGCCCGTTTACTGTGTTTGTGCTTAGTTTAAGGTATAGCAGACTGACTTCAGGCAACCACCATGATGCTGTCCGTGAGTTGGTGGAAAGACTGAGACGGATCCGGTTGTATGCTGGTAAGGCTATCAGAATCATACTTGCAATTACATTCGACCAAGACATATCTTCAGTGGACCAGGAAGAAGCTGTGTCAAAGGTTAAAGCTAAAGTTCTTCATAATTTTCAAAGTCAGCTTGAGTTCTTTCATGGAGAGAATCCATGTTGTTTTGTGAAAGTGGAAGGAGTTGAAGATACAGGTATGATGGGAAGAAAGGAAGGAGAATTTCCATCATTAGGTTACACAATATTAAGTCAGGGAGTATCAAGAAATCAGGAAGTGACATCACGACTTTTGGAAATTGCATTTGAACAAAACTTCATCAAGGCCAAGTACCCGTTTAATTTTCTTTCATACAGAACTAAAATTTGGAACTCAAGAGACAGAAAGCAATGTGTGACTTTCCAGCCAATATCCAGCGAGCCTGTGGAATCAATGAAAATGAGTTCGCCCATTTTTTGAGGTATATTCATTCTACAGGAGATGTCATAGCTTTGGTATGTTATACTTTGATAAATTTACACCATTTCTAAAGCACTGCTTGAAAAAGTGGTAGAGAATGCCACATTTGTACTAGTTTTGTTACTCAGAGATAACAGTGTAAACAAATGAAAAATTAGTTGAAATTTATATTCTATTTTGGCACTTGTCTATCAAATCACAAAAGTCATATGAAATTATAGAAGCTGCAGAGCTTCTGGGATTTTTGGATACCATTAAAGCTTCTCCCATAGATTATTTTATCAATTGATGCATAATGGGATGTAAATAAAAGATAAAATGGTTACAAAATTAAACGATTTAGTTGCTGTCTTTGCATAATATACATTGTACAAAAAATGAAGAGCTTTCCATGGTTTATATCCCCCATGAGGCTTCCTCCTTGGACCATTTCATACTATGAATTAAAAAACATATACTGTGTACGAAGGTTAGCATTTTCAGGAAGCGGTGCCTATGTTAGAATAACAAAATGTTTAATTTGATGCTTAAATATAATCATAACAAATGCCAAACTGAAATTGTAAAGGTATAAAGGATCTGAACTGGAACAAAATAGGGTTGCTCAGACCTACATGTACAATAAATGCAGGGTAATTTGTGTTGTTACAAATTTGTATCTGATAGGAAGTTGATCAAAATATGTCCATCATTTGCACATGACCCCCTCAATAACTTGACCTTACACACATACATATGTATATGTATAGGAGAGCAAAAGCAATAGTAATTACAGCTCATGTCATATGTTTAAAAATAAGATTTATAAAAGCTGAATTGAATTGGGATAGAAGACCATGCACTGTGCAACATACAAAGCTTACTCAATATGTAATATGTAAGTGACAAGGCAATGTTGTAACTACACTGATTCATTGGGGAGCAACTCAAGAATTCTGTTTGACTTTACTACACGGTGTTAATTTCTACCTGCCAGCACAACTGTCCTCTTTCAACATAAAGGTGAAAGTTGAAGCTGTGCATGGGCATAATCTGTGAATCAGACCAGAGACCATCTCTGTGAAGTGTCTTGCCAGTTTGGATGTTAAATAAGGGTTCATTTGGACACTAATTAAGGCTTCATTTGGACACTAATCAAGGGTTCATATGGACACTAATCAAGGGTTCATTTAGACCCTAACTAAGGGATCATTTGGACACTAATCAAGGGTTCATTTTGGACAGTAATTAAGGGTGTATTTGAACCCTAATTAAGGGTTAAATTTGGACCCTGATTAAGGATTCATTTGGACAGTCATTAAGGGTTCATTTTGGACCCTGATTAAGAATTCATTTTGGACACTAATTAAGGGTTCATTTGGATACTAAATAAGTGTTCATTTGGACACTAAATAAGGATTCATTTGGACACAAAGTAAGGGCTCATTTTGATATAATTATGGGTTCATTTGGACACTAAATAAGGATTCATTTGGACACAAAGTAAGGGCTTATTTTGATATAATTATGGATTTATTTGGACACTAATTAAGGGTTCATGGAAGACAACGTTTTCCATACCATGCCTGTAAAAGTTAAATCCATCTGAGCTTTTAGACTCATATGGAGTGCTTATCCTTGGTTCTAATTGCGCAAGTGGATGAGAACATATGGTTCCCCCTGGACAGAATGCCAGTCCATTGCAGGTTAACTCCCCAGCAGTGCTGGTACTCATTTACAGCTTAGTAGACTGGAGCAAAGGAGAGTAAAGTATCTTGCTCAAGGACACAATGCAGCGCTCACAATGATATAGTCGAACCTAGTACCTTTTGCATACGAGCATGACTTCTTAACCACTGAGCCATTGCACCTCTTACTACCATCCCTTTGCTGCAGATAATACACACTTGGGCTCTGGGAAGCTTATTGCCCATTATACACAGCAGAGGGAAGTTCAGGATAGCTGTACATCCATGAACCCTGTTTATTGCCATCTTTCATATTTGAAATAGGCCTAAAGGAGTAAGAATTAAAAAGGAGATGCAATATTTTTTAAATGTAAAGTAAAACAATTGAATTTCAGTATTCCCTTCAGAAAAAAAAAAACCTTTTATGATCAATTGACAGCTAGGACAATGTGCAATGCAAATTAGAGTTGCATATCTGCCTCCCATCCAATCATATTCAAGAAAGCAAACTTGATGTGCATGAATGAGTATTTATGATATTTTGTTTGTAACCACCCTCCTTTGGAAATGCCATGCAAGGAGTTACAACATAACATTAAGCAAATATCCAAACAGCAGTGGTCTAATCATATTCAAATTAATTCTTACTCAAACATGCTGACAGTGTTAGATGTAAACCTGGAAAAACTGGTGTTAAATTCATGTGTAAACATAAATAAATGTGACGCAAGAAAATCACATTCATATTCAGAAGACAAGTTGAAGAACATGATGTAAGGTACACGCACTGGCAGCTACTGTATGGGAGAGTTTTGTTGAAAGTGCAAAACATGTTAGGGGCAAAAATGAAGAACATATTAATTATACATTTAATTGAATACTAAAAACAATGATTATCTCATCTTTGGGGGGAAAATGTTGTGCCCCTTTTGGGAGCCATCTATGGGTACAGGTTACAAAAGGTTTAACTGAGTTTCTTATTCTTAGTTATAGTTATGTAGCATGTACTGCCTACACCATTATACAAACATTGGCAAGTCCCAATTATTACAGTATGTTGCAGATTGTTCTGGAAATTGCAACCCTCAGCTATTTTCATTTTTTTGTACCTTTCCTTGTACTAACAGGAAGATATACTTCAATTGAGGTTAATGTTACAGCTTGGCATTACTCATTTCTATCCAAACCTTGTGATCTGATCATTCAGGAAGGCAGAAACGAAATGAGTCATGTAAATAGGGAATACAGAAGGAAATAATCCTCATTTCATTTTACCATGGAAGTAATATATTTATTAAGATATATGGCCTATCTAGTAATAAAAGAAATGCTTTGTTTTGTGCACAAAGCTAGTTGTTGACATAGAAACAGTGTGTCATAAGTGAATCATAGTAAACATGATCAATAAATAACTTTGTCAAACATGATTTGAATAACTTTGGAATTACCTGTTGTTAAATGTTAATGTTGTTCCATATTAAGGGTTCTTATTTCCTTTAAAGACAATTCTATAGAATGGGGCAGATGGCCATTTGGGATTTTTGGGGGAGGTTAAGCATGACATCTCTCTTCACTTTGTTTTTTTAATTATTTTTTTTGTATGGTGATTTTTGTACGTTGTACAGATTGTGTGACTTGCCCCATACTAACTTTAGGCAGATTGTATTTTGAGAATCATCCTGTTCATCATGATGAAAATCTGTTGCAATAGATTTTAAGTCCAAAAATTCTTAAAGCCTACAAGATAGGACAAAAACATCACTTAAAGTCACTCATCAATAAACAAACAGAACCTTCACTGTTAAATACCACCCTATTTGTAAATTATTACTTCAAGCCAGACACTTTGACTACAGGGGAATACTTTTGTCCCTGTATTGAGTGTGAAAATCAGTGAACTGCTGTGAAATTTGTTTACTATCAATGTCAGATTATGACCTTAGAAAGTGAGGTGAAGTGTGTAAAAAACCCTGGTGTAATTGCTTGTGCTGGATTGTTGTTTCTGTTGTGAACAATAACAGACCCCCCCCCCCCCCCCTTCCTGACAGATTTAAGGTTTTGTTGGGGCTTAAGACAGAGAATGTATTGTGAGGTTTAAACTTAATGATGATGATGTGCCGGTAGGTGACTTGGTCTTTCCATTATGGATTCTATTTTATGAGGCACAACAATCATTTAAGTGGCATTATAAACTACTGAAAGTGATCATGTAAAAAGAGCAAATCTGAAAAAAGGGTGTGGGACACTCTGGATCTGCACATGTAATATTTGTCAACATTCCCTCTGCACCCTCAAACACTGTTATGGCCATCTTACTATAGTTGCAACGCTGCTAAACATCATTGAAAAAACAAAATTGTCAATCATGATTAACATTTATTGTGATTACAACTTCCATAGGGCCTGACAAGAGTACCAGCTGTGTCCTCCTTCATCCAGACTCCCTGATAGACCCTGTCATTCGTCTGCTCCACATCCCCTCCAAAGAAGACCAGGCCCCTGAGCTGCGCCATCACTGGGATATACTGGAGAGAACCAACATGATATCAAAGGTGCTTCTTCAAGACTGTCTTTTGTCTAGCTCTGAGAGGTTGGAATTTCTTGAAAGACTGAATGTAATTTATCCTTTGGAAAAGAACAACTGTGCCACCAATTTCGCAGTCCAAAGTTATCAACAGCTCAGCAGATGATCCTTAACTCATGTAACTTTTATTTGTTACCTCCTCGGTTTATAAATGTGCGCCATGAGGAACTTGGGATTAAGCTCTTTGTGCACTTTCCGGGGTGGATTCCACATGGCAGCTTTGCAAGATTTGTGATACAGATGGTAGAGTGTGGCAAAGGATGGAATCTTGACTGGACAATGACCTCTGCCCATCAATGCAAGATCAACCTTGGATGTCATGGTACTATCATTTTGGAAGAACAATTAACAGAACATGAGTTCAGAATATCTGCAAGGTAAAAAGATTTCATATTTTATTATCAGTAATCTGAGAAACTGCAGATATTTTTTATGTGGCATATGGTTAATGGAGGGGAAGGATAATCTCCATCAAATTCCACCGTGCCACTCATGCCCCCAAAATTAACATACAAGTAAACAAAAAATGCAGTTTTCAGAAAATCCCTTTCATTATGCTACTGTAAGCTTAAATATTAGAGGTGCTGTGGCTCAGTGGTTAAGGTGTCATGTTGTATTTGAGAGGTACCGAGTTTGATTCCCGTCATGAGTGCTGCATTGTGTCCTTGAACAAAAAACTTTACTCCACTTGCTTCAGTCCACTCAGCTTAAAATGAGTACCAGCACTGCTGGGGAGTTAATCTGTGATGGACTGGCATCCCATCCAGGGGGAGTAATGTACTCTCATCCGCTTGTGCCATGGAAACCGGGGATAAGCACTGGCTCAATGAGCCTAATGGCTTGATGGATTTAGCTGTTTTTAGGTTCAAATATCCAATGATAAATCTTTTACTCTGAAGGTTGCAGTTTGTGTTGTTCTTATGGGGAAGATTGGGGTATATCTCAAAATGACTTCATGACTATGCAAACCCTTGTTTGAGAGTTCTGTGGGAACCCTCATTTAGATCCTAGACTCATTTATCTTAGACTGACTTATTGCCTGCATGCACCGGATAAATAACATGTTCACTATTTTTGAGTTTGAACCTCTTAAAAGATTTATTTATTGCTTTGAATGCTTATTAGGTTTCGTGAAGATTACTGCCAGAAGAACTTACTGTGCCTTGTTGAGGAAGCTATGGCAAGACTGGAGACGTATCTACCAGACAAAGAGGTCCCTGTCATAGGAGTCAAATGTCCGTTCCATCAGGTATGGACTGTATTATTGCTAGGATAGGAGTAATGTTTCTTAACTTAGGCTCTTAGTCAAAACTTGTGAGCATCTGTTTGCTAATTCATGGGAATTTTGAAATTATAGCTTCATTCTTGATACGTGAATTGTTAAAAAATGATTAATTATTCAGTTGAGGGCATACATTGCTTGCTGCGAGTTTATGCAGACATAGTAAAATCATAAGTATTATCTATTCCTCTGTTCATGATTGCTATTTTCCATCAGTTCTTTCAAACACAATTGTTAATGGAAACAGTGGCACAACTTAAGTTCTGGGGGCTTATGGGGAATTTAGCGCTCGCAGTGTCATTGCTCGGGCCCCTAGGCTCTACCCACCCTTCTCATCCTATTGTTGCTCCA
Organism: Chiridota heheva; assembly: GCA_020152595.1. Classification (NCBI taxonomy): domain Eukaryota; kingdom Metazoa; phylum Echinodermata; class Holothuroidea; order Apodida; family Chiridotidae; genus Chiridota; species Chiridota heheva. The sequence goes on from JAIGNY010003354.1 coordinate 294,134, forward strand.
CTGAATGGTAACATATGCACATTATGAGTACATTAGTTGTTATGCTCCTTAAAGTTTTAAACAGTCAGATCCGACCTAACATTTAAGCAGGTCAGATCAGACTTTTCTCTTTATTTTCTTTAATCTGAAAACCACAAGCAATTAGGATCAAATTAGCTCTATTGTATTCGTATTAATGGCTCTATTGTATTCTTTCTCTTGTTGGTCCTGGGTTGTTGTGGAAGCTGGTGTTGAGTATCATATTAGCAGTGGATGAAGTCCTGGTTGAGTGCTTATTTTAATTCAGATAAATGGTCTCATTATTTGCTACATTAGGTTTGTGGCTATGATTTGCTGGAGCAAATTTTTAAGGAAAGGGACAAGTCATGAATCATTCAGTCCAGATTTAATAGCATTGAGCAAATTCAGCTGAGATGCAAAGACTTTTTGTCACCTATTCTCTTTCACACAATCAAGGATTTGCATAAGAAAATAGAGAGGTATATCTGTTCAAACTTTGCAAATTTGCATAAATATTTACATATTAACATATTAAAATTCAAAAAAGTGTTATTTTTGACTGATTTTGATAGAATTTTTGTGGTGTTTATCAGATATCAAAATAATTTAGCTAATGTTGCCACTACCAGTCTGTAGATCTTGTGTTCTAGCTGCTTTTGTTGTTTGATATTCCACAGGAAACACCTCACATCATTCCTGTGTACTCCAAGCACTGCAGCCATGTATTGCTCTGTGGAATCAAAAGAGTGCAAAACCACCCTGTTATTTGCCAGTGGCACCCACATCCTGATGAAATGGTGAGTGCCCTGTGTTATTTTTATAGTATAGTTTATTGGTTAATAGGTTATGAAAGTTCTGGTTCTATTTTATATCCACAATCTACAATCTTGGCGAAACTGTTGGAACAGTTCAATGTTGAAACTAGCTAATTATTTTGTATTTCCTTCAGTTTTTAACTTACACTCCCTGCCCTCCTTTCCAATGTTAAGTTTTCTGTGAGTTACCCTTTATAAAAAAAACATTACAAATTGTCAACATTGAAAGGAAAGGGGTGGGGGGTAGGGAAGGGTTATTATAATCTTATGAATTAATATTTCAGGGAGTATGAGTCACAAAGCTAAATTGAATTCTCACTACAAATGGTAATAACATGATAAACTTCCTTCAGTTTTTAACTCCCCACCCCTGCCCTTTTCAATGTTGGGTTTTCTGTGAGTTAACCTTTATATAAAAAAAAACATTACAAATTGTTAACATTGAAAGGAAGGGGGTGGGGGAAGGAAAGGGTAATTATAACAATGTAATATATTGTAATTATAACAAGAATAATACTAATTAAAAATGGTAGAATACGGAACGAAGAACCACTAAATAAAAGTGCCATTATTTATGATGCATGGATGTTAAATAATAAAGAATAGAAAAATATGTTCATAAAAAGCAAAGCACATTTTTTAAAAGTGTTCAAATGTTCAAGACGTCACAAGTTGAATCGTGGTCAAATTATTTACTGTATCATTGTCACTTTATCCTGGCTTTATATGATTTCTTCCCGGTTGTACATTTGTTTATGAACAGGAGGCAACCTTTTTTCTCTTCAAATGCATTTAACTTCACTGTGTAATGTTGCTTTGATTTCAGAAAAGCTAATTATGATTTTAAAGATTATTAATGTGATTGATTTGTGAAAAAAAGTGAATAAACAAGGAAAGTTTCCTGTGTCAAACCTATGACACTGTTATAGTTAGTTTGTGAGTTATTTTGGGAAATTGTTGCAATATTTAGTACCAAGAAAGCAGCTAGACTTACAATAAAGTTGTGTTTTTATTGTTTGAGATGTCTGTTTTTGTGGTAAAGAAGTTGAAGGTTCTACATTTTCCCATGAAGGAAGAGCTTCTTTGTAAAGTGAAAGCAAGGTTTAATAATAATAGATTTCAGTTCCTAAAATTAGTTTTAAAGTTGTTTTTTTTTGCTCATATTATTTCCCTCTACCAATGGACTCCAGATTCAGTGATTTCAAAAGTTAAATATTGCTATGTTAATTTTATTTGGATACCTATGACAATTAGATGTGTGCAGTATAAATGCTGGGTTAGAGTATTAGACAAATATGATGATACTATTCTTAACTACATATAGCAACAATGTAGAGATACATTGATGTCCTAGTGATGATAACTGGCTAGCTTTTGACTTGTGTGAGTGATAGCTTATCATGGGTTTATTCTTTCTTCAATTGACCAACCTGCAGGGGCATAGGAAGTGTCACCTCTCAGAGGGGGATAAAACCACAAAAAAAATTCCAGTGACAAGTGGAAAAAGTGCTCTGGTAAATAAACAAATTTCCATCAAAAAGTTGCTGCTTATTCGGAAATCTCCTTAATTTGTTTTCCATTTTTGGGAGATTTCCTTCATTTTCACAAAATTTTCTTCATTTTCGGAAAATTTGGCCAGTTTTTCAGGAACTTTTCTCCAATTTTGGCCAGTTTTGGGGAAATTTTGGCCAGTTTGGGGGAAATTTTGGCTAGTCGGGAAATTTTGGTCAGTTTTGGGGAAATTTGGCCCAGTTTTCAGGAAATTTGGCCAAGTTTTCTGGAAATTTTAGCCTGCTTTCAGATTACAATTGTTTACTAATTTTGCCGCACTGTCGATTGGGAAAGCAAAACCCTGTCAGGGGGGACAGCTCCCCCCCCTGCACCCTCGCTTCCTATGCCACTGCCAACCTGGCAATTATTTTAACTATCACATAGCATAAGCAACACCCTAAACTTCAGTCTCTGTGTTCTAACCTTTTGCTAAACTTCTGATACAAATGACTCAGATAGCATAAGTTCCAAAATCCAAACAGCCAACAAATTGACCATTGGTTTTAGTATATGCAGATATCATTGATTCTTTTCCCATGTAAAAATACTGCCATCTCCCAGTCTTATTGTTCATTCACAAACAGGGTCCTATTCATGTACATTTGTAAGCAGTTCATGACATCACTTGGAATGACAGATACCTCATTATAATTCAAAAGAATTGTTACACATTCTTTTATCCAGGGAAGTGTCCATTCTTAAATTACAGCTCTCTGATTTATTGTATTTGTTACTTCTATATTTCTATCAAAATTTGATTCAATGTTTTTCATCAGTCACAGATTATGGCACCGGCCATAACAAAGGAGCAGTTCCAGAAGAGCCAGCAGACGCTCATCACTGACCTACCTACAAGTGTATACCATATGATGTGTATGAAACTCAGCGTGCCATGTCGCATCGGGATTCGGGATTGGAGGGGAGTAGCAGGTTGGTACCCAATGTTGGGCCTCCATCTTAAAAGTATTAGGAACCCTGGACAAATACAAATAAAGGGTTAATGGATGAAACTCATCAAAGATGTTGAGCATGTACAGTAATTAAGTCATGCACATTGCACACATGCATTTGCAGGTTGGGCTTGTGCACCTTGCATATGCAGCCATGCAGTGACATGGTGGGTCATGTTTCACTGGGGGCAAGGAATTTTGGCATCTCCCTCCCTTCCCCCAAAAAAAAAAATATAAAAAAAAAAACATGAACTGTTAGATAATTGCTTAAAATCAGTGTTTTGAATTTAGGAACGAAGCCCCCATAAGCGCTGCTTTGGTAACATTTCCAGAAAATTTTCCCACATATTGAAGACAATTTCTGAAAATAAGAGAAATTTCCTGAAAATAAAGGAAATCTGAAAAATAAAGGAATTTTCTGAAAAAAAACCAAAACTACCCAAATAAAATTGAAGAAAATATCCCAAAATCTTAACAAAGAAAGAAAATTTCAAAAATTAAAGAAAATTCAAATTAATGAAAAAACTACCTAAATAAATACTAAGAAAAATGGAAGAAAAGAAAATATTCCAAAAATAAGGAAATATTTTTCAAAATGAAGCAAATTTCCCAAAAAGGAAGAAAATTTCTTAAAAATGAAAGAAAACTTCCCCAAAATTAAAGAAATTTTCCACAAAATAAAGCAAATTTTCCAATGTATGAAGAAAACTTGCCAAATATTAAAGAAAATGAAGGAAAATTCATGAAAATGGAAGCAAATTTTTCAAAAATGAAGGAAAATTCTGGAGAATTGCAGGAGATTTTCCAAAAATTGAAGATTTCCCTGAAATCGGAAGATTTCCCAAAGAAAATAAATTTGTAACACATTTATTATTGGGGAACTTAAAATTGTGTCAACTCTAGGCACGCTATAGGGCAAAGGCCGCAAAGCCCTGGTGGGAACACAGGTTTCGCAGGAAGCCCTATGTTTGTCATGGTTTTAATAGCAAAAAAGGTCTTTAAAAGTGTTACATCTATTGGTTGAAGCTGCACGTATAGGCGCTGGGGCGAAACCCTAGGAATCCCTTCATTTTTTACGATTTTCAGAGCAGAAAATTGCTTAATATTGTGTCAACCCAATGTCGACGTCTTAGGCGCCGAAGGGGCGAAGTCCCAGGAAGCTAGTAGCATTTTTTGGCATGATTTTGGTAGCAGAAAATTGCTCAAAATCGTGTCAATTTTAACTAAACTTGGTTAAAAGAAATATTATTTTGGAACAAATTTTCAAATGCAGGATTCCATTGACTTCAATTTGTGTCTTTAGTTGGGGTCTAGGAATTGTTTCCATGTTTCTGATGTAAGAATAAAGCTTTGAGAAAAAATATATACAATGTTGAGACTAAAATATATATAAGAGTATATTTTCATCACAATTTTGCCCCTCTGAGTGTTCAGCACTCACAGGGGCAAAAATGGAATATATAATGAATATTACATGCTTAATAGTATAGGAAGAAGTTATTGATCAATATGTAAATTTTCCCAGGGCCTCAGGATGATTTTGGTGCCCCTCAGAAAGCTTTACTGGGGAAAGTTGCCTCCCTGCCACCCCCTCCCCTCCCTGCCACAACGCCACTGCAACCATGCATTGGTTAAGTTATGATCAAGATTACTGAAAAACATATAACAAACTTTTGTTTTAAAATGAAATCCGGGATTTTTTATTCCTAGGCAGGGAGTATTGTGTTAGTAATTCGAATGGAGATACCGGTGTGCTACCTTGGGTTAGAAAGACTGAACTTGTAAGAAATATTGAGACAGAAATAAACCTTGAAGTAATCAAGATATTAACTGGTTTCATGTTATCTTTATCCATAACTTGACAGGAGGGCCACCCCTCAGCTCCCTTACAGGGTACCAATTACCCAAAAAAAAGTCCTGATTACAAACAGGCCAAGACTCAATCTCCCTGATTCCTACACTATTAAAGTAGTTGATAGATTGAATGTCTTTGATAGTAGTGATGTATGTGTATTCAGCTTTCGGTGCCATGGGGCTGGAGGGCAAATGGTAATTATTGTAAAAGGGCTGAACCCTTCAGTAACTGCGCCATGTCTATAGTCACATTTTTCATGATGTATTAAAAAGATAACTGAATTATTTTTTTCTGCCAATGTTGCTGTACTGGTGTACATTGATTTTATCCATTCAGGAGTTTTACATCATTTATGCAAATTTTTCATCAGGTTATCTGGGTAAGACTGCTGACCAAGTTGAAAACATTGATACATATTGTAAGCATGTTGGCAAACTACCCTGTGACCTGCTTTTCCGGGAATGGTGTCAAGTGTCAAGAGATGCAACTATCGGAAAATTGATGGAGATACTGGCAGACATGAAGAGGCAGGATGTGCTCAGTGAAATCAAGAAATTGTGCATTTTTACAGAATAATAAAGTTTGAACTTTCAACTCCTTGCTAATTGAATACTCATATATTTTAGAAGAATTTTCTAATGTTTAAAAAGGATATTGTAAATGTGTACATAATTTTATACAAATTATTTTATATTGTTTTTCTAGCAGTATGATCAGTATATTCTTTATGGAGGAGATCAAGCATATGAAATGTTTTTGGATCATCAACACTTGAAAATGTGGTTCAGAGATAGGTAGACGGTACTGACAAAATAAAAGCAAATTGAAAGCTGTCTTACGCTATGTTCTCTGTTTCAAAAGTCTAACATGAAAAGTAATTTGTCATATCAAATAAACATTCCGTACATGTGCCTGCTTTTATGAGTTCCTAAGCGACCTTAGAAATTTTATTGTTTTAGGGGTCATTTTGATTACTGTGTTAGATGGGAAATGGCAGTTTGCTTTGCTTACCTGCCTCAGGCTTCTGACTGGTACTTTTATTTCACTATCAGAGAGACTGTAAGCTTAATAGAAGATACTCTCCTTATTGAACCATTATGACAACTTTTTCCAGTATCCATGATATGAAGTTTGTTCACCAGTCACCTATATTCTGTTCCAGACTTTTCAACTTTTAAAAGAAAGTAATATTGTGGTTGGCACCGCCCTATGGGCCTGCATGTATGTAAATGTATATGGACTTCTATACAGATGTTAACTATACCTCTTGTAGTTTTTTAGTTTGTCACTTAATCTAATTATGGGGATTTTTCAGTGTTTTAAATTTGTTTTAATATAAGACAGCTCAAATATTTTTGGTATTCTCTAAATTACTTTCCTTGATCTCAGTCACCATAGATAATGAGAAAATTGATACCTGCAAGTATTTAATAGGGGGTAAGCCTATAATTATGATTATTTGATAGGAGGTAAGCCTATATCTGTGACTATTTAATAAGGGGTAAGCCTATACCAATGAGTATTTAATAGGGGTATGCTTATACCTATGAGTATTTGATAAGGAGTAAGCATATACCTATGAGTATTTGATAAGGGGTAAGCCTATACCTATGAGTATTTGATAGGGGTAAGCCTATAGCTATGAGTATTTGATAGAGGTAAGCCTATACCTACTGTATGAGTTTTTGATAGGGGTAAGCCTATACCTATGAGTATTTGATAGGGGTAAGCCTATACCTATGAGTATTTGATAAGGGGTAAGCCTATAGCTATGAGTATTTGATAAGGGGTAAGCCTATAGCTATGAGTATTTGTTAAGGGGTAGGTCCATACCTATGAGTATTTGATAAGGGGCCTATAACTATGAGTATTTGATAAGGGGTAAGCCTATACCTATGAGTATTTTATAAGAGGTAAGCCTATAGCTGTGAGTATTTGATAAGGGGTAAGCCTATAGCTATGAGTATTTGATAAGGGGTAAGTCTATACCTATTAGTATTTGATAACGGGCAAGCCTATACCTATAAGTATTTGATAAGGGGTATAAGCCTACACCTATGAGTATTTAAAAAGGGGTAAGCTTATACCTACGAGTTTTTGATAAGAGGTAAGTCTATACCTATGAGTATTTGATAAGGGGCCTAGACCTATGAGTATTTAATAAGGGGTAAGCCTATACCTATGAGTATTTGATTAGAGGTCAATTTATACCTATGAGTATTTGATCGGGGGTAATTATAAAACAGAATTGGCTATATTCCATCCAAGAATTGTGAAAGACGATTAAAGGTATATGGACATGTACTAATTTTTTTGTTCAACCATTTACACCAAAAAGAGCATCAAAGTCCGAGTTTAATGGTCTTTTAAGTTTAATAATAGCATGTGTAGTTTTCAAGTTATGAGTAATCAAAGTTTGATAGTTTTTTAATTTATTGAAAAATGTGATGTATGAACAGGAAAATGCTTTTGTTTTTCTTCATATTTCTTCCCTTAATTTCAGACCTTGAAAAGGCCTTCTCCAGCTTGAAATTGGTAGGGCTTGTGGTAAATATCAAATCCTCTTTGTTAGAATTATCTTCGCTTTTTCCAGGAGAAATGACGAGAGGGTTAAAAAAACAATGCAATTACAGAAGAGAATAGAGACTTTGTCCCATTCCTTCATCACAAGAGTAACACAACAATTTGCATATTTGCACAAAAAGCTGTAAAATGGCCAATATTTAACTTATACTGATAACAAAATTTGCTTCATGCTTTGGGGGTTATTTCAAATCAATTTTGCTTTTCTACACCTCTGCTCCTCTGCTTGTCCATACATATTTAACAAAGGATATACAGTACATAAGAAGTTGCCAAGGTTGCCAGTCTTACATCAGAAATTTGTATCAAAATCTGAATGTTCAAAAAGCTGTAAAATGATCAATTTGATGAAATGCTTTGCTAAGCGGGGGGAGGGGGGCCTGTTATACTAAAAGTGGTAGAGGTGCACGTGTGCAGCCCATCAACCAAAAACCATACCTGCTTTATGACATATTGTTTGTTACCTTCAGTATGAAAACATACAATTTTGATACCCTTAGTGTATGAAAGAAATTAATTTTGATACCTGCAGTATGGAGTATTCAAGAATAAAACAACATGTTTTGGGAACTGCATTATGGAAAAAAGACACATGCACTACAAAAATGATTAAAAAAAAAGACACCTGTACTATGATGCAAAAAAGGTGCTGCTTGAGCGGCACATGTATATACCTGATATATGGAAGCCCCCTCATCCTCCCAGTATGTTTCCCAGCAACTTTTGCATATTATACATCTACATGTCCAAAGACCTGTTAAGGAGAAGAGTTTATTTTCACAAATCTCGTATGAGTCTAGGTTGCGAATTCTTGGTTTGACCACGTTTGAGTTGAGATGAGAACATGGCGACATGACTTAGGGTTTTAAGTCCCTATCTGGTAGTGATGCTTTGACTTCCTTAAATGTTTCAGGTTATTCTCATGTGACACATGGTAACAGTTTGAAGTTGACCAAAGAGTTCTCACGGATAAATATTTGGTATTTTAGTTTTTCGCAAAGAATTGTTAATGAGTGGAATGGTTTTTGTCATATTTGTATGTATATAATATAATATAGTATTAATATTATGCACTTTTTAAGTTAATGATATGAAAATACATAATGCAGAAATTTGTAAAGATGTTTCAATACCTGATAGTGTGGATTATGAAATATTTCCTACTTTGTAATGATGATGTAATGATATAAAAATACCTGTTTTAAATGTTTGACATAAAAAAACTATCAAGGTGGATAGTTACATGATGATAATCCTAATGAATGATTTTCTATAGGGTGTATTACCTATGATACCTGTGATGAATTACTAGATAAAAGGCATCATATGTCTGAAGGTCCAGATCTGTTGACTTAAGTTTAAACTCATATGGATAAGAGTCATGATTAAAGGCAAAAAGCCTGTTCACACCAATGCTTATCCAGCCTGTTTTTGAAAGAGTTCAAACTGACAGTATTCATGATGTTACTTGGTAGTGAAGTCCACAATCTACAAACTCTGTTAATGAAGAAGTTGTGGCGATTGCTGGTATAACAATGACCCTTACAAAAATTCCAGATCTGGCCCAGATATAAATTCCAGATCTGGGATTTATATCAAATCCAGATCTGGCCAGAAAAAGAATTGGGCAGATATAAATTCAAATTTGATCTGGCCCAGATCAAACTTGATCCGGAATGTCCAGATCACAGTTTGATCTAAGCCAGATCAAGTTTTGATTTTATATCTGCCCAATTCTTTATTAGTTGCTGTGCTCCTTAAAATTTCAAACAGTCAGACCAGGCCGGATATATAAGCAGGTTGGGTCAGACTTTCCCCTTTATTTTCTTTATTTTGAAAATCACAAGTAATTAGGATTAAATTTCCCTTATCAATGGCTCCATTGTATTAGATACCCCCTGTTTGTTTTGGGTTGTTGTGAAAGTTGATGTTGAGTGTCATATTAGCAATGGATGAAGTACTAATTGTGTGGTTGAGTGGTTATTTTAATTAAGACAAGTGGTCTCATTATTTGCTACATTAAGTTTTTGGTTATGATTTGCTGGAACAAATGTTTTAAGGAGAAGGTCAAGTCATGTTATCTGACAAGATCTGGCCCAGATATGAATTTCAGATCTGGGTTTGATATAATTCCCAGATCTAGGTTTAATATAAATCCCAGATCTGAGATTTATATCTGGGCCAAAACAAATGTTTGAAACAAAATATATAAGGAATTAAGCCACAAGTTTGAGTAAATACATACTAGACTGATCGCATGAATTTGAAAAATAGAAATATTAATACAGTTATCAATCTTTATTTCTGCATGAACATTTATTGATGTCAATTATTGTGACTCCGCCCATCACATTTTTGATACTTTATTGGTAGATGCTTAAAAAAGCACTTTATTCAATGCAGAGCCACACAAACGGACTGAGCTTTCACATATGCATGCTGAATCACATTAAATTAAATTTTATCCACTTGTTTATCTTGAAATTGCTCTTTTATTATTAATACAAATTTACATATTCCTTTAAATGTAGCATTAAGTCAAGGTTATATATATATCTGGCTTGATCTTTCCAGATCAAACTTGATTTGTATATCAAATGTAGCTTTAAATCTACATTATATCTGGCTAGATCCAACTTTATTTATATATCAAATGTAGCAATAAATCCACATTATATCTGCTTGATCTGGCCAGATCAAACTTGATTTGTATATCAAATGTAGCATTTAATCCACATTATATCTGGCTTTATTTGGCAAATCAAACTTGATTTGTATATCAAATTGGCTTTATTTAAAGTTATATCTGGCTTTATCTGGCCAGATTAAACTTGATTTGTTTATCAAGCTTTGGTTATATCAATTTATTTATCTGGCCAGATCAAACTTTATTTACTCGCATATAAACTTTATTAAAGGCAGATCTGGAGATTTTGTAAGGGGAGATTGTAGGTTATGTCTGTCTGTACGTTGTACCTGTGTTGTTGTCCGGGTCGTATTAAGCGTTTCGTGATAGCATTGTTACTATCATAACCGAATACTCAGGCAACGACCTCGTCATTGTAATAGTGTGTTCACTCGTCGTCGTCGGCGGCATCATCATAATCTTATCTTTGTCCATTCCCCTTCTAGAAAGTCCACCGAACGACAGAAAAAAAGTCTACCAAAATACCCTCGAGTGAAACATTGCTTAATCTGCATCGATCCAAAATGGATTAGCAGTTCTTTAAATCTACAAAAGACAGCAATTTTATCAAAATAATGGCCGAAATTATCAACACAGCTTCGTAACTAATGTCGGAGCCATTCTCACTGCTCGACTTGAAGCAGATTGTAATATTAAGTGGTTGCTAGTTCGCAGTGAAATTTTCAGCATACAATTTAAGAAAAATGATTTTCATAAAAACAGGAAATGTGCGCCTGCTCGTGATTGTTTTTTGCAGATAACCTACTTCATGGACTAATTAAAATGATTTGGGGTTAGTTAAAGCAGCCTGGGAAGAACTTTGCCCCACCCCTTGCAAGTAGTTTTTGACACAAGACACTCATCGTGCATGTTAATAGGTTTGTTGGGACAAAAATCAAATTTGGCATACAGACCGGTAGATAATTTTTGTCCAACTGAATTAACATCAAATTCTGATCAGAACAGTTTTTAGTTGTTCACAATAGCACTTACAGAGTTTTTAAGTTGTGACAAACAAAACTTTATATGGGCCTTAAGATTTTCGGCATGCAAAAAGTGATGATGGATAAAGAGAAATTCGCTAAAGTTCTTTAATGTAAATCTTTATACTTCGTCCCCAAATTTCAAATTGGTATACTGCTAAATCTAGGTCAAGGTAAGCCCTATCCAATTTCCTATTCATTGTAGCTAACTTCCCCTATTTAGAATATTTGGAGGAACGATAGAAAAACAATAAGTTGACACAAGCAATTTTCCAGTTGTTCCGTTCTGAGGTCGCAAAATATTAGGGAATTTATACTTAAAAGGTATCAAAGTTTTAAATGATATAAAATGATTTATAATCAGGATATTTCATAACTGATTTTGATACTACTGTTTGCTGTTTTTAGTATTCTTAACCATTTCAGCTGATTAATTAGTCCATAAATTATGTTATCTGCAAAAAACACTCACGAATAGGCATATATTTTTTTGTCACTTTTTGTGACACACGCCCCAGCTTTATTTCTTAAGTCGGGCTTACTAAAAATACCTACGAACCCGGAACTATTTCCTGACTCCTTATCTCCTCTACCATTTTTTGTCTAATCAATTTTGTCTGATTTTCGGTCGTTTCGTTTAAAGGACTCGCGAGGTTTTGTTCCATCAGTCCATGACCATCCTAATACCTGTCCGCCCGCAAGCATGACCAATTCATCTACATGTTTGGCGCTTCTCTCTTTTAAAAATCAGACCAAGTCTTTGTAACACGTATTGAAAATTTGCTATTTCAAGATCAGATCTGTCAAAGCATCAAAGGATTTTCCAACTTGGCATATCTCATCAGATACCCTTATAGGCGTTCAGCGAATTGAGCGCAACTTTTGCTAGATTCCCTTTTGACAGACCGAACTTTCTTCCTAAGGCCCTCCATTCAATTCATACCTCTGCAATGAGGCAGTCTTTAAAATGTAGTCTTTTGTCTGTTCATCTGAAAGCTTGGAGTATACATCAAGAGCTTTCCCCTGAAAAATGCACTCAATGGTACAGTGTATATGCCCAATCTTGTTTGACCACTCCATAATACCTGCGTATCTCTCAAGTCGTTTGAGATATGAATCTATATCCTGGAACGCTGGCATGTTAGGAGTAAAAGGTCTTGGCCGATTAATACTTTCGATATTTTGGTTTTTCGCCATCACAGCGGCTCCGTTTTTTCTCCCTCTAATTTTAACTCTATTTCTTTCATTTTTCTTCATGGTCTAATTTAGCTTCATTCATTTCCCTATCATCAGATTATGTTCTCCCTGCTTTTGTCTTTCGTCTCTTAAGGCGTCAGCCTTTACTTTATCACTGTTCTCCCTCTCTTTGGTAAAATCTAATATCTCTTTTCCTTCCAGCCCTAACTCCTTTTAAGATATTTGTCGAAATTCATGTTCTCTACCTTTAACAATCACGATCAAACCCTTGAATCTGTCTTTACGATGTACTTGTTATACATTATAGTTAGTGCTGGAAGAAAAAATACAAGGAAAACAGAGAGAGAGAGAGAGAGTTGAACACACAATTACAATGACGTGGTCGTCGCCTGCGTATTCGGTTATGATAGTTACAAATGCTATCACGAAACGCTTAATACGACCCGGACGAGAACACAGGTACGACGTACGGACAGACATAACATCGACAACCAAGTCAATGTCCACGGCCTTTGATAACCAGTTGTGGTGCACTGGCGTGTCTACCCACCCCAGGATTGAACCCGGGGCCTCGTGGTCTGTAGACAGGTATGATAACCGCTACACCACAGTAGGTAGATTACAAGGAAAACAAAACAACAGGCTTCTTTTATCTCTCGTGACTCGAGAGGAAACGTAAAAGGTTTCCCGGACAAGCCCTCAGTTGTCACAAGGTGAACGTAATTTCCCACCCTGGACGATTCCCGAGCCACAAAAAAACTCTTAAGTCCTTAAGTTTCACTACTTGCAAAATGTATTACAAATACTTTCGCATATATTAAGCATGATACAATAGCATGAACAACAACAAAAGAATAAGAAAAAATATGAATAAAAAAAACTATGTGGTAATCTTGGTACGCTTCCACTGTATAATACTTGTGTGTGCGTCTTTGTATCCTTTTTTTTTTGACTGCTTAGTTTCTTGGTTCTGCGTTCCCAATGTACCGGCGCATCTATCGCTTGCTTTTTTGTTATCTTTTTTTTTTTACGCTAAATACTTTCGCTGAGCTGAGTGCCCGCAGATCGTAGTGCCCAGACCTAAGCTTTCCGTTCTGTTGTCCCCTCCTAGGACGTCACCACTACAGACCAAGGACCAACATTTTACAGACCCAGTCACAATGATCTCACTAGCCTTGACAGCTTGAGTTGAAAAAATCCCTCCAAAAGCTTGGTAAAAATGCTGACAAAAACAATGTTATTCTTGCTGGTGATTTCAACCAACCTAATATTGACTAGAGTCAAAACATTATTTCAGGAACTAACGCTTCCTCCAAAGCAGCCAAAATTCTTCTTAAAGTGACCAATTCATTCAATCTTACTCAAATGGTGCAGTCACCCACCAGAGATAACAACATCCTTGACCTTGTTTTTACTAACAATTCACCAGCTGTCACCTCAGCTAATGTCATTCCCGGTATAAGTGGCCATGATAATCTTGAATTGACCCTAAATATCTCCCTTCCTCGTAAAAAGTTACCTAAACGTAAAATCTATTTAAAGAAAAAAGCTAACATAAAACGAATAAAAGAAGACCTGACTAAATTTAAACTGCAATATTATACTCAATTCAATAATTTCATTGATCTTGATGAAAAATGGAATTTCTTTGAAGAGGAAATTAAATTGATTATTGATAAAAACACGCCTCACAAATTCACCTCAACTAAACTAAATCTGCCCTGGTTTACCCGTATCCAACGCCGTCTCTGCAGGAAAAAACAAATTGTTTAAAAAAGCTAAGACTAATCAACAAGCCAATGACTGGACTACCTATAAAAGCTTTAGAAAGGCTGTCCATAAAAACCTCAAAGAAGCTAGAAACACCTTCATCTGTGATAAACTTAAAAACTCACTTAACGAAAACCCAAAGGCATTCTGGTCCTATATCAAAAGATTAAGAAGTAACTCTGTAGGTGTGTCTGATCTACTAAATAATGGTGAACTCTGCAGTGACAGTAAAACTAAAGCTAACATTATAAATGACCAGTTTTTCAGTGTTTTCACAGAAGAAAACACCTCCCAAATTCCTGTAACTAAACCACTTACCAACAGCAAAATAAACCAACTTATAATTACCCCAGAAGGTGTCAAAAAGCAAGTGCATAACCTAGACCCCAACAAAGCCTCAGGTCCTGACCAAATACCACCATGGTTTCTAAAAACACACGCTGATGACCTCCATGAAATTCTCACTGATCTCTTTCAAACCTCTGTCGATAATGGTACTATCCCTAAGAAGTGGAAAGAAGCAAACATATGTAGCGTTTTTAAAAAAGATGATAAACAAAACCCAGCCAATTATAGACCTATTTCCCTCACCTGCGTTTGTAGTAAAATCCTTGAGCATATATTCCACTCAAATGTGATGAAATTCCTTGATGAGCATAATATCTTAACTGATTTACAACATGGTTTCCGTGCAAAAAAAACGACTGAAACACAACTCCTCTTAACAATAAATGATATCTCTAAACAAATTGACCAAAACAGTAACGTCTCTATGGCTATTCTTGACTTCTCAAAAGCCTCTGATAAAGTCCCACACCAGCGCCTGTTATCCAAACTTTCCGCCTATGGCATTGATGGAAATCTTCTGGCCTGGTTTGCATCATTCCCCAACAGCCGCATCCAGCGTGTTGTCTGCGATGGTGAAATCCCTGATTCTAAACAGGTTTTATCCGGTGTACCACAAAGTACTGTCTTGGGTCCATTACTTTTCCTCTTATATGTAAATGACATCGCTGATAATATAAACAGCACAGTTAGACTGTTAGCTGATGACTGCCTTGTGTACAGAACAATTGATAAGCCCTCTGACCAACAAATCCTCCAAGATGATTTTAACAAACTTGAACAATGGCAAAACAAATGGCAAATGAATTTCAACCCCTCTAAATGCTACATCTTGTCAATTTCCTCTAAGAAATGCTTTAAATCACCTGTTTATACCTTATGCAACCAGCCACTAAAACATGTCAACTCCCACCCATACCTAGGTGTTAAAATTGATAATAAACTTAGATGGGATAAACATATACATAACCAAGAAAGCTAACTCTATGCTTGGCCTATAAAAACGTAAACTCTCAAACTGTCCCACCGACGTTAAATTCACTGCTTATAAAGCTCTAGTCAGGCCAGTACTTAAGTACGCATCTGCAGTCTGGGACCCCCATCACCAGTGCGATGTGGATAAACTTGAATCTATTCAAAGGAGAGCAGCCAGGTTCTGTATGGCAGACTACTCTTATAAATCTAGTGTAAAAAACATGCTTTATAAATTAGATTGGCCCCTGCTTAAAACAAGGAGATACAACACCCGGCTGCCGGGCTACATATGCTATAAAAAATCAATAACAATCTTGTCGCCATCAATAAAGATGAACTTATCCCCACCGTCAGAACTAATACAAGAAATAATCATGACCTTCATTTCCAGGTTCCCTATGCTAAAAAGAATGTATATAAACACTCTTTCTTCCCTCACACACTAAAGGATTGAAATGCTTTATCGCCAGACATTGTACATGCACCAAGTCTCAACTGTTTCAAAGCTAAACTTACTAACACTTGTATTGCTAACTGTTTTTTGTTTTTGTTTTTTTACTCATACTTTTTACGCTCGGTTGGCGTTCATGTCCTCTTGAAGGATTTTTGCCGACTTAACCGATTCAGATTCAGATTCAGATGCAGCAGACCAATCCGGCTTCTGCGCTTAACCAAACACCCTGTTTAATAATAAATGGATAAACCCAAGTATAGTATGGCATATCCATGGCTTATCATCACGCATACACATAATCATAAAATATTGAAAAATTACTACATTATCAATATCAGTAGAGATCACTCTCAAAATCAGTACACAACGAAATTATTTCCAGCCTTATGATAAGTAAGGCGCCATTTTGAGCGACGCCATTTTCTTTTAACCAACATCCTAATAAACAGAAAAATATCAATATAATTGGCTATCCGCACCCTGCATACACATGAACATCAAATATTAGAAACATTAATATCAGTTTAGAGAATCTGCAAGATTGATGATAAGGCGTCATTTTGTACGACGCCATTTAAGCAACAAGATACGGTAAATGCATACAAACACAATACAATTGGGGTGTGAAGATACACCTGGCTACCCCCACCCCCCGCCCCTCCTTTCCTCCATTCCTCCCGCAGTTTCCCGTATCTCCTTTTACTCTTTAAATTACAGACAGACTAAAAATTATCACACATTTAAAAATGCCTAGTTTGTATGGTTTCTCTGTAATCCAACTATGCATCGCATTTGTTTCATCGCTCGTATGCTGTTTGGAAAATACCTTTCTTCTATAATACTTAAACATTACCACATAATAATCTGACAAATGACGTCAGCATTCGTGTCTGACACTTCATTCGTAATTTCAGCATCTGCCGCTTTGACCGGCTAATTTCCTAAAAATTGTCTGCCTTTATGTAAATTAAAACATATATGTTTAAAGGTAAACAATTAAATCACTTCTTGAATACTTTTTAGATATAGATACATATTTAACAAAATCAGTCATATCTTATAAGAAAATTACACAACTTACAGGTTTTGGACACTCTTTGTCTCTCCCTGGTTATCCGTACGCCCCGGTAAGAATGATATCGGACTCCTTGTCCCCATAAAACGATAGTTTCCACAAACTTCTCCAAGACCCTTGTCCGCAAATTTGATGCAAAACTGCTTAACTAGCCTCTCTCTTAGGCCTCTTATCTCGGCGCTATCAAAATGTGGTCTCCTTTTAAATTTCCCAGCTACTTCAAAGATAAAAGGACGCCAGTGCAACCTGACAACTGGTTATCAAACGCCGTGGACATTGACTTGTTGTCAATGTTATGTCTGTCCGTACGTCGTACCTGTGATAGCATTGTTACTATCATAACCGAACACGCAGACGACGACCGCGTCATTGTAATTGTGTGTTCACTAGTCGTCGTCGCCATAAAAAGGAATTTTTTTAGATTTTCTCTTAGAATCTCCCGCAAAATACCTAATGGGATTTTGGCTTGGTTAATCCCCCTGTCGTATAAGTTGTATTACGTCACCGCTACATTAATTGACCTATCAAATATATCATCTTTAACTTAGGTGCATTGACCAGGGGCATCAAAGTATTTGATAAGCCTGTGGCATTGATGTTGTTGTATGTTGATGTTTACGACACCGCGACAGTCAGAGTGAAATGTGCCAAAAGGGTGTTAAAAAACTCAGGTGCAAGAGTTAGGACAGTGTGAATAATGAAGAAGCGAATATAAGTAAATTGATGTTAATTTTGTGTTGTATAGCTTATTTACCCCTTCAATATAAATGTTACTGTCATCATCATGATATTTTCATATTCTTATCTTTACCCATTCCCCCCTCTAGTCCGGACATTAAAAGTTAAAATGGGGCCTAACCCACCACAAATTGCTATTTTTTATTTAAATTTTAACTGCCAAGCTGCTCAGAAGGGTCAACAGAATGACAGAAAAAATGTGTACCAAAATCCTTTGAGTGAAACGTTGCCTAATTTGCATAAATCCAAAATAGCCACCACTCTGTAAGCTAAGTTGATGTTTTTTCCTACCAGCAGTTTGTAATTTGCAAAATATTACAATTTCTTTTATTTCATCAGCAAATAATATCAGCATCATCATAATATTATCATAACCTTATATTTGCCCATTCCCCCTCTAGAAAGGTCCACAGAATGACAGAAAAAAGACTACCAAAATATCTTCGAGTGGAACATTGCTTAATCTGCATCAATTCAAAATGGATTAGCAGTTCTTTTGATCCACAAAAGACAGCAATGTTATCAAAATAACGGCCGAATTTATGAACACGGCTTCGTAACTAATGTCGGAGCCATTTTAACTGCTCGACTTAAAGCAAATTATAACATTAAGTGGTTGCGAATTTGGAATGAAATTTCCAGCATACATTTAAAAAAAAATGATTCTCATAAAAACAGGAAATGTGCGCCTGCACGTGATTGTTTTTTGCAAATAACATAATTCATGGACTAATTGAAATGATTTGGGATTAGTTCAAAGCATTTTGGGGCGGACTGAGAGACTTTGGGGATTTGAGCATCAAATCCACTTTTCCCCACCCCTTGCAAATAATTTTTGACACGAGAGACTCATCGTGCATGTTAATATGTTTGTTGGGACAAAAATCAAATTTGGCATACAGACCGGTAGAGAATTTTTTTTTAAATGAATGAACATCAAATTCTGATCAGAACAGTCTTTAGTTGTTCACAATAGCACTTACATAGTTTTTAAGTTGTTACAAATTAAACTTTATATGGGCCTTAAGATTTTCGGCATGCGAAAAGTGATGATGGATAAAGAGAAATTCGCTGAAATTCTTTAATGTAAATCTTTATACTTCGTCCCCAAATTTCAAATTGGTATACTGCTAAATCTAGATCAAGGTAAACCCTATTTAATTTCCTATTCATTATAGCTAACTTCCCCTATTTAAAATATTTGGAGGAACGATAGAAAAACAATAAGTTGCCATAAGCAATGTTCTAGTTGTTCCGTTCTGAGTTCACAAAATATTGGGTAATTTATACTTATTAGGTATCAAAGTTTTAAATGATTTTTAATTAGGATGTTTCATAACTGATTTTGATACTAATGTTTGCTGTTTTTATGGTTTTTAGTATTTGTAACCATTGCAACTGAGTAATTAGTTAATGATTTACGTTATCTGCAAAAAATAATCACGAGTAGGCATATATTTCCTGTTTTTATAAGAAACATTTTTTTTTAAAAACAGAAAATTTAATTTTCAAATTTGCTTTTCAAAGTGAGAAAAATTTAGACCGTTGATTTTGTTATTTTAAAAATTGCTGTCTTTTGTGGATTAAAAGAACTGCTAATTCATTTTGGATTCATGCATATTAAGCAATGTTCCACTCGAAGATATTTTGGTAGACTTTTTTTTCTGTCATGCTGTGGACCTTTCTAGACTGCTAGAAGGGGAATGGGCAAAATAAGATGCTAAAAATATCATCATCACTGCATTATGTTGATAGTTACATTTATATTGAAGTGGTAAAAAAATTGGTATCAGTTTACATTAATTGATTGATTAATTCTTTTCACAGTATTAGGGAATGCAATTGCCAGGAGATGTCCGTCCCTTTTAAATTTTAAAGTACACAACATTTACAAATTTGATAGAAAATTATTTAGACTCCTACCACAAAATAATCTTCTTCATACTGTGGCCAGTAATGACAAATGATTGTGAGTGAAATACAAAAAATGGTCCAGTGATAAACATTTTCATTGCAAATTACAATATTTGAGTTGTCCGGAACTATACATGCCCAGCAAAAAGGTGTGTATGCAGTACCATATCCTGCCATACCAGTTAAGTGATCAGCTAGAGGTGTAGGAAGTGGGGAGCATTCACCTTCCTAGTTGCATGCTTTGTGGTCATTGGGAGATGAAATTGGGAAAATATTAAAATAAAATTGAAAAATGTTTTTAAATTATTGGATATTTTGGCCAAAATTTTCCGAACACTGATCAAAGTTTTCTGAAAAATGATCAAAATGGCCACAATTTCCCGGAAAATGACAAATTTTCCTAAACATTAGCCAAATTTCCTCGAAATTGACAAAAAGTTCAGAAAAACTGGCAAAAAAAATCCGAAAACGAAGAAAGTTTTCTGAAAATGAAGGAAATCTCCCGGAAATAGAAGAAAATTAAATTTCCGAATTAACAGCAACTTTTGAAGGAAATTTGTTTATTTAGTGTGCAATGTTTTCACTTGTCACGGGAAAATTTTGGGATTCCCCCTCCCCGATAAGTAACCCTTCCTATACCCCTGTGATCATGCCCGCTGAGGGTTAAGTCATAAGCTAAGAAATTCCTACAATCTCCCCTTACCAAAATTTTAAATCTGGCTTTTATAAAGTTTATATCTGGGTAAATAAATTTGATCTGAACAGATAAAGCTAGATATAAACTTGATATAAAGAAAGTTTGATAAACAATTACAGATTGATCTGGCCAGATAAAGCCTGATATAACCTTGAATAAAGCCAATTTGATATACAAATAAAGTTTGATCTTGCCACAGCTCGCTTTTCACTACTTTCTGATGATGATTTGCAAATACAGTAAAACAGTAATACTTAACTTAAATCTGACACTCCCCATAAACAGATAAAAACATGCTCAACTTGATATTTTCCCTCACAAACCAAATGAAAATCCATTGTAGATTAAATTGAAAACTTAGTATTTAGTATATTCTTCCCCCAGACAGTCAATTTCCAATTCTTTTGAAGCATCGGGATCTGTTGTTTTGTCATTATTTGCCTTTTGTTTCGATTGCAGAAGCAAATATTTTAGTTGCTTTTCATGTCAGACATTCATTTGTTTTAACTTCTTTGGAAACAAGTCTCAGTTATATAAAATAGTTGAAATTTCTTTCTAGGGGCAGAAATCTTTTGTTCCCAATTAGCTGAACAATGCATGTGGTCGAATGGACGGATGAACGGATGGTCGAATGCACGTACGAAGAGACGGTCGAACGAACGGACGGACGCGGACGGACGAACGAATAGACAGACAAACTGGACGGACGGACGAACGAACGGGCGGACGGACAAGCAGACGGTCGGACGAATGGACGCCGTGGGCGAGCAGACGAATGCTAAAGATGATATACCCCCTCTTCACCAGCTTCGTCGGACGGTTGGCGAGGGGATAATAACAATACAATCGTTACAGAAATAACATAATCAGGGTTAGCACCTTTTTAGTATAAATTACAAATACCGTAAGAGCTAGGTTTTATTTTGTGATGAATGATTTGTTATATAAGTGATCACAATGTTTGTGCATCATCCGCGTCTAACAACAAAAAATCCTTTATTACTATTGAATTATTTTCCTCAAACTTTCTCTAGATGGTAAATCATAACTACCCATACCTGAGTCTAGATTGAGTGATTTCCTAACATATCCAATGATTTTAAGCCACAAACCCGCAGGGCAAAATATGATAGAATAGGACTTTGAGGAATCAAAACCCCTCCTCCGTTCCCTACTCTGTATGGGATGTGAAAGTCTCTTGACTCCAGAAAGCTTTGCCCTGATCCAAATTGATGTTGAAACCCTAAATTATTTTCTGACTGACTCTAACAAGGTTTAGTCCGGCCTTATTCAAAATGTGCTGAACAGCATGGTAACATCATCAAAATTGGGTAAAAATTGACCATTTTACAACATTTTAAAACTTATAATACCTAATAAGCATAAAATGTCCAATACTTTGTGACTTCAGAATGGCAGAATGGGACAAGTAGAAAATTGCTTTAGTTAATTTTGTTTGTTTTTTAAACTACAATTTTCACTCCTTTCTCAAGTATTAAGAATGAGAAATGTTAAATACAGTAAACAGGAAATTAAATATTATTATAACCTTGATCCAGATTTAGCAGTCTGGCAGTAGAACGCATGTTGGGAACATATTATATTTGGGAAAGATATATTAGGAATAACATTAAATAATTTTAGCTCTATTCATGTTCATACATCATCACTGTTGACTGTTTGCAAATGTTTTCTACAAACTTTGATTTCTGTCGAAATACCTTTCACAGTAGACTTATCAGATGAAGACAAATTTTGTATTTGAGATTATATAAGGATTTAACACAAGTTACACGACAATCCACTAACATGTACATACTGACGTGGATTCATTATGCAGTGCTATGTTTTCATCTCTACAATGTTATTAATTATAATATTCATATCATGCGATGTAATCTAAGAATTGAATAGTATTACTTGAGGCTTTTTGTAAAGTGTTCACACAATGAACAAACAATGACTGACAGGAAAATTAGAAGCGAGTCTTCACTGTTACTTTTGAGGCATTAAATGCCATTATAAATATTTTCCTAATTGATGCTGTAATTTAGCTCAATTGTAGAAACATCTTTTCCTTGTCCTGTAATCAACTAATATATATTCCGGCTTGAAGGATAATCAGTTATCCGCTAGTCACTTGATATCTTTTTCCAGAGGAAGTTTATTCTCATTATAATTTAGCAGGAGTGTCGCTATAAGGGTATATATTTAGATGTAATTGGCTAGCGTATCTCGATACTTTTTCGAGTGACACTAATATTTTTGGAAATGTTAAATTTTTGTTTGTACGAAATTTTGGCCTCAGCTGCTTTCAAAAGAAAGGTAAAGGAAGTAAAGAAAGAACATCCATTAAATCAAATCAATGCAGAATAGAGAATTTGTAGAGAAAATTACTTGTGCATGTTAGAATAAGTTGAAGTATACTTTAGAGGGTATATGAAGTAGGCACTCTATACCCAGAAGATCTGATAACCATAGATGAGTGTCGAACACTAGTGTTGTATCCCACAATAATAATGCACAACTGACTGAAGATAATGGTATGGTTTGAATTAGAAGACATTAACTTCACAGATATAGATTCTGTCAATTCAAACTTTTTACAGATTACAAGGAAAAGAAAAGACAAAACGTATATTATAATAGCTAATGCTCGAAGATATCCTACATTATCCACAAACCACTAAAGCAGAGGAATAAAATCATATCCTCTATATAATATGTATCATATATCCCAGAAGCTAAATTGGGCTCACAAATGTTTGCAAAGCCCAGTAATGGCTGCTCTGTATCTTTGATATTTGGTTGGATGCAAGAAAGTGAATGAAAATGAACTTAAATACAGGAAAAACATTGATAATGTATGAGCCTGTCGACAAACTGAAACTTCATGCATGGCAGGTTACAAGATATTTCAGTTCAGCATGTTTTATTGATATACACGATATTGTAAGCCTATACACTGAACTTATGTTCGGAATGTACAGCCGACAATTGTCTGTTTAAAAGTTTAAGTTACGCTAAGGATGTACATTATTAGTTCCGCCTACCATGTATTTACAAAATAACAAACTATTTTTACTTCTGGTCTTGCATAACCGACATTTCTCGATTTGATTCCATGCTATGCGAGGAAGAAACAAATTTCGTGTTTTTAGGTCATACGTTACAGTCCAAAGTGTCTGTTACTTCATGATATATCTCATTTTGCAAGAATGCAAAACAAGATTCGCATGCATATAGACAGATAGAAGAGTTCCTTTATGCAAGAAATCACAGTTGTTGAAGGAATATCTTCATGGTTTTTTGTAAAATTGTATTTACGAGAGAATATACTTTTAGAGTCAATTTGGTACAAAGATCAGGTTAGTATCATATTCCGTTCTGGAGATATGGATTTTTCAAATATTTCTTAATTGCATTTTAAAGTTTTTGTACAGTATGATGAATTCGTGTTTGACGATGTCATAGAGGCAATTACATTGCAAATGTTTATGTATTCTTTGAACATTAATTGGTTGTTCATATCATTAGAAACAATTTTCCAAAAGTTATTAAAGTAGGGTATATTTGGCAATATATATTGAATACCTAAATTTCATCAATTTATTTTTCTAGCAGGGTTTACTAATAAAAAGGATGATAGATTTTAAAGAAATGCATAAACTTTGTGAGAGTATGTGTTGCTGTGATGTCTACTGAGCCTTTTCCTATTTGTTTATTGGCATTTTTTGTGAACAACATTAAAATTTGAATATCTCCTGGTAGGAATAACATATCAACATGGTTTTTGTACTTAATTGTTTCTAAACGAAAAACATGAAAATATTCCTTTAATATCTGTTACCAAAATAGAATGACATAGGTCAATAACGAGGGCACATGTGTGTCAGTGCTCAGATCCGAGACATGGTTGAGGTTTTTCCTGTTTGAAAGACATTTTTCCCATAGGGATTTTTTTTAAGTTGGTATAGTAATCAGGTAATAAAGTCGGCCGTCGAGAGCGCCGAAGTTGGTATAGTAATTAGATAATAAAGTCGGCCGTCGAGAGCGCCGAAGTTGGTATAAGAACATGAGACTCACACTGATGAATTATGATATGTGAGTTCATTTTCAGAAAAGATTAACGATGCAATAATAGCTTGCATAAATTTACCATTGACGAACTACGTTCAAGCAGGCTGTCATATATTTGAAGCTCAATAAGGTTTTCAGGAGAAATGCTCCCTCAAAACTCAGCCTACCCAGATAAATGATACTGAGATTGTCAGATTATACTTATAAAAGGCGTATCAGAAAACCTGTGCATAATGTGACATAAAACTCACAAGAATTCAGGTAAATGATACTGAGAATTCAAGATCGTAACTTTAAATGATTTATGAAAGAACGCTTCATCACGTGTCCACCCATCCCACATTCCCACCCCGTTATCTTCTTAAACCAATACAGTCAATAACTCATCGATTTTGTTAAATTTTGTTAATTTAAATTACATTTGAAGTTTAGTTTAATTGTTAAATTACGCTGCAATAACACAGACAGTAGCAAAGATATGAAAGATATGACCATTAACAGATTAAGGTATGACCATTAACAGATTAAGGTATGACCATTAACAGATTAAGGCATGACCATTAACAGATTAAGGTATGACCTTTAACAGATTAAGGTATGGCCATTAACAGATTAAGGTATGACTATTAACAGATTAAGGTATAACCATTAACAGATTAAGGTATGACCATTAACAAATTAAGGTATGACCATTAACAGATTAAAATATGACCATTAACAGATTAAGGTATGACCATTAACAGATTAAGGTATGACTATTAACAGATTAAGGTATGACCATTAACAGATTAAGGTATGACCATTAACAGATTAAGGTATGACCATAAACAGATTAAGGTATGACCATTAACAGATTAAGGTGGGCAATGGTCATATGGTTCAGCTTAAGAATGCTTAATTCCATAACCTGTGTGATATTCCATGTATTTTGTGCATTTCAATCTCAACATAGGCCTATTCGTGTTGGTCTCCCTGTTACACGCGGGTCATTTTACATTAAAAAAATGTTGCAATACAGTTTGTACCTACTATTAAAGGCCAGTTGACGTCTCTAAAGTACGAGGTAAATTAAATTCAAATCCTGTGTTTTCATTGGTCGAAAGACAATGGTACAGCGTGCACTTACATTGATAAGCCAATCAGTATCGTTTTGGAACAAATTGTACGCCGCAACATTTTAATCACAATATATGTCCTTTAACTATACGGAGACAAATGAAGCAGAATCAATCAATTATCTAAGATAAACAACAAGAAAGATACATATTTTGCCTTTTGAACATACCATAGGTTTGCCAGGTACAATTATTGTAACATATTAACATTTTTTTGATAGGAAAAAGCTAACTTTATTCAGGAAAATGAGATATTCTACTTTTCAAGAGCTTAAAGGACTATTCCTACCTTTATGACATCACATTTTACACTGCGAGGTCGCTTTTCAACACACTGGCGCAATCTTTGAAATAAAATAACTCCTAAACGGAAAATGATATCAACATAAGTTTTACACCAACTTGTCCTCTCATATGATATTTCATGAGAAAACAATAAAGGAAAATTTAACTTTTTTATATTTGGTCATAATATTAAACGATAGTATGCCACATTTGAACATTTGTGAATTACCTAAAATCATGCAGAAAAGTTGCCACGCTTCACCGCTAAATAATCCAATTGCAATTTATTCTAACCTTGCCGTAATTCCACCATATACTCCAAGAAATTGCGACCTTACGTATGTCATTATGACGCGAACAACAAGGGCTCTTGATGAACAATCTGCAGGGGCGTAGGAAGGGCCTTCTCTCAGGGGAAAAGGCCCTATAAATCTTAGTGTTACAAGTGGAAAAATTGCAGTACTGCTGAATTAGGTTCTATCAACGTTCAAGTTGCTCCTAATCAGGAAATCTCAAATTTTCGGGCAGTTTTCTTCCATTTTCTTGCAGTTTTCTTCGATTTCGTCCATTTTAGGTAGTTTTTTTTTTTTATTTATAGGAAATTTCCTTTTATTCATCGGGAACATTTTTTCGAACATTTTTGGAAAATATCTTTCTTTTTCGGGCATTTTTTCTGATTTTCAGGAAAATTTCTTCATTTATTGGAAAATTTGACAAATTTTTGGAAAAGTTCTTAAGCTTCTGGAAAATGTTGCCAAATTGCATCAAAATTCCCATCAATTTGACCAAATTTTACTCCAATTCTACCACTTTGAATAATTTCCCAATTTTACCATCCAACCGGGCAGGAAACATTCAATCGGAAAGGCGAAATTCTCTCAAAAGACATTGCTTCCTTTGAGATTCCAAAGCTCTTTGTCACAAATTAACTGTGTTTTCTTCACGTCATTATCAGCTGAATACGCCACTGCAACACTTATCAGCTTATATCGATATTTTCTCAATATTGTTATATGCTGAGGACGTAGTATTTGTTTCTGATACTACTCCAGGCCTACAGGGGTATGATTGCATTGTACTTTAGACGCTTTGTGTGATTTTACAGGAACCGTGAGGAATGAAAGTAAATATGGATAAGACAAAAGTTAGTTGTGTTCAAAAATGGAAGTAAAGATATGAAAAAATTATATTTCTAAAATTCAGTGTATTCCCTGTGTTCCATACTACTGTACTACAAATATTTAGTTTTCTGTTTTCTCTTAGAAGTATATTTGAGAAATGAAGGTGTAACTACATTATCTGTTTAAGGAAAGAAAGCTTCAATGCTAATTCTTCTTCGATCCTTTTTAAAGCATAAGTGAAGTCCCTTATACAGTTATACCATATGCTGATACAGGCCTATGCAATTTTATTTGATACCATGATTTGATTAACTGGGACTTAAGTCTGAGGATTTAAGAGTTATCAATTGCTTGAAAATGTGCAAAACCATTTCTTCAGACGTTTCTTTGGTGCTAAAAGAAGTACTTCTGCCACGGTAGATGAATGTGATTGCTAATCAAGTCCATCTTATATGAAAGAGGACTTAAAAAGAAACAAAATAATGAAGAAAGCATTTAAAAGTCTTATTCCGTTGAGGAGATATTTAAGTTTAAAGTTTGGTATTACTTATGTAGGAACGACTGAAATCAGACTACTTGTGACGTCACATACTCAAATTCCTCAAATTATTTATGTATTATATCATATTTTGTCATGCAATTTTGTAGCTTAAACAGTTCAAATTTACTGAATATGTCAGAAAATACGTCAGGAATAATATAATTTACCACGTGAAGAAAGTTAGAGCAAAAAAATTTTTTTTTTTTTTTTTTGTTGGAAATACATTAACAATTAATTATTAAAAACCTGAATATGAGGACGCCAAACATTCCATAGTAGACTTATTACACCAGTCATTTCTATATAAGACAAACTTTAAATATGATTACCTCTTTAACGGTATAATATTTTGAAATGCTTTCTTTACCACCGTTTTTTTGAAGCCCTCTTTCATATTAGATCAACTTTATTTTTGTTCAAAATGAACAGATGAAGAGGAAGGAGTGTGTGCATAATATTTCTAGTATCGTATTACATGCTGTTTCTAAGAGACAAATTTCTTTATAAGATTTAAATTCTAAAGATCTTTGTATAATTAATTTGATTTAAGCCATGTACTCACTGTATGTACTTTTGCTGTTTGTTTGCATGTACAGCTATGGGCCTATGGTCTGAAGCTTATTTAAATAAACTAATATTCATATGTAATTAAGAAATTTGAAGCGTCCTGATTAGTTCACACATGTTGTTAATCTTTTACTTTAAAGAACCGCTTTGGTTTATCATATATATATATATATGATTGGGATCAACGATCGAATGGTTTTTCTGTACGTATTCACGCTTACTCGGAATTATGAATATATAATAAGTTTAAGCGTTCCATTTGCCGACGATGATTTCATGGACAAGGAATGTATAAATGATGGTTATTTTGAAAAACTTTTACTTAAAGGTTGAATAATTATGTTCATTGGTGTTTAAAACTTATCATTTATTAAAAAAAGGATGAAATTTACAGACAAAAAAAATGTTACAAAACTGAAAAATTTGCACTATGAATTTCTTCCATCACTCGCAACAGAGTGACTTTTGACTATGTGATGTAGATTTTCCATTTACACTTCTTTCGAATAGTATTTAATCGTAAAATCTGTTAAACCAGTCCGGAGCATAACAAGTATAAACCTATTCCTAGGTCGGTGTAAGTACGGCAAATGCACTACTGCTATTGGTGTATACATATGGCACCTGACAACAACATCACCGAGATTGATATGCAAATAATGGACTACACATACCCACGTGGAGTCATGATTGCGAGTGTTGCAAGCTTAGCTAGCCTAACATATGAGCCTATTCTACACTCAGTGAAAATTATAGGCTATATGACCATGATAGACTCAGGATTTTAAGTGAAATTTATAATCCATGGTCTGGATTAATTTAGTATGCAAATTAATTGAAGAATTTAAGGGTGACATTCCCAAAAATAGATTGCGGAATTAGGCCTAGACTCAAAAAGTAGGATTTATGTATGACATGAAGAAAAAGAGAAAAGAAAAGACCTTACGGTCTACTGCTAAACGACGCAGTTTAAAAAATTGAAATGAAATTCGTCTTAGGCCGACGTTAGGCTCTAACTTTACCGTTAAACTTTCCCAGAATTAAACCTTCTCAGCTAAAAATTACCATTTAAAGTATGATATACGTCCACTTTTGTGAAGTAACAGTAAAGGCCCACACTAGACTCCTCGGAAACTACGAAAAATATCACAATTTTGGAGAAAATGCACACTTTTGGATTTGCTTTAAAACCCCCCAAACGTTTTCGCAACAAACTGTTTTTGATATCAAAATGTGGGGCATCTTATAATCTTTTCTACTAAATTTCACTTAAATTTTAAAATTGGCCAAACCAGTCAAGAACACAGCAAGTTTTAACCTATTTTCTACTTTTCTGAAAATCAATTTACTCTCTTTGGGGGCAAAATCACCTAATAAACAGAGAAAAAATATATCTTAAGTCCTTATTTTTCCAAGATTAACACAAAACAAACCCAGGGCTACTTCAAATGTAACCCTGTCCTACTTCAACTGTAACCCTGTCCGGAATGGATTTCATTATCAGTCTGGCTTGTATCCCCGATCGGGAGAACGGTTTTGTTTTCCCACAATGCATCTATCCAAATTCAAAGTTTGTATAGGAATAACATAAGAATCAGACATATTTCGATCGCGGTAAACTCAACCACTATAAAGGCTTCAATTTTTTTTTTTTTACGATTTGAAATAATGGCATATGAATTACCTTGTCATCGTGCGCTTTTAAAATTCACCGTACGGTTTTCAAGAAATTTGAAGAAAACTGAGGAATTCTTATTATGTCTCATTGTTAAGCAGTCGCGCTTCAACAAGGTTTTCTGAAATTATGAGAAATAGCTTGGGGATTTGTGAAAATTATTAAGCAATAACTGCGTTATAGTAACGAAGTTGTTTTACTTTCGCGAAATTGACCAAGAACAAACCAAACTTTGTTACAAACTTTAAATGAAACGACTGATAAGCGTTGGGAGGCTAAATTTATCTGAAGAACAAAAAAATCACCGACTTAAAAAGTCACCGACTTAAAAATTCACCGCCTTAAAATCTGGACATTTTAAACATATTCTTTAGACCTTTTACTTTTAGTTTTTGAGGTCTTCAGATCCTTTTGACTCTCAGCTACAGACTAGTCATGCCACCAACCACATTAGTACAATGCTCTGTCCTTTGCCGAGCGCCAGACGAAGAACCAGTAGGTTCGATTTTTAAAGTCTTTGGTATGACCCGACCCAGGATCGAACCAGGGCCTCCCAGCTAAAAAGTGAACGATCTACCAATTAAGCCAACTCAACTAGATATGACTATAGAAGGCGAAGTAATGCACATATAATTATCACATGTAATACTTTGTCCGGGTGTAGAAAGCTTTCAAAAATTGGGTAAGGGGGAGGAGTAATGACCTCTAAGTGGGAACTTCCTAAGTGATATACATATGTACCCCCAGTCTGTAGATATAATAAGCAGATAAGAGGGCCTAAAACAACAAAGCAAAAGGGGCACTTTATTTTAAAGGGGCACCTTTATAAGATAAGAAGTGTGCGCAAATTCCACGAGTTCTTGCACTTTTTGACAGTAGAAAATTGGCACTTTCATCATTTTTCGGAAACGTGTGTGTGTGTGTGTAAGGAGAGGAAAGGAGGGGGGAAGGTCATGGTTTCACAGTGCCCCCGATTCCTACACCTATGACTTTGTAAAAATATACTTTCAACCAACAGTTCAAGTTGAAATGTGCAATATCAAAGTCATTTTAATTTTTGAAATGACTATTTCGAGCCTCCCAAAAAATGTCTTTGCCTAGTTTTCCAAAAATTCCACTTATCATAGTTTTAGAAACTGCTTGGTAAACAAATGGAAAGGGAGTGGATGATCATGAAAACATTTTAAGGTATACCACTGAATCTTAAGTTTTGCAGGTTCGTCTATTGTAGTTTATTCTCTAAATAATGTGTACATTTACTCTGCTAAATGTTCCAACATTTGAACATTGGGTGTGAGGGTTCTGTTTATGGCCAGATACATGTAGCAGTATTGCAGTTATAGTAAACAGGGCGAAATTGGGCTGTTGGGAAATTTTTAAAATTTTTGCTTTCAAATTACTGTACTGTGTAGGTAATTTAGACATATATATTTCCATGAATTCTGTTGCTGTCTTTATCCACTTCGTAGTTTTTGTATATGATGAAGTTCAAGTTCAACGTAAATTGATAAATAACCATAGTCTACATGGTCTGTCCTTTTACCAGTTAACAATGTCTCATCTTCATCATCTGTCAATTTTGGATGGTCACGAAAAGTTCCTTCCTTCAGCATGCATCCCTCTACACCCATATTTAATTCTCCTCTTCCACCCCCTCTCTACTTTGTTTTTGTTTTACCCATGCACCTCCTCTCTCGATCACAGCTTTCTGGCTTTTGTTCTTGAATTTCTCTCATTCTCCCCCTGGTCTCTTTCCTTACTACCTCTAAAATGATCTGACCTCTCAGGCACAATTTGACCTTCGTTGTCGTGGTGCCGTTAAGACCTCATCAAACAAACAAACAAACAAACGAAAAGTTGTGCTGGCATGCATTACTATGTATAGGCTATAAGAAAACCATCAAAATATATAGTTTTAACATATTAAATATATGGGCGAGATTTTAAGGGGGGAAATGGAGCCCCCCCCTCCCCATCCTCCCTTACTTTCTTCTTTTTGCATCTTAGCGTGATTATGTGATTTTTTCCCTACTTTTGACTTTGCTCTCATCAAAGCTACAATAAAGAAACAATTCAAACCATTATAATCCACAAAGAGGGACTGCTGGAGGAAGGGCATAGGAAGGGTCACTTCTCAGGGGGAGGGTTCCAAACAAATGCCTAGTGACAAGTGGAAAAATTGCACATTGCAAATTCATTTTTGATCAAAATTTGCTGCTAATTGGAAAATCCTCTATAATTTCCGGAAAATTAATTCATTTTCAGTAATTGTTGACCAAACTTTTACCAAAATATCCAATAAATTATCAAATTTTACAAATTTATGTTGATTATTTTCCAAAATTCTCTGCCCCCCGATTCCTACGCCTCTGACAGGGCTCAGAAGCCCACTAATTCCGACTGCATTCGTATTTTCTGTGCCTGTGGCATTTCAACTACCTGACTACAGCATGTAGAACACGTATAATGAAGTGACACTTTCAAGTTTATTCTACACTAATTTCTGAACAAGCTACACCATTGTTAATCTGCATGGCTTTAGTTTACTGGGAGTTAAAGTGAAGTCTGATATAAACGTTAACTAGCTGGGGCAGTTGCTTACCCCAGAAATTGTGTGTAGTAGTTCAACCGTGGCTTTGTCAATTTCCAAAAACAAATGGAGTCCAGGGGATCCTGAAAAAAATATTTCTGACAATGTGTGGGGTCCAGACCTGACCCCTCCCCTGTTCTCCGTGCTTACGGTTACGCCACTGACCCGAAAAAACAGACCATGTCTATTCTAATTCTTAATCATCCTTAAAAACATAAATTCGTCTTTTAAATGTATTCTTTCATCCAATCAATAAATCGAACAACTTTTGTATATACTCCATATTGGTCACGTAATCCGCATCCTAGTGTGCTACCCCAGCTTACGAGTCCCTCAAGAACCCACTTTCGTTTACTTCCGGTTCCTTGTGGGAATACCAAGGGTCCTCCACTATCGCCGTTACAGCTGTCGATCTGTCCCTCCGGAAAGCCCGCGCAAAACATGTTCCTCGTTATCACCACACGTGGATCATCAAATATGATTCTGTAATTGCGTTCACATTCCTTTCAAAATGAGAAATAAAGTAGGTTTTATTTGACTTTTTACATCTAACGCTATGTGTATATTACTCAGTGATGTGTTTAGATGAAGAGTTTTGTCCCCATGCTTATTCCCGTCTACACCCATTCTTTCGTTGCTTCCACTCCCTTCGGTAGTTTTCATCCCATCAAGCAAAGTTAGTGCATGGTGAATACATGACCCCGTTCCCTTTGGACCTCAACCTATTTATGACACAACGACACAAACCACTTTCAAACAGAGGTGTAGGGGAAACTATTTGGTTTAACTAAGTTTTAGTAAAATTTGGCAATGTTTCCCAAAAATTGAAGAGAAGTTCATACAAATCTTAGAAATTTTTCCCAAAATCTAAGAAACATAAAGGAAATTTACCGATTGCAGCAACGTTGGATGGAACTCTTATTTATTATTACAGCTTTTTCCGCTTGTGATCGGGATTATTCCCTCTCCCCCCCCCCCTCTCCCTCTCTTCCCTTTCTCTTCCGAGAGGTTGCGCTCCTGTTTTTAAAGAAACTGAAATGAAGTAAACACTAACCCTTGTATTGACCACAGGAATTGTCGCTTGTTTTAAGTCATCTGACATTTCGTGGAACTCATTGCGTCCCCAGCCAGTGACGACGCCCTCCGATCCCGGACGAAGGTTTTGTCGACTCGTGCTTCTTGCAGGAAGGCAAACTGGTCTGACCCTATCGCTAAGAGTCATTGGGATACTTGTTTGCACCAAGGCCATATCAAAATTCAACGATTGAGGATCGAAGTTGGGGTGCACAACAATATGTGATGGCTGCATGTAGAGTGAAAACATAGAAATAAGAAAACATATAGATACGACAATACGTTTATGACAAGTAGTCAATACGACCAACTAACCTTTACCAGACGTTGGTGGCGTGTGGTTCGATAAAAGGCATTCAATTTTCAAGCATAATGATCTTAATCCTCCGAATTTCCTCGCATCCCGCCAACGGCAACGGCCATGTTCCTACTAAAGAACCAGGTGTAGGAAGCCTTAAAACAAGAGGGAGAGGGGGTGGAGGAGCACGAATTATTTAGGGAACTTCCTAAATCATGTATATATGTCCCCTCTATTCTGTAGGTGGAATAAGTAACCCCAAAACAACAAAGTTAAAGGGCACTTTATTTATAGAAAGTGGCATGAATACACATTTCCCCTGTATATGGAAGTGACAAACGTTGGTAGATAGAATAAGTGAACAACTCCCCTCCCCCTCAAAAAATAACTTCATTTTGAAAGAGGGTACTTCTGTAATATTTGTTTTTAAAGTGTTCGCAACTTGTATCAGTTTTTGCACCTTTGGCAGTAATTGCGTGACATTTATCATTTTTCGGAAAATTCTGCGTTGGGGGAGAGGAGGGAGAAGAAGGGAGGGGGGGGGGGAGTTCCACTGGCTTTAAATCATGCACCTACGTAAAGAACCAATGCATTTTAGATACTTTGGTGGAAATAAATTTGCATAAGCACCGTCAATAACCCTGATTCCAGCCCGTATCTTTGTGAAGCTTCTATTTGCCTTAGCCCCAGATAAAGTTTGCCTCACTTTTTTGAGAAAACTTAACTTTTTAAGCTTAATAACATAAATTATGAAGAAAAATCACTTAAAGTGTTGCAGATAGTATTAATCACTTAGAGTATGGCCTGATTATGATTACGTGGTTAAAATAACCTGACCTTTTTGTCCATAGGACGTTGCGTTGTCGAAGTACAGCAACATCATGTTGTCGCAGTTTGTCAATATCATGTTGAATTTTTAAGTTCGGCAAAATTGTAATGTGAAAGTTCGTGTTGTCGAAATTGAGAAAATTGTGTTGTCAATGTTGGGCAACATATTTTTGTCGAAGTTGCGGAACATTGTATTGTCGAAGTTCGAAAATATTGTGTTAACGCAGTTTATCAACATCATTTTTTCTAAGTTTGGCAAAATTGTAATATGATGTTCGACAACATCGTGTTTCCGATATTCGAAACATTGAGCTGTCGAGTTGAGAACATTGTATTGTCCAAGGTCTGCAACATTATGTTGACACAGTTTGTCAACATAATGTTTTCTAATTTCGACAAAATTGTAGTGTGGAAGTTGGTGCTGTCGAAGTTGGGAACAATGTGTTGTCGATGTTGGGCAACATTTTTCTGTCGAGGTTGGTCGACATTATGTTGTCGAAATTCGTTAACATCTTATTCTTAAAGATAGGCACATCATGTTATCGAAGTTCGGCAACATTATGCTGTATTAGTTGAAAACACATTGTTGTCTATGTTCCGCAATGTCATATTGTCAAAGTTCATAAACATTATGTTCTCGAAGTTTGGGAAGATTATGTTATCGAAGGACATGTGAATTAATACGTTATGACACTAATGACTTATCACAATTTGTAACTATAAACAGTTTCCAAGAGGGGCAAAGAGGGGGACACATCTGGATTTTTCCTATTTTCTCCTAATTACAATTTTAGATATCGTATTTTGTCAAATCTAATAAGTAATTAAAGCAAACTCATATTTTGAATCCCATGTTGCTTCAAATCGGAAAAAACAATTGTTTGTCATTTTTCTCGCAATTTCCGGCATTGTAGCAGTTGACAGCCGACCATCCTCAATCCTGTATGCTACTGGCTTGACATGCACGCTAAATACGCTATAACGTGTACATTCATTCTGGCTGGTATGACGTCAACTTTTTAAGATGATGCAGTTAATACCTACCAAATATGTTTGAACAAATTCATCGTCCCAGCTGTCGTTCCGATAAAACTTTCCAACCTTGAAGGAAAATAAATCCAGCCGGTCTACTGTGCTGCTCATTCTGTGAGAAAGAGGTTAATAGAAACTTCAGAAGATAAGTTTATTCATTTCCGTCCACTGTGAACAAGAGGGTTTCTGTCGGTTTAAAAGTTTCAAGGGGTTTCCTTTTAAAATGGCGAAGTTGGAAATATTGAAATCTAATCATCACGTAGTGAAATCGTTTGTAGGAAACCTTGGAAATATCTCGCATATGATCATTTCAAAATTTGAATGTTACTTCAAAAACACAATAAACACCCTTTGATGATCTGATAAAAGGACATGTATAGCTCATTCTTCAACTCGTTACATATGTGATATAGGCCCGTAGCCAGCATGAGGTACGAGTCCCGTACCCTCTTGCGAAGCTCT
The DNA here is from genome assembly GCA_020152595.1 of Chiridota heheva. Classification (NCBI taxonomy): domain Eukaryota; kingdom Metazoa; phylum Echinodermata; class Holothuroidea; order Apodida; family Chiridotidae; genus Chiridota; species Chiridota heheva. The sequence goes on from JAIGNY010003354.1 coordinate 330,390, forward strand.
GAATCTATTGCCTAAAAGAAAACAAGCATTTGTCCCAATGCCTTTTCTTTTTCGTAAAAAACTCCTATCTACGGGCCTCGTGTGACAAGCAATCACAGACTGTGGAGTGGTCACTACAAATTTGGGAGACCCTTATGAGTCTATATAGGCATTCTCAGCCCTTCGTGTGTGTGGCAGGTTGCGACAAGTGGCAACAAGTTAATGTAAATCGGTTATAAATTGTTGATGTTAAAGATGTGGACTTTTGATGTCGTAATATTCAAATGTTCATGCTAATTGATATTGAGTTTCATGTCACAAATACCAGTTAGAAATCGAAAAACGTATCTTACAACCGTTCTTACTAACACGAAAATATTTACCTTTGAGCAACGCAGTGGGCAGCTGTGACCAACCATCGTTCGTTGAGTATTGTCCCACCACATATCAAATATGGTTCGGCTCTGTCAGCTCCTCGTCTCGAATCTGTCTTAAAGAGAGCCACTTGCCACGGCCATTGTCCCGGGATGGTGTCGTTTCCGTTTAGGATAAATGGATTTTTGTCTCCCGAGGTCTTTCCACAAACTGTGTAAAACATGATTCGTATAAGAGGTTGTATAAGCAAACAATGCCGTATATGACAGTCTTTGAGGAAGTATGGGAAATGTGGCTTTTGGGTCCTATAAAGCATATCGTAATGTAACTGCTCGAGACCCCTCAAAGTTCTTTTTTGTTTCTTTCTCGCCGACTGGAGTTTACCACCCTTGTGTTTCGCATGTACGTAAAGTAAGAAACAGGACACTTTTTTTTATAGTAAGCGGTGGGGAGATGAATGTTTATGGGAGGGGGATATATGTCGTGGTGTCTTTTGCGCCAGCCTTTTAATCGGTAGCTTTGCCACCGTTTGTACGTTGGTTAGATGATTCCCATTTATTATTTAATGTAAAGTTTCAAAATTTACCGGGTACGCATGTAGGAAGGTGACCGGACCATTTGCCACCAACACACGTCCTTTGCTCAGATCCTTGAATTCGATAAATCCGTGAGTTACATGAGTATAGAAGCTTGGTATTTTGTGCGAACATTTCTGTTTGTGAGATAGTTTCATTTTGTGAACCCGATGAGTCTTCTGGCTGTTCATAATCCAAACTGTAGTCACCAAACGAGTCTGCATTAGAATTCTCATTCTGTGAGCTGCTGTATGAATCAATTGCTTTTCCAGCCGGTAGCCAAACTCGTGACAAAATTGTACTATGGAAGGAAATAATAATAAACATTCCATATTTGGAGATTTTAGGAACTGTATCATAACTTAATTCTTCTGACTTTAAGATACACTGAACTTCAGTCTTAACCGTATTGCATATTATCACTCCGTCGGTAAACATTATGTCATAGGTTAATGTCCAATTTTCGTTAAAGTGTGACGGCTTCGTCGTTTGTTCATTGATTTATCCTGTCAAGTGACATTGAATGCAAAGAGCAAATGGAAAGAAGAGCTGCCATTTCCTTCATGTCACCCAAGTCATATAATTGTCAGAAATAGTCGGGTGCCCAAACATGTGTACAGGTGAACATGAACTACAACAATAACATTTTACGACAAGAACCACCATTATTTATAGCGTACAAAACTTCAGGAGTATCACAATCCGTGTATTCAGAGCCAGGATTGTATTAAGTGATCAAGTTCTTTAGTTCTAATATAGTAACAAATGGACGAGAATCCGCCAACGTCACTTCTCTTGCTCATAACCTCGTGCAATGGATGACACAAGTACGCATTGCCCGATCAATGTTCCAAGGTCTCTTTCAAAGTGAACAACATTGCGGAGAGGGTAAGGGACTCGCGTTGTATACCATTTAACATTTTTTGAGAGATTTTGTCCCAAAACATTTGACCACACTTGTAGCTTAAGGGAGTTCGCTCTCGTTATGCACACACGCCGTTGATCATGCGAAGACAAAATGAATATTGAAATTGCATAGCTTACCGGCCATTACCCCCTTCTGGTGGAGGAAGAGTTTGACGCTGCATATTTAGTGGAATTCCAGGATCCTCACATTCAGTTTCTTAATGTAAAATGAAAAAATATCATCAACAAGTATTACATTTTTTACAAAAAGAATTATGCTCAACAATTTTTCAGCCAACTTAAAATGCACGACAGAGATCATTACGAATGAAAACTTGATATATATAGCGAAAGCGGTCATTATTTATGCAAAAAGTGAGGCAGTTTGGCCACTCCGTATTTCTTATTACCATCAACGCAGGTTGGTGCATCTACACTCCATTCAGAGTTTCCTTGGCACACTCGGGTATTGTAACCAATCATCCGGTAGCCACTGCGACATACATACACAACTGAATCTCCGACAGCGAATGATTCCTGACCGTCTGACCTGCGGTCGTATATTCTGGCAAATGGTGGAACACCTGGTTCGTCGCATCCGGAAACGGAACTTGGGAGAAGATTACAGAAAACATAATGTGAATTAGATCATATTAACCATGCAGCATGACTTATACACACAATGATTGGATATTTACGTCTACCAGAACTGGCTTTCGAATACCTTTGCATTGTAGTTTAAACAAATCAGTAGTAACAAAACAGCTATCTGCTAACTTTAAGTTGGCCTTAACGATAGAAGGTCGTATGGGTTTAATAATCTAAGTCTTTAAAAAGCGTTTATAGAAATTTTGACAATAGCATTTAAACAAAAGGACAGCTTTCTCTTTGCCACAATTGATATGCGAGTGAAACAATAAAACATTTAGGAGAACAGACAGACAGAGATAAGATTAGTAGACAGTCAGAGCTGTATAGCAGTCAGCAGGTCAGGAAGGCAACGGAATAGCTACAAATTGTTTTAGGTACAACAAATAAATACGCCCCTGAGTCTGAAACTAGTCCTGCAAAGTATCTTTGGTTTTCTTACTACATTGAGGCGTTTGTGCACTCCAGCTTCTGTCTTCCATACACACCGTTCTCTCGTTGCCAACGAGAAAGAAACCACTGAGACAGCTAAAAATGATGGTGCTTCCTTCTATTGCACCAACGATATCCATTTCATAAACGACTTTTGCTGGAATCTCAGGAATATCGCAAACGGCAGCTGCAAAATATTGGTAACAATTGTAATTTTAATATTTCGTAATCCATGACGCATGTGATGTACGCATGAGTATTAAATTAGCAAAAAGTATATTTAAACATCGTTATTTGTTGGACCGTTTGCTACTATTTTACTATAGTGTATATGCGCAAACAAAATTTGATATTAGATTCACACCTTCTATATCACTTTACATTCCTTTCACGTCTGTACTGCTACTTTCAGCACCAGTCATGAAACGATTGTTTTCACTTTCTGAGTGCATTATACCATGTCATTATGGTGATTTCTTTAAAATTAATGCAACTCTCTCTTTCACAAAATGTAGGTGGAAAACTCACTGCATGATGGTTTTTGTGAACTCCACTCTCCGTTTGGCATACACGTCAATTGCTCGTCTCCATCTAAGCGGTAACCGTCATCACAAAAGAAAACTGCAACATTTCCAACCATGAAAGCTGTCAGTTCCATATTTCCATGTGAGGGAGCACTGATTTGTTCACAGGTTCTAACTGGATTTCAAAAGAAAAATAGCTTAAGTTCTATTGACTGATTATAGTGCATTCGTTTATATTGACATTTACCAATAATCTGTATCCCTAAACATTGATTAACAATCTCTTACAAGGTAAGGACATCTTCGATCATTATTTGGCTAATTTAAGCCATAAAAAGGTGTGCTGAAAGGGAAAATCGTGGTTAAGGGGGTAATTGGTGTGAACATATTCAAATCGAAAAAACCGAAGTAAATTGAATAGACGTTTCTTTTGTTCCACCCAAAAGCTTGGAAATATGTGATTTAGCCACGACAAAATCACTTGTTTGTTTGTATTTATTCCCACACAAATGAGTACAGTATTAATCAGCTTAATGATAGATCAACCCGAAAGCTGACAATCTCTTCCGAGGCCGGATAAACACTGCTCTTTGAGAAGTGATCAGAACTTCAAGCGAAGCTGGTGGGGAGGAACAAAACTCTCGGATCACCAATGCTACGTTCTCAGATGATTAAATATGAGGGCCACTCAATCATGAGGACCACCCAATCATGGGGGCCACCCGTTTTTTCCAAAGGTTAAGCAGTTGAGAGGGGAGAAGGTGGGATGCAGCAGACCAACTTCTGCGCGGTTGATAATATTAGTATTACAGCTCCAATCGCTGCGAAGATGAAAAATGACGTACCACATTGCGGCTGATTTCCGCTCCATCTTCCGTCCTCTTGACAAACACGGATGGCATCTCCGATCATTTGATGTCTGATCTCACAAACAAATTGGATGGAGTCTCCTTCTACTGCGTCATGAATAAGTGGATTTAACAAACGACCGTGGTCTGGTACTTCGAAAGGTCTGCATAGCTGAACTACAAAAGAGTGAGAGTGTAAAGTTAGTCTCTAATGCATATCTTATATGATATATTCAGCGTTTAAACACTTCAATCTTGTATGATTGAGGGATTTAATGGTGGGAAGTATAGTGGAGAAAGTACTCCAGAATCAGTAAAAGACGTATTTGAAGTCTTTATGCTGTTTATGAAATGGATTTATTACTTGCAACCACTAGGCATGACAGCAGAATGCAGTCAAAAGTTAGATACCATCAGAGTAGAGTGACTGTGATAAACCATTAGCCAAAATGAAACCCACATTTTTTAGCAATAGTGTCCGGTTTCTTCCTCTGCGATCACATTATAATTTTAAGTGTTATGAAACCTTGAAAAATATTGAAGGAAATAAAGATTATCAAAACGGATAATCTTTGTCGAAAAATCAAATGAACGAAAAATACGATATCTAGTAAGTATTCGATATACTACGACATGTTGGTTGACCGGCATTCCAATGACCATTTCTCTGGCACGTGACGGTATCCACTCCAGCTAATTGAAAACCATCTTCGCAAGTGTAATGGACTGACCGAATATAGTTGGAATGTGGTTCATGCGTTATTTCAACAACAGAGTTTGACGGGTTGCTAAGATGGGGACATTCTTTAGCTACGATGGAATTGGTAGAAAAGGAAATTTCATGGACGTGACTGACAGAAATAAAATGAAAACTAGTAGGAGTCCCTTTTTTTTTTTTTATTAAGCTCAACCGAATTTGGCAGCCGGTTAGATAGAAACATTACATTATAAATAAGTTAAATAAAATCCGTTTTTTGTGTAAATGACCCGACAATCATAGATGTTGGAACCGGGGCGGGGGTTCTGAGGGGGAAAATGGGGAGGGGGGAGCACGTGTCCCCCACTTTTCCGAAAATGACCAGAGTCAAAAGTTCATTTTTGAAAATGAAAAGTACCTTGTCCCAATAGTAGGGGAATGGCAACTTTTGTTAGTCTCATGCATGTACGGGGGGAATGTGTCACCATTGAAAAAGTGCCCCTATCTAAAAATGAAGTGCTCTTTTTAATTTACTTTGTTGTTTTAGGTTCACTTATTCTATGTACAGATCGGGATGGGGGACATGGAAAGTGCCCTTAAGATGTCGTGCCCCCACATTTCGAAAGCTTCCTGCACCCCTGCTGACAATAACATGCAAGTTCATATAGTAGCGTAATCATTAGAAACACTGCTTACCACAGATGGGCATACTACCAGACCAAACACCGTCATTGCAAGTACGAACGGATGAGCCTATAATTGCGTATCCAGAATAACACCGAATATGAAGTCTTTCGTTGTGAATATATTCTGTATTTGACTGAAGTAAACGCCCGTTTGTCGGAGCTCCAGGATTACTGCAGGTAGCTAAATTAAGACCAAGCAAAACCACTATGAAGATTTTATGCAGAAAATCAACAACCATATTTGTATGAAACTTAGTTTGCAAGAGTTGACTTTGTTATGTTCATGCTTTTAACAACCTGCAGACCTGTGAAACGGCGCAACATCAATCATTTAAATGCTCCTTGGACTCGTCGTTGCCAACTTTTGATATATTCTAAGGTTGCTTATGATATTATACCTTATGTGACTCTCAAGTCTTTAAATTACGTCTACCAAGAAAAAGAAAACGTCGATGAATATCAATTACTTTCATAGCTAAATAATATTTACTCCTATCTATATACGCTGAATTCTAAGTATTAGGATAATCAGGCAAAAAAAAACTTCTTAACCATTTTGTTATTATTCAAACGTCTGTAGCATTGTGTCTTTTTAAGTCACTTTTGCACCCTTTTGCAAGTCGCAAGATATTTCCTTTGTAAATGGTATTTTCGTTGCTAATACTTTCTTCTCACAATTGTATTGCCTATACATGACTATTATCAGAAGTGTTGTAAAACTTCAATAGGAGCCTGGGTCTCTTGCAAAACTGGCTATTTACATCAAAGACTTACCTTCTTTCTATCTCGACATGATGTTGGTGATAAAGAAATTATTTTGCAAACAGCATCGTAGACATTTTGTGTTTTCTTAACCCTGAATAAGATGACATTTTATCTTAATTGCATAACTAAATGACATTACCGGCAAAGTATACCACCTTCACATAAATTCAATTGATCAATAAACTTACCGTATCGTCTTCTCTCGCAGAATTGTCCTTGGTATCTGTCAGTACACTCACAAGAACCGTCTTGTAAACAGGTCGCACCGTTTTGACATTGGCAATCTAAAATCGAAAAAGGAAACAAATTTCTTCAAACATTCACCTATTTTAAATCAATTTAATTGCCATAACATATCGGTATGAATACTTGAAGTGAACTTCTGTATCGTAAAGACGAGGTTGATCTGTAGATCTAAACAATTTACAGAATAATATGATAACAGGTCTTAGTAAATGAGAGTATTAAATTTATTGCAACTATCCATTAGCGTACGATGCGACCTTCTGGTAGGGCTTTTATAGAATTCCTTGAAAATTCACTGTCTTACCTAGTTCGCAATATACTCCATATCGTCCTGCGTGACAGCTGCTGCAGGAACGGGGATTTGCGAGACATGTTAAGCAATGTTGATATTTATTGCATTCGGCGTCCAGGTCCAAGTAGTTATTGCAAATACGACAAGATGGTTGCCATCGGTAAAAATGAATGCACCTGTCAAATGCAGATAAACAGTTTTAGTAATACCCAAATTAATTTTTAGTTAGTCATGAATCATCAGTTCGGTTTTTCTAAATGCATGACATTGTTTCTTCATCCATCAAATAACTTTTCAAGTGCTCTAAATCTGTTAATGGAGTTTCGTTCCATTCCTATCTTTAAAAGTTACATCCATACTCGAGCCATGAAGGCCTATCAGGCCTGTGCTTATCCTCAGTTTCCTTAGTTTATAATCGGATGACAACACATGACTTCCCGTAGATCGGACGCTAGTCCATCAAACATCAACTCTCCATCAGTAGCGGTACTCCTTTACAGCTGGGTAGACTGGAACAAGTAAAGTGTCTTGCTCAAGGACACAATGCAGCGCTTGTGACGGGAGTTGAATCGGAACCTTTTGCACACGAGCATGACTCCTTAACTACTGAGCCACTGCACCTCCCTATTCTCATCGCACAGTTACGAAAATAGTATTAACGAAAACCGTTAAAAACTATAACTTCTAATATAATATTTTATATTGAAAACGTTGGTATTCAGGTAACATAACCAACTCTGCCAAACTCCGATGCCATCGTGTTAAATTTCAACTTCATAACATAGTGCGTCAACTTCATCCTGTTGGCAGGTTGGTAACCTTTTTACAGAAAATGTGGTATAATTCGAGTGAAATATTGTAGCATGTTAAGTGTTATGCATATACCAATTATACAATGTTTTCCCAAAAAATCCTTTATTTGAAGATGAGAGTACTTGACTCCACTGACGGGATGCCAGTCCATCGCAGGCTAACTCCCCAGCAGTGCTGGTACTCATTTTACAGCTGAGTGGACTAAAGCAAGTAGAGTAAAGAGTAAAGTACTTTGCTCAAGGACGCAATGCAGGGCTCGCGAAGGAAATCAAACCCAGTACCTTTCGCATACGAACATGACTCCTTAACCACTGAGCCACAACATCTCTTAATGTGTTTATTGTGTAGATGAGCTTTAAATAGTTGTAGATAATTATATATATGAATACCTGAATATTTTGTGATGTGATACAAAATATCCAAAACAATTTTTCATTCCAATTTCGAGAAAATATGAATTAAATGGCTTAATCTTTTATTTGGTCTAAACATTTTCGCACGTAAACATTTATCACCACAATCATAGTATAAACTGATATATGGCTTTCATATAGATGTTACCCTGTTATTAATGTGTAAAACTTAGCAATGTTTATTATAACTAATGACTTCCAATTGAAATAATTGAATAAATTATTCCTAAGGAATACTTAATGACCCTCGAATACTTAATGATCAAAGAAATACCTAGTGATCCTAAGGAATACTTGGTGATCCCAAGGAATATATAGTTATCCTAAGGAAAACTTAGTGACCCTCGAATACTTAGTGATCAAAGAAATACTTAGTTATCCTAAGGAATATTAAATGATCCTAAGGAGTATTTAGTGATCCTACGGAATATTTAGTGATCCCAATAATATTTAGTGATCCTAAGGAAAACTTAGTGACCCTCGAATACTTAGTGATCAAAGAAATACTTAGTGATCCTAAGGAATACTTAGTGATCATAAGGTGTACTTAGTGATCCTCCGAATTATGTTTTCTCCCGAACTGATGTCGATTGGAAATAAAACGCCCTTTTCAGACTAATAGGCTACCGTTTAACATTGTCGCAATGTACAAAACCCAAATTGAATGCCACTTACTGATTGTATTCAAAAGTTATAGATCCGCGATACCCATTTCCACATGTACAGGTCTTCTGGCCATCTGGACAGGTGCCAACATCCACGCCAATTCCAACAGTTGATCTCAGGGTGCAGAACGCCCAGAGTATTATGGGAAGTAAGAACGGAGCTTGAATTCAAAGAATATATTATTTCAGACACCAGCTAAAAGTTGTAATTGCATTCTTTTTGCATTCTCTTGCATTCTCTTTGAAAATCAAAGCAACTTGGGATTTAAACTTAGACCAGCTGTAATTTCTCTCTACAAACCATTCTATCAAAATATGCTTTGTAAATCTTAGAGGAATATTCCCGTGAATTTTATTTTTGAAATATATGATAGTCTTGATAGAGGACTTAAAGTACCAATTTGGTGAAAAAACATGATGATACATAAATCCGTTTAGGAGTCATTGCACTTCGATGATTTTACCAGTGCGTTTAAAAGTGACTTTGCAGCGTAAAGTGTGGTATCATACTTGCAGATAATTTTTAATATTTTTAAAAAATACAAATAAGATATTTTTCTCTTATTTAAAGTGTACACGAGCAGATGGGCAAATCATGTTCTTGTAAAGTGCATGTTATATGCCATCTCAATATTTAAGCAAAAAGTGTTTCCCATAATTAAAAAAAATACTAATCTTGAAAGAAATACATAAAGACTGTCTTGGATCTACAGTTATGACATCGCAGTGTACACTATCACTTTCCAAAATATTGTTGAAATCTTTGAAATGCAAAACCTCCTAACCCGTAATAAAACATAGAAGTAGTTTCTTCACCATTTCGTTTCTTTTGAAGCTTCTGTCTTATCAGATGAACTTGCTTTACCTTTGAAGTAATTCTTTAAGAACAAAATTCATTTTCACCAAGAAAAAATTCGGATTACGACAAAGATTAGAATAAAAATAAAATATTTTTCTCTTATTTAGAGTGTACACGAGCAGATGGGCAAACCATGTTCTTGTAAAGTGCATGTTATCTGCCATCTCAATATTTAAGCAAAAAGTGTTTCCCTTAATTAAAAAAATAATAATGTTGAAAGAAATACATAAACACTGTCTTGGATCTACAGTTATGACATCGTAGTGTACACTATCACTTTCCAAAATATTGTTGAAATCTTTGAAATGCAATACCTCCAAACCCGTAATAAAACATAGAAGTAGTTTCTTCACCATTTCGTTTCTTTTGAAGCTTCTGTCTTATCAGATGAACTTGCTTTACCTTTGAACTAATTCTTTAAGAACAAAATTTATTTTCACCAAGAAAAAATTCGGATTACGACAAAGATTAAAATAAAAATAAATATGTTTTTCTTATTTAGAGTGTACACGAGCAGATGGGCAAATCATCTTCTTGTAAAGTGCATGTTATCTGCCATCTCAATATTTAAGCAAAAAGTGTTTCCCTTAATCAAAAAAATAATAATGTTGAAAGAAATACATAAACACTGTCTTGGATCTACAGTTATGACATCGTAGTGTACACTATCACTTTCCAAAATATTGTTGAAATCTTTGAAATGCAATACCTCCAAACCCGTAATAAAACATAGAAGTAGTTTCTTCACCATTTCGTTTCTTTTGAAGCTTCTGTCTTATCAGATGAACTTGCTTTACCTTTGAACTAATTCTTTAAGAACAAAATTTATTTTCACCAAGAAAAAAATTCGGATTACGACAAAGATTGTGCATCTTGCAGTTATAAGTAATTCGAAATTTTACTGGTAATTATCAGTGTTACTCAAATCGCTCAAGATTTTCCCTCTACCCTAAGATGGTCTAAAATCGGCAAAACTTGTAAATCTCTTTGTTGTTATAATTGAGTTTACAGTAAAGTGGTTTACAGAAAGTTGTTATTTCTTACCTTTAATTGATTCCATTCCTCCAGTTGAAGTAAGTTCGAGGTTTTTTTTAATGTGTGGCGAATGAAAAGTTTGGTCTCTTATTAATAGGAATGGAAAAGGTTACATCCCGGAACTTCCAGTTCCATTCCGGTAATTTTACTCTTCTGCACCTAATGTTTTTAAAGAAATATGTTCATGAAGTAGAAGCCAAATGGAATGTAACAATATTTCCGTATGACGATTTACCGAGGATCTTTACGGGAATCTTTATATATAAAAGGAATTAAAGAATTCATACGCTTTAATCAAAGTTGTGATACACTGAACTGGCGCAGTGGTCTGCTGATGAGGTGACGTAGGCAAATTATCCAGCTGCCACGTTTTTGCACTATACAAAAAGGTAGGGTGAAACTAGTTTATAAGCTATAAGGCCTACAAGGCCTACATGAAAGATTCGCCCCCTTACGTCACCAATGTTCAGATTTTTTACATGTTGGAAAATCGATTATCTCAATGCCACAGAAAATTCACGCATCACTGTCCCCGCACTCCACACATACAGTGTACAATTGTACATACACTGTACGTACGTACCAATGGAGATTATTTCAAGAATGGTTTAAGTGTGATACAGGGTGTACACTATTTAAGAAATATTTAGTAAGAGCGCTGCGAGTAGCAATGTCGTAGATGTCGGGCACAATATTGTCATGTATGTCAAACATCAGGGGCGGCAGAGCCTTCAAACTATTGGGCGGGGGTTGCTAATATGACACAGATATTCTGATGGATTTAAAGTTTGCGAAAGAAAAGTGTATGTGCCTGTGATGTTTTTTTAAAGTTGTGTTAATAAAGACAAAATTGGCTAATTCGTCGGCATATTCACTTTTTTAATCCCATTCTTTTTTCATAAAGGTAACTATGTTTTTCAAGAGAAGTTTGCAAGTGTCAAAACATCTAAAATGGTGTATATTTCTATTCATACAAAATTCATCCGACTTATTCAATTTCTTATGCCTCTTATATCCCCGCATACCACTTTAGTTGTCTGCGCAGGATGTGCTGCATCGCTGGTATATGCTTCATGGAAATGTTTTTCACGCTGGGTTCAACGAAAGGTATATGTTATGAACCTCAGATGTTGCAATCATGCAAGTTAGGATGTCGTATATTGGTGGGACGTATTGTAAGTTCTGAGACCGGGGGAATTAACCTAATTATCACTAGGAGTGATTAGGTTGAATGATATTGCGTCGTGTTACGGACTTTTTTTTTTTTTTTGACCCATTTTAATCATTTTTAATGGTGTAAACCTATACTAGGGAAAACCTGGAATTTCAACCAGTGTTTTAACCAATAGACGTTGTTTTTTTATAAACTTTGTGGGAATTTTCAGAAATTCAATTAAAAAACCCGTATCATTGGAGGTAATGGAAATGGGTTATGAGTGTAATTCGGGGCTAGATGATATAATAGTCATTGGTCTTAGTCATATTGGTTAAAATATAACTTTTTTCCAAAACTTTTCAAAATCACAAAAAAAGGGTTAAAAAGTAAACCCTCCAGGTAGAAAATCGTACTCTGCTCTATAGGCCACACATGAAATGGCAACCATATAGCAGTATACATGTTGTGCAATTAAATATTTTAATAAACAAAACAAAAAAAGCAGTCCCCCGCAAATTGAATTACCTGCTGATTTATGTGGAGATAATTAATAAATCAATTAGTGAATTGATATCACAGTCTTTTCCCTAATTGGAATGTAATTGAAATTAAAGTTATGTAGGGCATAATGATCATAATTGACATAATTGTCAAAATGATCCCATGTGATAACAATCTTTCATAACTCTTTCCTTATTTCCTTTTTGATTCTTTGGCATGGATAACATCTGAACATTGAGCTCAGGTATAGCTAGGTGTTTTTTGGACTGTAATTTTAAAAAAGAAAAAAATGATTTGTGATGCAAAGGGGGAGACAGTGTTTTCTTAAGTTCTTTAGATACCAAGGACACCAGCACTACAGGGTTCACCACATGGGCCAACTGGGGCAAGAAGTGACCTCATTGCAAGGGGCAAAGGGGAAGAAGTGCATTCGTGGGAAGTTTTCTTTTTTTAAAGGCAGGAAAGGTGTTCCTTACGATTGTTTCCACCTTTACCAAAGTGACTTCATAGATAGTGCCCCCTGCTCTATTTACGTGCAGAGGTGTCCTTGATAGAGACAAGTAGCGATGTGCAATTTCTCCGCATCCCCATGAGGAAATTTCCAATGAATTTGAGAAATTTCTAATAAATTTGTCATAAGTTGAGGCAAAAATATTGGTTTCCTAAGTTTCTTTCGTTTTGTGGCCAACAATATATGGAAATTTTAGAAAATGATTTGTATAAGTTATACATTTTAAGATCATTATTTCAAACAAAAAATTGAAACTTTTGGACCACGATATGGGAAAAAGCAGGAATTTTTGTATGGTGGCTCAAAAAATTAAGAAATTTACGATCACGATACATATTTTCAAATTGTCTACAGTTATTTGGATATTCGAAAAACGCAATGCGTTTGTTTTCTCCCCCAACAAACAGATTACCAAGAACTGGAATTTTTGCGTAATGTGTGTTTTAAGAGAGAAAATGGGGACTCTGTGTTAATCAAAAGATCCAAAAAGTCTCTTTGTAGATTTTTATACAAAGGCTTGCAAGTCGTCTTTCCTTTCTTCCTGACCAATAAAGTAATCCATGGTGTTGGGTCAAAAGGTCAGTTGTGGAAGATAATCAAAGATTAAACCGTCATTAACGAGTTTTATATGCTTATTTCTCAATCATTTCAATAAGATTTTGAATGAATAAAAACAATAAAATAATTTGAGTGATGAGCAAATAAAAGGGATGACGAGCAACTTACCTAGATATTATGTTAAATATATCAGTTCTCGAAACATGTCTGGTAACATTCGCGAAAATTGAAGGTGATTTCTCTAAAATTGAAGGAAATATACCATTTAGCAGCAATGATTACAGTTTCATGGAAACTTTATTTTTCCGCTTGCAACAAGATTTGAGGGTTGATCATTACCCCCTCCCCCTCCCCCCTCCCCCCCCCCCCTCTTTCACTACCTAGAGGTGATCATACACCTTAACCTCTAGTTGGGATTCTTTGCCCGAAACTCTACAGATTTACCTTATATTTCTAGGAGTTTTTAGTCAATATAGAAATAAAAAAACTGCGTGTTCGATTGATAATTGATAAAAGATTGATTAGCATTTTCTTATAATTGTTCTATATGCATCATGCATGAAGCTCGATACAAGCTATTTATATGACTTCACTAACCATGTTTACAATTTTTTACCAGCCACCAATCTATATGATAAGTGAACTATGATATAGATCTACTGACATATAATGAGATTGTAAATCAAACACAAAAACAGACCCTAAGGCTACAACTCATACGTCCTTACTTGGGTGTTTTAAAGCCCTTTCCCAAAAGCTGTTCAGTGATAGCTTTTGTCTTAGAGACAGCATCTTTAGATTGCTTTGATCTTTCTGTCGGAATTTAACAATATTATTGACCGCCTGGACCCTGACCTGTCTTGATCATAATTTGCAGTTTATTGACAAAAATAGATCAAACTCATTCGAACAAACATTTAGATGCACCTATTAAGACATCCATGTTCCCACTATGTAATACTAGAGGGATATAATTAAACAATTCGAATTTAGAAGCAGAGGGTCATGGAACCCAGGTTTGAAAATTAACTTTGAGAACTATGTTGTCCATGCATGACATAAATCTCACTTTAAGATGCGTCCTCTAATCGCAATTGTCATTCATAACTTCTGTCTGTGGCATTTCTGGATCTGTATTTAGGATGAAATACGTTGCAGAAACAATTTATGGTTACGATGGAAAAGGATACTCAGGAATAAAAAACTCTTTTGCCCTTCCAAGGCCTTGATCAAGATTTACTATATCTTATGAACAAGTACATCATTGGTTGTCTGCCTCCATGGCTCAATTTACTGGGAGTTTAAATGATTACATAATACATTCGCTTGGCGGGACTCTGGCGTAGTCATCGTCCAAAAATTGAGGGAGGTTCGACCGTGATGTTTCAATGATGCCAAGGTCCACAAAGTGGGATTTAATTATCATAATAACGTTACGGGGATTCGCACGCACACCCCCCCCCCTCCCTCCCCCTTGTGACCTGGGAAAAAGATGCAAACAGAACACGTTCATGCACTATGGGGTTCAATCTTGAAATGTTTGATATTCGGCCCCATTATATCCTTTTTTTTGTAACTCCGTCCTTGAGGGGTAATTCAGAGCCTGAATTCTTGAAGGTGAAAATAACACAACTTAAGACGAATAAGGAATGCAACGAAAAACTATCGTGGAAAATTGCCATTCCAGGAATGACTATAGGGAATGGGTGAACCCACTGCTTTTGAGTCAACTATAGATTTCGGAAAGCCCCACACACTGACACTATACTGCGAGATGTTTTTATTGGGGCCGAACAGACTTCACAAAGCCTTGCTGCACCACTGCATAGACCATAGGCCTCTTCTGTCTCCATGCCAACAAACTAAGAGACTAATGTTATGTAAGTGTGATAAAGGTATAATTTCTCATTATCACTGAAAATTAAAATCCGTCCTTTTAAATGTATTCTTTCATCCAATCAATAAATCGAACAACTTTTGCATATACTCTATATTGGTCAGGTAATCCGCATCCTACTGTGCTACCCCAACTCACAAGTCCCTCAAGATCCACTTTCGATTACTTCCGGTTCCTTGTGGGAATACCATGGGTCCTCCGCTATTACCGTCACAACTGTCTATCTCTCCTTCCGGAAATCCCGGGCAGTACATGTTACTTGTTATCATCACCCGTGGGTCACCAAAAATTGTTCTGTAATTGCGTTCGCATTCCTTTCAAAACAAGAAATAAACCTAAAAGCTGGCATCCCAAATATACCATTTTGTCATTAGGTGATATGCATGTTCTCCATCCACGGAAAAATTAGTTAGTCATACACCTCTTGCACCTCTCCCCTCTCAACGCTCTTTGTCAGGGGAAGCGGCACCTACGTGGCCTTGGTCGTAACAACAATTCACAAATCACTAAAAGGTAAAATCCTGATAGATACACCACGCCAGTAATTTATAGATTACATTTCGTAATTTAAATTTGTAAATATTGATAAACCTGAAATTTACTATTAGGTACTCGTAGTCGTACAAATTTTAATCTCTTCTGTCGCTCCGGTAGTATGTAACGATCGCAATCAAATGCCAGCAATTTATTGGATTTTTATCAAAATCATATTTTATCTATTTTATGCATAAAAGCTAAGTTTAACGAATATCACAAAACAAGTGCAAAGTAAATTCCTATCGCCATTGACAACCTTTTAACTTATCTTCAGTCTGCTGAGAGCACGGCTTTACTATGTTCTCTCCATTCTACATTTCCCCTGAAATGCTGGGCGGCAAGATTCAATAAAGGTTGGAACAGGGAAGGGACAAGTGGTTAATTTTTCGGTGCCAATCTGAAAATTTCAGATTTTACAACTGAATATTGCTAATCCTATAATCATAAGATTTAATATTGCTGACGACTTTGTTTTTCATTTTGCAGAAAATGTTGCGGCTGTTTCATTTTATTTTATTTTATTTTATGAAATATTGAAGCGGTGGAATTATAGACATCTTCATCCCATCTAACACGATAAAATGTCCCTGCCCTCGGGAACTCCGCCCATACATGACATTACGTCACAAAGAACTTTCAAAAGAAACTGAAATAAAGTAAATACTAAGCCTTGTATTGACAACGGGAATCGTTGCTTGTTTCAAGTCGAGTAACATTTCGCGGAAATCATTGCGCACCCAACTATGATGATTCCCTCTGCTCCCGGAAGAAGAGTTTGTCGACTCTTGCTTCTTCCAGCAAGGCAAACTGGTCTGATCCTTTCGTTAAAAGTAATGGGAACACTGGTTTGCACCAAAGCCATATCAAAATCTAGCGATTGAGAATCAACGTTTGGGTGCACAATAATCTGCGATGACTGTAGAAATAAAATATAAAGACCATTAAAACACTCATACCCAAATATTTTTTCCACATGAGGACAATGAGGTCACATCTATACTTTTGGCATATCGGGACTGATTATGTGAAGTTGAGTAAAAATAATAAATTTTTAGAAATAATGATATCGATATTCTGAATTTAGTAGTGGAAAAGGTGTCAAGAGAATAGCAACAAAGGTGTAAGATTAAAGATCAGAGCCTTGTATTAAAGATGCACACTCCTATTGAATTATTTAACAAAAAATGAATATTTGTAAGACCATGATTTGGCAATGGGATGTCGAAGGCCAGCCATATAGCATTATTTGCAATGTGAATGTTAACCATCATTTTGTAGAATGATCACGCGAAAACACTGTTTTCCATAAGGACGCGTTGTCGAAGTTGGGCAACATCAAGCTGTCGAATTGTTTAATATCATCTCGAAGTTCGGCACTATCATGCTGTTTAAGCTCATTAACATTATGCTGACGAAGTTCGTTAACATTATGCTGTCGAATTTGGGCAAACCATATTGTCGAAGTTCTGCAACATCATAGCTCGAAGGTCGGCAACATCGTTTTATCGAAGTTCGCAACATCATATTGTCGAAGTTCGGCAATATTATATATTTGAAGTTCAGTCATATCATTTTGTCGAAGTTGAGCAACATTATATTGTCGAAAATCGAAAATATCATGTTGTCGAAGCTCGGCAAGATCACATTGCCGAAGATCAGCAATATCATGTTGTCGAAGTTAAGCAACACCACATTGCCGAAGATCAGCAAATCATTTTGTTGAAGTTCGGCAACAATCATGTTTTTGAAACTCGTAAATCATGTTGTAGATTTCGGAAGGGCAATGTTTTTGTTCTACAGTTTGGAGCAGGATCTCAAATGTCCACTTTTTCCAAATTACAATAATAAAAATTACAATAATAAAAAAGCCATAATTGTTTTGCACCCACGTCGGTTTAAATTAAACAAACAATTGCTTTAAATTTTCCGTGATATTTTTCTCTAAATTGTCCGACATCGCGACAGTTACCCTACCCTCCTCCTTGATCTGCTATTTACTTTAAGTAAAGTATAATTGAAAACGATTACGTTCTATTTGGTTTTTGCGACGTAACTTTTTAGCACGAATGTGTAAATACCTACCAAATGTGTTTGAACAAATTCATAGTCCCAGTTGTCATTCCGATAAAAGTTTCCAATCTTGAACGAAAATAAATTCTTCTTGTTGACTCTGCTGCTCGATCTGTGAATAAGAAATTAACAGAGATGAGAAAGAACTTTAAACATTTTGGTCCATAGCAACAAATTTTCTCTCGGTTTCAAAATATGGAAATCTAGTCTTCACATGGACACACTTTCAAAAATGTTTCTCCTGCATTCTTATAAATATCATATCTAGAAGGAAACGTAGATTTACCGCTTAGTAATGCAGTGTGCAGATGTGACCAAACAATCGATCGTTTATTAATGCCCCACCACAAATCAAATATGGTTTGGTTCTCGTCTCAAAACCGTTTTAAAGAGAGCCACTTGCCACGACCTGACGGCCATTGTCCTGGGATGGTGTCATTTCCGTTTACGATCAATACTCACAACATGTTGGTTGATCGGCATTCCAACGACCATTTCTCTGGCACGTGACGGTATCCACCCAATGTTTTTGAAAACCATCTTCACAAGTGTAATGGACTGACCGAAAGAAGTTCGAATATGGTTCATGTGATATTTCAGCAACATAATTTGGCGGGTTGTTAAGACGGGAATATTCTTTATCACTTATAGGAATTAAATAGACGTGACTGACAAAACTGAAAGAAAAACTAGCAGGAGTCATTTATTATGCAACTGCAGAATTTGACAGACTGATTAGGTAGAGAAACTTTTTAAGCATAAATGAGTTTAAAGGGATTTTTCGTGCACATGACCGCCACAAATTGCAAGTGTAAAGGCTCCGAAAAGTGACTGCACGAAAGACAGTAGCGTGGCATACAGTTGGATAAAAAGTAGAAAATGAAATAATACAAATTTTCACTCATAACTATGAAAACCCTGTTGACTCGAATGTACAAAATTGATGTTATATGTTCCAAAATCAGTCTTATACTAAAGTCACCACACCTCGTGACCTCAACTGAAAACGACACAGTTTAACATATTGTTACATTTTTTCAGTTATCTCACAGTCCATTAATATGAAATAATTAATCATAAGAAAAACTGCTAACCACAGATGTGTATACTACCAGACCAATCATCATCATTTCAAATGAGAACTGATGGCCTGATAATTGCGTATCCAGAATAACAACAAATATGAAGTTTTTCTTTGTAATACATTCTGTATTAGACTTAAGTAAACGCCCGTTACTTGGAGCTGCAGGGTTACTGCATGTTACTAAAATAAGACAAAGATATCACGGTTTAGATGTTTCCAAATACTAGTATTCAAGTTTAAGATAAACTACTTTAATAAATCAAGGAACAAATGCATTGAAAAAGTTAACATAACGTGAAAGCCGTAAGCTAATGCATTATGGAGAAAATCTGCAACCCTTTTCATTCTAAGAGAGACTTATTGCTGCATTGTGATTATGTCACGTTTTTCGTTTTTCGTGAAAGGGAGCAAAATGTTTCATTTAAAGGTCCCCTCGTGGATCCCCATCGAAATTTAATCATTTAATTCTTATACCTTATGTTTATCTATGACATACAGGCTAAAAAAACAAATTTACAAGGTGAAATATCAGATTTGTTGATAAACCTTCATTGCTTTCATAGCTCAATATTCTCCACCACTTTCTATATACGCTGGTTATTAAATAGGAAAATAACCAGATAAAAGACTTTTTAAACGTTTTGTTATTCTTCAAACGTATGTAAGAGTGTAACACATATGCAAGAGTGTAACATTTTGTCTGTGGGAAAGAAGTTACAGGTCGTAAGATATTTTATTTTATTTGAAAAAGGTTAATTATTGAATTGCAAAAGATGTACAGTATGGTTGTTAAAATATGTCTTGCACAACTCCCTTGAATAAGGAACCCGGGTCTCCTGGAACACCGGGCTATACATGAGGGAGGGGGACCTTCCTCAGCTTCATGGCGTGGATTTATCATTTTGTTTTCCTCACACGTTTATAAGAGTATTATGTTGTCTTTGAGAGTGAAGTTTTAACCGCTTATATGTCTGTATGCTGTGGGATATTCAATTTAATTCGACATATGCTAAATCCATTCGAGCCATTAGACTCATAGAGCTGGTGTTTATGCCCGGTTTCAGTGGCGCAAGCGATGAGAGTACACTGCATGACTCCCCCTGGACGGGACGCTAGTCCATTGCAGATTATCTCCCCAGCAGTGCTGGTACTCATTTTACAGTTGAGTTAAGTGGACTAAAGCAAGTAGAGTAAATGTCTTGGTCAAGGACACAGTGCAGCGCTCAAGGTCTCACTGCACTATCACCAACCAATTCGAGATGTGGTTCTTTGCTAAATTCATATCCACACAATTGTATTACAAAATTGTACACAATTTGTCTCAATTGTTGGATAGTTTGATAGGAGCCCAGATCTCTTAAAAATTTAGCTGTATATATGCAATACAAAATGGAGAGACGGGGAATTCAGATGTCCGATCCTGCGAATGAGATGCTGGAGGTCCCAGATTCGATTCCAACAACGACTTAACCCGCGATTTTTCTACATTTATGCAAAACGATATGCTGACATCAACCGCAGAGCTTTGTCTTCTGTATCATACCTTCTTCTCCGTCCCATCTTTAAAAAAAGTGTCCATTGGTTTGGTGGTGCTCACCGTTCATCGGATGTGTCATGATTTCTCACACCTTGCTGGTCCTCCGATCACTTCTCGAAAAGAGCAGAGTAAAAATTCGGTGTTCATTCACTTCCGTCCCGGTCGAAATATCCATTACATCGTCACCGCTAAAATATAGCGGTCTATACATATATGGAAGAAGAAATGTTATCAGAAGTTTTGTAATAGATTGAAAGGAGTCTCTGGCAACATCGGTTTGTTTTCCTCGAAGACGTTACTTCTTTGTATCGTTACACGAGTTTGTTTGCCAGGAGAATACTTTCTCAATTATCTGAAATAGAATTATGGTGAGCAGGAGGAAGTTTTGAAAAGATGAAGGGATCGACCTACTCACCATACAGTTGTTTTTCACAGAATTGTCCTTGGTATCTGTTAGTGCACTCACAAGAACCGTCTTGTCTGCAGGTAGCGCCGTTTTGACGTTGGAAATCTAACATCAAATAGAAAAATAGATAAAGAATTTAATTCGAAACGTTCCGCCGCCTGTTTTAGATACCATGAAGTAACCAGAGTGTATTGGTATTAAATCAGGGACTTTCTATGCAATTCATTATGTGACCTAGAACAAAGTCACGTCATGAATTGTATACGCTTTTTATTATCATTATGAAAAAAGAGTTCCAAATACGTTTGAACTATTCATCTCGGTAAAAATGTATCTTGTTCAGAGCCGAAAAAGGTCAATAGCGTGAAAAGTGTTCTTTTTTCTTACTCAGGTACTGGAGAAAATGCCTACCAATAGTATGCTAAAGAATGACCTGATTGTTCACCCAGTCAACAACTTATCACCATTTTTAATCTATCGTGGAGTTACCAAAGTTACCAATTACTTTCCAAACTATGAATCTACAGAACAATTAGGGTATGGAGAAGACGAATGAGATGGGGAAACATATTTTCCATACACAATTGCATCAGTGCAAATGCCGCCCTTAGCAGCTTAGACCACACATGTTAAACAACGGTAATTGGCATGCATACAAAGGTCAATTTGAGTATCACTTACTGATCATACGCAAGAGTTAAAGATCCGCGCTCCCCATTTCCACATGTACAGGTTTTCTGACCATCTGGACAGACGCAAATATCAATGCCTAATCCATCGGCTTCTGTAGATTTGAGGATGAAGAACGTCTGAAGTATTATGGGAAGTAAGTACGGAGCTTGAATTAAAATGATATATTATTCCAAAAACCGGGTAATATATTAATTAACATATGCATTATATAAATTCTCTTTCTAAATCCAATTTAAACAGCTAACTTCCCCTTTCTGTGTTCAATTCTAAAAAAAAAAATAGGGACTATGCTTCATATGTAATGTAATTATGCTTGTATGTACATATTTGTATATGTATAAGTGTGTATATGTATATATATATATATATATATATATATATATATATATATATATATATATATATATATATATATATATATATATATATATATATATATATATATGTGTGTGTGTGTATTTGTATGTATATATGTGTGTATGTGTTTTTAAATGTATATATATATATACATATGAATATATATATATATATATATATATATATATAAATATATATATATATATATACATATATTTATATATATATATATATATATATATATATATATATATATATATATATATATATATATATATATATATATATATATATATATATATATATATATATATATATATATATATATATATATATATATATATATATATATATATCTTCTTCATGTTTTTCAAGTATTATTGTTACAACTTATCTATTTATATTTATATTGTATGTTATTTCGTGGAGTAATGAATAAATAATCAAATGTAGTAACAATAGGAGGTAAAAGAAGCAATAAACTAAAAGATGTATTAATAATAATAATGATAATACATTTTTATATAGCGCATTATACCAAACGGTCTCAATGCGCTTTACATAAACAAATGTAACATGAGAAAACCTTAAGATACAAACAGTAAGAGAACAATAAACCATACTTAAAAAGATACATGCAGGATAAAGTTACAAGGTCCAATGAAGGGTACTCATGAAAAGGTGTGTTTTCAATACACTCTTAAAAGTATCTAAAGTAGGGGCATTTCTGATGTAGATTGGGAGAATGTTCCAGAGTTTGGGGGCTGCAGATTGAAAAGAACGTTCACCGTAAGTCTTGGTGTTAATTTTTGGCAGCTTTAGAAGAATAGCACTGTTAGATCTGAGTGAGCGAGTTGGTAATTGTAACGTGATTAAGTTGGAAATATAATTTGGAGCAAGACCATGGATGGCTTTGTAGGTGAGGGTGAGAAGCTTGTAGTTTATTCTTTCACATATAGGAAGCCAATGAAGTTGGTGGAGGATGGGTTTAATGTGAGATTTCTTACTTGTGAAAACGGTGCTATTACATATACTTAATTCCCTAATAACATATTAGTTTTTCGATAATAAAAAAAAAAAAAACTGTTGCAACTTAACTAAAAAGTTGAACTGTTAATGATACATATACGTCCGTTACTGGTACATATACGTCCGGAATCAAATGATATGGGAGTAGGATACTTTTTCCCGAATTATTTTTTTCCAAGTACGGAAAATGGCAAGTACACGTATAACTCATCTCACTATTTTTCACACTATCTTGGGCCATTTCGATCCCTGTCAACCTGTCAATACAAACCGCATGCCAGAACGCATTCTATGGATTTTTTGGGGTGGGGTAAAGGGGGTGGGGAGGGGGACACTTTTCTACTTGCATATCTATCCAAACCTGAATTTGACTTTTACGGAAGTTAAATACAACTTATATTTTCCCATAGAAGATTGGGGTATAAGGAATAGTGTACATGTTGCAGTAGGAGTAATTCAAATTTTATTTATCAGCGTTTTGCAAGTCGCTTAAGAATAAAAGGGAACAATAAATAACAATAAATTAAAAATCGCTTCTCAAGCTTTTGCTTATATACAACTAAGTTTAATACCCCTAGTTTAATACAAAATAGGATGCATAATATATGTTATAATCATCATAAGAAATACACAATTTGATTCTTGTGGAGAAGCTTCTTAATAGCAAAGGGAAATTTTTAAATTCAAGAAATAGAATAAGCAATTTTTGTTGGTTTCTTACACTGCAAAATCTTATAGATCATATTGCCCTGCGGTGAAATAACATTTGAAGGTACATTTCCGTGCACTTCTTAAGAATAGCAAATATAAGACCATAATAAGTTGTGAAAAGCATACTATAATTATAATATTTAGAACTAACTGAGTAAAATTCAGTAGAGCTCCAATGTCATTATAGAAAAAATAAATTATCAATACAGAAAGAACCTTTTAAAAAAGCGTTTTAATGAAATTGGGATGGAGTAAACTTACTTCATGTAAGTGTTAATACGAATCAGGCTATTGTTCAAAACATTACGAGAGGTACAATTTTCAACAGAGTTGCTAAAAGTTAAGCAACACCACGCATGACAAACCTGACTAATGAAGCTAATTTAAATCGTTACATCAGCTTTTCTACGATTGCAGTCCCCACAAAATCCTACCCAAATTATTTAAATAGTAATCAACAGTCCGGTTCACGCTCCTGATTAGAGATCTCCCGATTGGGAGATCTCCCAATTGGAAGATTTCTTGTCAATATAACCCACAATGCATCTTTCCAAATTCAAATCTTTCTAAAGAAATATATAACGGTAAAATAGGTTTACGCCAAAGGTAGGAAAAATGCATGAGGAGTATTCAAATTTTATTGGTGTAATAAAAAATGAAATTATTTTCGTTATTTTCACCAGCTCAAATTTAACTTTTACCAGGGAATTTTAACGTAGTCATTAAAAATTGATTTCAATATTTTTTGAAGAGCAGATTTTAATATTTTACTCACCAGCAAAAGCTCAATCTTTTCAGAAATATTAATTCCAATATCATTTCCAAAGTATACAACTTTAGAATTACACAAAGTCAAACAAATTCAAATTAACGGCTGAACTTATTATAGCATAATGTAAAATATGGTCACTGCGCATGTCTCGATCTCCCAATTGGGAGATTTCCCGATCGGGAGCGTGGACTGGACTCATGAAGGAAAACCATTCACTGTGAATTTAAAGCTTGTAAATATCACTCAGCCCAACAAAGTTTTAGAGATCTTAGAAAAACGTTTAACATGAATATGTTCATCACCATTTACAAGAGAATTACAAAGCGCACTTCTTTTTACTTTATCAGGCTTGTTATTCCAGATAAACTAGTAAAATAAAATATCAATATCCAGAAAGAAAGAATCTAGAGGATCTTGCAGGCAGAACAGTAGCAAGGAAAACTATTTGGGTCAGAGCATGGCTCTTGCTGACAGGTGTTTTGTTAAAAGATGTAACGTCCCTTTGAGATCAGACACGAAGACAATCTTTGAGCTGTTGAGTCTTGGCAATTTTAGAAGATAATTAAGCTTAAAAAAGTCCTTCTTGTGATGACTAAAGTAAACTCTTAAGAATCTATTTGGACCTTAGGAAACTTTTATTTACAATTCAAGAAAAGTGAGAGTGTGACATTTCGATGACCTTCAACCTCATCCATTGGCATCACAGTCGGTCTTAAATCAGTTAATTGTCATATAGGTTTTATCATTTATCTGTTTCTTTTAATGACGTCTTCAAAATCACAATCATGTAAAAAGGTCATGCATTAGTGATTTCTCAAGAAGAAAATATCGATATCTTCAAGATGTAGATGTAGACAATCGAAAACAAAAGTGATGTCATTTATCTAGAATATGAGGCATGAAATTAATATGAAGTTTAATCTTACCGGTATATTTTATTATTCATTGAGTCTGCATAAAATTGGTTAATTTTGAAAGAAACAAATGTCGATGCTGTCAAAAGCTTTGTCTTTATCTAAACATTTGGATAATGTTTTTTGTCAGTGTTATATTACACAATTGAACATATTTAATTTTAGTCTTGACGACGGTAAGCAGGGATTAATTTGTAGGTATGGCACTGATACAAAGCAAAAAATAATTAAAAGGAAGAGCTAATACATCGGAAGAGGAAACTATTTTTCAAAGAAATACATAAAACACAAGATCTCAAAAAGCGTTAAGAACACTGGCTTTTTTTTTTCTAAAAATTTGTTTATTTCTTTAAAAGCTTTTCAGGGGTAAACTATATTTATATTGCTATATTGTTTTTTCTACTTACTTGCCATGAACCAAATTTGTTTTAAGCGACAAAATCGTAGGATGACGGCCCGAACACTATTCGGTTCTATGTAAACGGAAGCTAAATATATCATGTATGGATTGTGAGTATGTGGGAGGGGAGGGGTAGGTTGCGATTCAACCCCTCGTTTTTATGTCAATATGGAGAGTGAGTGTGGGGGATCTTGATAACGATATTTGTCGAAAAGTTTGGGAGGGGTGCGGACATCCATTTTCTGTTTTGCCCCTGGTCCCCTTTAACGAAATGATTAGTTTCTTCGCCAGTTTGAGTTTCTTTTATTCAAATTGAAAATGCTTTAAGCAAAAAAAAAAAGTGAGAACTCCCTGCTTGGACCGATGAACTAATCATTTTGTGTCCACGTGAACAACGTTCTATAGGTTTTTCATCAACCTAGTATTCGAAAGTGTGCATCCAGTGCATTTAGAATCTTCCCTCTTAGGAATATTCCTTACATTCTAAACTGTAATTTTCATCAAATTAACGATTTTGGATGAAAAATAAGTGTTAATCATTCAAGTAAAACATACATTAGATGAAATCATTTTCAGATATAATTATACAATTAAAGAGCAGGAAAAAGAACGCATAAGTGGCATGTCCCGCGATGCTTTTCGGGTTGAAAGGAAAAGTATATTACAAAGGAAAAGTTGCCTTTTAATGCGTAATTCACTACGGGTGAATAAACAATAGATTTATATTTCAACTCTAGAGATTTAGTCGAGATCAAACATCATTAAGAGAATGCTGACTTAACTAGTGTTGCATTAACAAAAGTATTACATTTCGAATTAACTTTTAAGGCAAGGAATAGCCTTTATTTTGTCAGTTAATTGAGTTTAGTTTGTCATCTCTTGTGCATTTAGAAACGCCAAACTTCAAGGAAGGTACCAAAATGCCCGGGAAATCTTCTGAGACCGCAGTTCCTACTACATACGGGACACAATGTCAACCAATTATCCAAAACGGGAAAATACAGATTTGCAACTGATCTTTGGTATACTGGTGTCTGTGATAGCTATCGTCAGTCTAACTGGGAATATGCTAGTCATATTTGCCGTCGGATGGTTCCCAAAACTACGGAATAAGTGTAATATGTTTATCTGTAACCTCGCTGTTGCCGACGTTGTTGTGTGCATATCGCTACCTTTCAGTGTAGTTACTTTAATTCAAGGCGCCTGCTTTATTCTCCTACATTGTGTACAATCGCATCGTTGTTGTTCAATACAGGAATGGGATGCAGCATAATTAATCTTGCATTAATCGCATTGAATCGCTATGTTCTCATCACAAAATCACACGATACCTTTCAGCGTTGTTTTTCTTCATCAGCAACAGTGATATTTCTCACATTTTCATGGCTTTTTCCTCTGGCCATATACAGTATCTTCCTTTTCTCTAATTACGATTATGGCGAATGCTCTGTCGGCGTGGGGTATGTTCCGCAGTACAAGGTTTGCATGACCCACAGAACATCTCATACGTGTACAGTATAATCATAGTCCCGTGCATCATTATAATCATTGGCTGTTATCTAAATCTCTTTCTTTTCCTTCGTCGCAGAAACAGATCAACCACAGATCATAACAGCGGTCCCCAACAAAGCATCCAAGCCAGAAATATAGAGGTGACCAAGAATATGTTTTTGGTTGTCATGGCATTTGCGATATGTCTTACGCCAATAATCGTTGCATTTTTTCTCAAAAATCAAACCAATACGGTAATATACGCAACTGTTTTCCTGCTGATTAATAATTGCCTCAATCCAGTTCTTTACGGACTAAAAATCCGAACTTTCGAGATGTTCTGTTAGACGTCTTTAAGGCGTCAAAGTGAAGGACACGTTGGAAGTTTTCTTTCAATCGTCATTATCATTGCAAATGGTAGATAAATCAAATTCTTCTTGGATTCCTTGAAGCATCAATTTGTCATTTTTATTTTGCGTTAGAAATTGTTAACAACAAATGTTTCCCGCACATATTGTCAAAGAATGGTGATGGCGCGTGTGTCTAAGATGTCAACAATCGAAAACACTCTTCTTAAATATTTAATATCACTAACTGTGTTGATCGCATAACTTTCTGTCTCTGAAAGAAAAATATATATCGCGAACTTCAAAATAGACATAGTAACTCGTTAAAGTTCTATTTAAATTCTTCTGTGAATCTTCATCATTACAAACTTCTAGTCCATTACTCTTTTAATATCACACTTTTTATTTTATTTTTGGAAAGTTCTATTCACGGGATCGCCAGCATGTAACATTTCGAAAGTGTTTCGAAGGAATAAAACGGTTGATTATCGGATTACAGAGAAGTTTTCCTTGGTTTATATCTGTACATGCAGCTAGGTATTGTGACAAATCTAATTTCTGGCCAACAGTTATTTTCTGTATGTACATGGGATGAGTAGAAACACTGCTTCGCGAATAACACTTTGAACGTTTCGCCCTACACGCTTCATTGGATTTGTTGAATTCCGGAAAGCACCCCGGGAGAGAGAGGGGGCTTTCCATAAGTGAGGTATATGTATATGTGCCGTCTCAGCAGGTGCCTTTGTTGCACCATTTTTGTATTGCAGGTCCCAAAAAAATGAGGATTTGCTGTGTTAATTTTGTACTACTGGTCCATTTTTACTATATTTTTGTTGAACACCCACACTGCAGATATCAAATTTGACTACTTTCATACTACAGGTATCAAAATTATATGATTTTATACTGCAGTTACCAAAAAATATGTCATACTGCGGGTATGTTTTCCGGTGAGTGGGCTGCACACCCCTATCACTTTTAGTATGAAGTGCCACCCCCCCCCCTTTTTCCTCCCGGAGGATATCACAAATTATCCCGAAAAGAAGGTCTTTTTTACAACAATTTTAAAACAATTTAGTTTTAAAACATTCACGCTGGTATGATACAATTGGATAAAATTGCTATAGACTGTCCTGCTCGTTTTTGACTTCTGTCTACCTCATTTGAGCTAACAAAGGAAACTGGTTGGAGAAAAGGAACAGAAGGGGATAAGCCTATAACCTACGATATAGGAAGGACAACTCAACTTTCCAATAAACTCCTGTCATGTTCTCGCATGAGAACAGTAAATACTGTTCATAAAGTTCTCCATATGCTTCTGCATTCCTATGTTGAAAAGTATATTAATTTTATTCAACTTTAACTCGAAAATCTTTAACCAACTAAAACTTTTTCATCAAAAATTAAAGTGTATCTTTTATGTAAGGCAGTTGCATGCCTAGTGTGTGTGTGGGTTTGGGTGTGTGTGTGTGTGTGAAATCAGAGAATATTTTATTTCATTTAAAATTCCACAACAGCGTCACAATTTGTTATGTTGGCTATGCCATAGAACATTAAAACGGTCTAACAGAGTATTTACCACCTGACAAAATTCATATTTTACAATTAATACAAAATCTAAATAAATATTTTCGATGTTTAAATCAACAATGCATACAGTGTGACTCTTTAAATAAGTTATTTTCATGAAACATGTTACACGTCCTGAACAAAAAAGATGTGACTGTAAGTCAGTTTTGTTTTTCTTTGCACAATTTTGTACTAATTTTCAAATGTAAATGTATATACTGTTTTTACATGTACATATTTGTACATATCACAATTACTGATATGTCGTTATTCTCATGTAAAGCAAAAACAAAAGTTTGATAAATACTAAGTATTGAAATAAGAGACACTTAGACAACAGTAATTGACAAAACAAAAGCAAAAGTTATTTTTTATTTCACCTTCTTTGAATGTCAATGACATGATTTGTTTTGTGTGTGCTTCCATGAATAATCATTGTATCATTTGGTAATTAGCGCGACTTGAGAGGAAATATGAACAATTGATTATTATAATAGTGATAATTAATTATTGTTTAGACAGAACTGCAGTGCGTTAGTTTTGGTTTTCGGAGGTTTCCCTTCATGACACGTAAACAGGTAAATGTAATTATCTAGACATAATTTAATAAGCTTTCTTCACAGGTAATTCAGAACTTCTACTGAAGGCTGGCCTGAAATATGGTTTCATAAAAATTGATGAAAATGCATATAGAACAAACAAAGGTGAAATATTGTCAACATGACTACATGCTTACAAGTTGCTTTTCAATTCCACTTACAAATATTACAAAAGAAACTGTAGGCCTACTGTTTGTTTCTCATCAAATTGAACCTTTTTAGCACTCAGGCTCTATGACTAGTTTAAAATATTTAATAAAAATAATTAACCAATGTACGTTGATTGATCACAAAGAATGAAGTTCAGTGCACATTTGAATTATCACCTTTGTTTTTCCTTTTCCTCTTATAAAAAAGAACTATTCTTAATGTTGCCCTGAATTATGAGTTTTTCATAGAGAAATAATTTCTACAATGATGCTGTGCAAAATTTACATGTAAACAATTTAAGGGTAGACCATATTAAGGGTAGAGCATACTAAAAAACTACCGGTATGATATAATGGAATTGCAATCTGCCTATAGAAATGAATGCATGATCCATACAAAAACAAAGTAACATTAGTGGAACAAAGATTTTAACTGCACATTTGAATTACCAGCATGATGAAAAGTATCAATTTCTTTCTCGCATAGAAACGATAGCTTTTAATGTCTTTCTCTGATCAGTCTTGATATTTTGTGTGAATAAAGTACATAAACCTAACACCAGGAATGGATAATTGCTTATACTTAATCCACAGATTGTCTTGATTTACATCTACTAACTGAGTGACGTCATGGAGTACACATTTGAGTACTTCCCTGAAGGATGGAGGAAGGATAGTTCACGCCATATAGACATGGATTTATGTAGTGATTACTAAAGAGAATATACGTAGTGAAAAGTAGAACTGAAAAACTTGTCGGAATGAAACAAAATGCGATAATGTAAGGCACAACAGATACGACGAAAACTATTACAAAAAAACGCGTATTATTTATGACTTGTACAGTACTTCCCGTTTTCAAAACATACCCACTGAGTGGAGAGCTTTTTCCTACTAAATTTTGATAAAGGTTAAAAAACTCTTGACCATATTCAATTGCTGCCATTACAATAACGTTGGTGGAGGAAATAAGGAAATTCATACCTTTTTTTGATATGATTTCACAAAAAATGTCATAATTGATCATAATAAGGCATGAAAAGTCAAAATGCATGGCCAATTTTTAACCGATTTGATAAAATTGTTTGCTATTTTCATGGTTTATAGTATATTTTCTTCCATTTAAGGTTATGCTATGTTGCTACCTGTCGATAGATTTTTAACACCTTTATGTAAATAGTGTACGTAAACCTACCATCAGGACTTAGCAATAACCACGGACCGTCTTGATTTACGTTTACCAACTGAGTGACGTCATGGAAAGCACATTTGTATTATCAACTCTGTTTTCTTGTATTCTCTTAAGAAATGATTGAAGTGCTTCTCTGTAGGATGAGTGTTTCATGCCATATAGAAATGGATTTATGCAGTGATTACTAAATATAATGTACGTAGTGAAAGGTAGGAAAACTAAAAACTTTCCGGAATGAAACAAATTGCAATAATGTAAGGCACTATAGATACGACAAAAACTAGCACAAGAAGAAACATGTTCTTTGTGACTTGAACTTCTCGTTGAAAACGTCTGCTATTCGTGACCGTCAAATCATTACGGTGCAGTTTTTGGTTGTCCATATTTCTGTGAGTTACATGAAATTGTTTACTAATCTTTTTTGTTTCGTTTAAGAAATATGTAAATGTTCAAGTAATAATATATTATAATAGGGAAACTCGGTATTATACATAGGTTATCCAGATACGCGAATTTATCAGTCATGCAAACTCGAAAACGTTCGGAGTATCCGCTTCCATCAAGAAAAAGAATCGTAGGGATTAGAAACAAAATGAAAGGAAAACTCGAAGATAAAAATATCAACGATGCAAAACTCTTCAGAGTAAATACTGTATCAAATGTTTGTTTTGAATGAATTATCAACAAGTAACGACTGAGCGCAATCAAACATAAATTGATAATACTACATACAATGCCAGTCCACATCATCCCCGCCGCTATGGTGCAAAGAAAATCTGAAAAGTTTAAGCCAGTTTGTAGTAAAGTAACACCGCTAAACGGCATAGAAAGACACGCCATAATGTCCGCAACTGCAAGGTTGCAAAGAAACACATTGGGTTTCCATTGCAGTTTAGGATATGAGGCTACTGCTATAAAAACCATCGTAATTTTAACAACTCCTATTGTTGCCAACATGAAAAGCAAGAGAGATCCAAAGTATTGCAAATTGGGATCATCAAATACATGCTCGGTACTTATCAGTTGCTCCTCACTGTATATGTTCCCTGTAGTATCAAATTGAGATGTGCTATTAAGGTACTTCGTGCTCTGAAGGTACTCTGTAGTTTCAAGATACTTCCCCACCTGTGCAGTAGATATTTCTAAGTTGCGATCGTATCAGAGCTTGACGAAGGATGAATCTGTTCTGTGAAAGTATATTTTACTGAGTTACATCTCGCAGAATAACACAAATGTGAAGTTTCTGTTTGGCGATGAAAGTTGAGATGTATTTAACCCTTTCCGTGTGTGGCGATAAACACATTTTGCGAAACGAAAAGGGAAGGAGAAAGAAAGTAAAAGTTGCATGACCAAATGAAGATAAATATTACCAGATACAAATATTTGGATGGGGGGTGGGGTGGGGGTAATCATTCCAGTGTCACGCTATTGTACTGTTAAGGAAGTTCCCGCGAAGGCGGTACTTGCATTTTATGTTATTTGTTGTTTCTTATTTTTCCTCTTTCTTCATTACATAATACAGTTTATACATTTGATATGATGCACTGGGGGACCTTTGGGGACGCGCTTTGAACGCACCTGGGGGCAAGACGCACTTAAGGCTGTAAGGGCAAATACGCACTTGAGGACAAAGACGCACTTAAAGTAAAAAACACATATGGTGAAAAGCTTGATGTATTTGAGGTATGTTGTAGAGGTAACGGAATATACGATACGGTTGGAGGGGGAATTGGTATAAAAAGAATGTTTATAAAGACCGATTTTGGAGGGTCGGATATCATTACATACTATTACACACTTCTCAAGATGGCATTTTGAAAAATGGACTGATGAGGTGGAGAGAAGATGAAACTGTATTGGGAAGAACTCTGTCAATTAGCTGAAGTAACATTTACTCGATTACTGAATGATGCTCTCTCTGCATGGACAAATTTAAACTGTAATGGATGTAGTGTGGATCACCCTAGTCAAAGACATCATACATGTTTAATGGATCAGATCATCGGTGACTTCTTATGGGCAAAGAGTATAAAAGCAGTTAATCCAACCAATCTCAAGCGGGTTTTGAAAGAAGCAGCGTTCATGTTGCATTTTGAATACCATGGATTTCCATTCAGACAAGTCTTCGACAGTTTAAGGGAATATTGGGAGGGTATACCTGAAGGTGAACGTGGTGAGATGATCTGGGAACGCTTGAAAACATTACCAGGAATCTATTTTGAAGCTGTTGAGTATTTTTTTTCTAAAGAGACATATGAAAACAATAAGTTGCGACAAGAGATGTATCTCTGCTATTTGGAGAATTGTTAAAGGAGTGGAGAGGAAGTACGGTTGGAACCAGTGAACAACAACCATGAGACAATTTGAAATCTTTATATATGGTTGACAAATTACACGTAATTTCCATTGGTAAAGGAAGTGGGATTACGTTATCATCCGTTTAACTTTAATAAAGAATTGTTGTCAATTGAAGCTGAATTACCAAAAGATCCTTACCTCAGACTTTTTGAACATTTAAAAGATATTTTGGATAAGGAAAAGACGATCCTTTGTCAATTTTAAGAGCAAAAGTTAAGCTCAATATATCACCTTTGAAAGAGATAGAGTTTGGTCAACCATAGCGATGAAGACTATATTAAAAGACATTAAAAATAAACATCATTTGAGACAAAGATATAAACAGTTTCTACAGTATTATATCATAAATGCACCTTTAAGCTGGACAACTGATTTTGAGCTTTATCTGCATGACACTATTACAGAAGTAATGATAAGAATGGAAACTTTGGACACATTTCGAATAATTAGTTTTGAAAAATCTTCTATTGAAGAGTTGGACATTATTAGTAAAGAAGTATTTTATTCATGTACCAAAGAAAACGTTTGTTATCGTATGGTTTCCTTTTGTGTTTTAATAATAATCGTTTGTAGAAGACATAATTATGATGATCTACTGATTGAGACTGCATTGGTTAAAATTGTATTTTATTATGAACCAGTTTTTATTCATTTCAATCGGAACATTTTTATTTGTTGAGTAGTATCTCATTTTGCTTTTACAATTTACAACTGGTAAACAAAGAGGTATATATGAATATGAATACAAAAACATTATGTTTTCATTTTTTAGTCTTGGTATCATGGATGTACATCGTAGATTAAATAGTATTTATTATGATCCTAGCCATCCAGCTGGATTTGGGGGTTTACAACAATTATTTAGAGCTGTTAAAGAGGCGATATCGTCATATGTGCACAACATTTAGAATTCCTTTTAAATTTGTTGATTGGTTGAAATTTTGCTGCGCGATTCGTTGTCTCGTATTGCAAGGTATATAGTTATTAAAAACGCATTTCAAGGTCATCACACGAGATGGGGGCGATGGGAAACCACCTTTTTTTTCAAATCATGTCGTGAGTTCGAGCCCTGGTAGAATCGTTAATTTTGACTTTTGCTTTCATCTTCTTCTTCTTTTTTTTCTCAGTAATTTTTATTTGGTGACTATCATTGTAGTATAATAATACTTAAATTTCACTTTCGCTTTCTGACAAAAACGCATTGAAAAAAACAAATAAGTTTTTCGTCACAGTAACGTATTGCGCTGTGTATGTAATTCTGCACACACAACGTACATGCTAGTGTCTGGCTGCACTGTGTGGTACAAACAGACATAGGATGGGATCTTGCCTCCACAACCGATAGTGACGTCAAAATATAGTATCCCCCATTTTTACCGTATTTTACTGAGACGAGTCTCCCTCTTTAATATATCAGGTGAACCCCCTATATCTGTAGAAACGGTACGTGACTGGTTAAAGGAACAACGCACTTACACCTTACATAAACCTGCACGACGCAACTTTCCCTGAAATCGTGTGGTTGTCATGGGAATGGAGGATCAATGACAATGTGACCTGGCGGATATGCGAGCTAATAGTCGTTACGATAAAGGATTCAAATATATTTCAACATGTATTGACATAATGTCCAAATATGCAAGGGTTATTCCCTTGCGAAATAAAACAGGAAACACTTTAATCAAAGCTTTTAAGGAGATTTTTAGGTCTGGTCGAAAACCTCTAAAGTTGCAATCGGATAAAGGAACAGAATTCATAAATCGGCTTTTTTAAATATTTCTGAAAGAACATAACATTCTCTTTTTTACGACGCAAATGAAACAAAGGCTAGCAATGTTGAATGATTTAATCGTACTTTAAAAACTAAAATGTGGCGCTATTTTACTTACATGGGTAATTATAATTATATATCTATTTTAAAAGAGATGGTGCGGTTATACAATACTTTAAAGCATCGCTTCATTGGCATGAGACCTATTGATTGATATGACTTTAGCAAATCGGAAACAAATATGGGATAAATTATATAGGTAGAAAATACAAGCCTCGATACCTAAATTTAGCATTGGTGATCTGCTTAAAAATTAGTAAAACAAAAGGTTCGTTTGAGCAAAGAGCCTCTGTGTAGAAGCTCTTTGGTTTGAGAAGGGTTACTTACAAAATTGGACAGAAGAAACATTTAGAATTATGAAAGTATATCCAAAGAAAGTCTATCTGTCTATAAAATAGAAGATATGGATGGAGAACCCTCAGTAGGAACATTTTATGAGCCAGATTTAAAACATGTGAAATTATCTAAAAATCATCTATTCAAGGTAGAAAAAGTGCTTAAAATCCGAATTAAAATAAAAAGAAAGAATACTTAGCGAAGTGGTTTGGCTAACCAGACAAATTCAATTCATGGGTAAATGAAACTTAGAGGTGAAAAAAGGAATAAAGAAGGGATTCATGTGAGAAATTATCTCATTCAATTATACATAACAGCCTTGTAACCATTCTGCATCCAACTTTGATCTGCTTACACGCATCCATTACTATTGCCCATCACGTACAATTTTATGCCAGTCAAGTAGGTAGTGGTATACCCGTCTATCATGGGACCATACAACAACGTGGATATGGTTTAGATAGTGTTTTAGGGGGGTTGCTAAGAGCAGCAGTACTCCTTCTGAAACGTGGGGGCTGTAGCTGTGGGAAAACAGGCCGCACGTACTTGTTTAGAAATAGCTGATAATGCATTAGGAGGTTAAAACTTCAAACATGCTGTCAAACGACGAGGTCGTCAATTACGGAGGCAAGCAGTAGATCATTTAAGTTTACGAAAAGGTATAAAAAGGGGTGTACCTGGTCGTTCCAATCATTCCAAGAAAAAACGTGTAAAGAAGTCATCTTTAGCGATTCATAAGATGTACTAAACATGGCTTTCGTTCATTACCATTCAAGTGTAACATTGTTAATGGTGATGGTACTCGCTTAAAGGAAGATGATCTAGTGGGGCCTACTAATCTTTTCATGCAATCTCTTTTTTACCAGGTAGGTGTGTCTTTAAATGAACGATTTATCACCCAGTCAACTAATACATACCCATACCGGAGTATGTTAGAAATATTAATTAACTACAACTCTGAAGCAAAATTTACCCAAGCTAACTTCACAGTTATTTTACAAAGATACCACTGGAAAAATGGAAGTTAGTAACCCTCTCCTACCAGAGAATGAATCTAATTGAGGATTGAAATCACGGCATGAATTTACAAAGGGCAGTAAGACGGTGGATATGCTTGGCCCCCTGCATGTCGATCTGTTCTTCCAAAACAAATACCTACTCAATGGTGTGGATATAAAAATTAAACTCACACGAGCCAACAATACATTTTGTCTTATGT
The DNA here is from genome assembly GCA_020152595.1 of Chiridota heheva. Classification (NCBI taxonomy): domain Eukaryota; kingdom Metazoa; phylum Echinodermata; class Holothuroidea; order Apodida; family Chiridotidae; genus Chiridota; species Chiridota heheva. The sequence continues at coordinate 367,372 of JAIGNY010003354.1, forward strand.
CATCAGAGGCTGAAGCTGGCTATAAAGTAAACATTACCGCAACCTCTCTCTTTGTTCGTAAAATAAAGCTAAATCCTTCAGTAGCATTAGCTCATGCTAAACTTTGGACAAGTGGACTGCAAAGTACCCCCATCACCCGAGTTGAAGTGAAAACATTCTCTACCCTGAAAGAAACCTTTCTATGTCAAAAGACAACCTACTTATGAGACGGCTCCCCAAACGGATTGTTATTGGTATTGTAGACAATGATGCTTTTAATGGTATAAATGCCAAAAACCCTTTTCATTTTAAACACAACTACACCAATTTTCTCCCACTCTACATGAATGGTATTCAAATCCCTACAAAAACCACTCAAACCAAATTTTGATAACAACAATTGTTGCATCCGGTACTACCACTCATTATTCTTTGAAACCAATCAACTTTTCAATAACAGTGATAATCAAATAACCAGGGATGACTATGAACATAGCTACACCCTGTTTGCCTTTTGACATTTCCATCTCACAAAGCAAGGCAATATTAGATTTGAAGTAAATTTTGATCAAACCCTACCTACCAGTCATCATTTATGCTGAGTTTGAAAACAACATCGAGATCGGTAAAATTAGGAACATTTTCTTTGATTAGTCAAGTTGAAGACCATTGATACCAATGATTTGACAATTATCTTAACAAATAACGTGGATGTTAACATTACGTGCATTGAGAGCAACGTGAATTCTGTATCTTCTCTAAACCTTTTCATTTACATTTCACTTCCGCTTTTTTACATAAATTTTGTTTCATTCTTCTTCTTTTTTTAGGTATTTTCTTTCTGTGGATGGGTGTCTGCTTTCGGTAAGATCGCTTCTTTTGTTTTTTCCTCCCATTTTGTCCAGACCTTTCGCCCTTATCAATACGATAGAGTGGTCCTGCCTATAGTAGTTCCGCGATTTGTTCTCATTGCCTCGGGTCTCTCGGCCCTTGTTTTTTTCCATTATGATAAAACGCTTGTGCCTTGACTTTGACCTTGAGCCTCCCTCCCCTCCCCGTGACCCACCTGTTACCTACATTGACCATTCTTCAGCCCCAATCCCCAAAATCTTAATCATACATGCCAACAACAAACAAAAAAGCTTTAAAAAAGTTTTCCCCTTCCTCATACATAAAGCGTACTACGGCCTTGTCGGTACCCTTCCCAAGGTCTCTACCCACATATCCGGCGATCTCCTGGTGCACTGCACTAGAGACACTCAAGCCACTACCCTTCTTTTCACCAAAACCCTAGCAAACACTGTTATTGACATTACAGTCACCCCCCACCGTCCCCTGAACTCCAGCAAAGGCGTCATAAGAACCAGAGACCTAGCTTACTTGACCGATGATAACCTCGTAGAGGAACTAACTAGCCAACACGTCACTAAAGTCTGTCGTCTCGTTCTCAAGAGAGACGGAGCCGAAACACCCACCAATACCATCTTCCTTACTTTCGCCACACCAACTCTCCCCTCCCACATCATTGCCGGCTACCTAAGAATCCCAGTCGCCCCTTGCATTCCCAACCCTCTACGTTGTCATAATTGCCAGAGGTATAACCATGGGAAAAACTCCTGCCGCAGTCAAGCGCGCTGTGGTAACTGCGGAGCCCCAGAACATGACAACACCTCCTGCACCAACACTCCACTTTGCACAAATTGCGACCGTAATCACCCAGCCAACCATCCGTCCTTCTCGAAAGACTGCCCCACCTGGCTTCAGGAAAAACAAATAACTAAACTTAAAACCCTTAATCCCAACATAATTTACCCAAAGGCCAGGAAACAATTCCTCGTTTCCCTCCACACCAAGCCTTCCTACTCGTGCGCAGTCGCCTCTAACACCAATACCGCCCCCTAACACAACTAAAACTGACTCACATGTCCAAACCGACCTCACCTGGCTTTTCTTACCTAGTCCTAAGCCCATCACCATTGCCAACAACCCAACCACACCCAATACCCAAACCACCTCCACCACCACTTCTCTCCTCAACCTCCCTTTTTCTTCTAAACCCCCGCCGTCCCCTACACCAACACCTCTAATACCATCATACATCAAACTAAAACCAACCAGGCTAACAATTAACAAACCAAGAAATCAACCAACAAATAACCAACCAACAAACAACAAACCAACAAAGAACCAATCAACAAACAACCAATCAACAAACAACACACCACCCAAACCCACATGTATGACACTGAACAGAATATGGATTGTTCGATTACCGAACACACTGATCATACTTCTCGTCCAACTTTCAAAAACAATTGCTCCCAAAGAAACAGATCCAAAGAAAAACCAATTAACTCAGACCCAACAGATCTTCCTCCAGATAACCCCCTGCCTCCTTATGGCGTGCACCACAGGCAATTACAATAACACTCAAAACATTATACAATGGAACATCGGAAGCCTTAAGGCCAATTCGGAAGAAGTCGACCTACTGGCCACCACCTTCAACCCAGTCATCTTCTGCCTACAAGAAACCTTCTATAGAAAAAAAAAAAACCCACTGACCATTACTCTTTCAATAACTTCACTTGCTACCATAAACTTCAAGTGAACGCTGACAGGGCCTGTTGGGGGCGTCTCTATTATCGTTAGACACGATATCGCACACAGCCCAATTCATGTGAACACCGACCTTCAGGCCGTCTGTATATCTATCTCTCTCCACAAAACCATCACTCTTTGCAATATCTACCCCCCCCCCTCCAACGCCAACGTTCAAGCAACCAGCCATAACAAGCTCATCTCTCAGCTTTCCACCCCCTTCATCCCTCTTGGTGACTTCAACACCCACAACTCCCTGTGGGGCTCCAATAACATCACCTCCAGAGGCAAGCTCGTCGAAAACACTTTTCGACAGTACAGCCTGTCCTTGCTCAACACTAACTCCCCGACCTACCATCATCCTGCCACAGGCTCCCTCACCTGTATTGACTTGTCTATCTGTTCCCTAACCTTCTCCTTGATTTTAAGTGGAAGGTCACTGCTGATCTCTGTGGTAGTGACCATTACCCTCTTCTTATTCACTCCAACCTTCAAACCCCCACCCTCACACTCCTTTCCCCTTATCTAGAGAACAGCTATCGTCACCCCCTTCGCTAAACCGGGAAAGAAGAGTACCGACCCCTCCAGCTACCGCCCCATTTCCCTTACCTGCTGTCTCTGTAAAATTATGGAAAGGATCATTAACCAGAGACTAAACTGTTGCCTTGAGACCAATATAATCCTCTCCTTTTACTAAAGCGGCATCCGGAAACGTCGCAATACCCTGGGCTAGTTAATTACACTCGACACCGCTATCCGAGAATCCTTTGCAAAAAAGGAACACCTCATTGCCATCTTTTTCGACCTCGAGAAAGCTTTTAACACTACTTGGAAATACGGCATTATTCGCAAACTTCACAAAATCGGCCTCAGAGGCCACCTACCCCCCATTTATTCAAAATGTCCTCTCACCCAGGCAGTTTCAAGTTCGTATTGGCCACACCATCTCCAACCATTATCCCCAAGAAGAGGGCGTCCCTCAAGGCAGCATCCTCTCTCCCACTCTCTTTAACCTGAGCATTAACGACATAGCGGACAATTTTGGCCCCAACATCAAACATGCCCTCTGGACGACTTCACCATCTTCTACTCCTTTCCAAGCTTTCCTCTTGTCGAAAATGGGCTTCAACTCAACCTCAAGCGGCTGCAAGCCTGGTGCAACAACAACGGTTTTAAATTCTCTAAAGACAAGACAGTCTGCATGCACTTCTGTTATTTCAACAACCTCCACCCCAACCCGAACCTCGTGCTTAATGGCAATCGCATCCTTAAAGTTGACCTAGGTTTAACTCTAGACCACAAGCTCTCCTACAAACAACACAATACCAACCTGAAACAGAATTGCAACAGCTCTCTCAACTTTCTCCGGCTCCTCTCCAATATCACTTGGGGTGCAAACCAGCATGCTCTCCTCAAAATCTTTAGGCTCACCATTCGTGCCAATTTTGACAACGGTAATATTGTCTACTGTGTCGCTTACAATTCTTACCTCAATCACATCAACACCATCTAAAATGAAACCCTTGGGCTTTGTCTGGGTGCTACAGGACCTCCCCAATCACCAGCTTTCATGTTGAAGCCAACGAACCTTCTCCTGCTAAGGTGTAGAAAGCTTAGCCTCTCCAATGCTTTTAGAGCCCTCACCAACACCCAGAACCCTGTTTACAACCTCATTACATACCCCCAATTTCTCCACCCTCTTTGATAGGACTAAAACCCTATCCCCTCCCTTCAGCTTGTGCATCAAATCAGACCTTCTCCATCTCGGCATCAATCCCACCACTCTTAGCACTTTCTCCTGGCCCACTTTTCCTTCCTGGGCCACCCCCTTCCCCTCCCTACTATCCACCTGGACCTCTCCACTCATCACAAAACCTTAACCCACCCTAACCTTTTTACCAACCTCCACAACCAAATCAAAGACCAACTCTCAAACTATACCTCCATCTATACTGATGGCTCCAAGAAAGGCAACAAGACAACTGCTGCTGCCGTCATCCAAGACATCACCCTCAGTAACAGGCTTCCCGACTAACTCATCTATCTTCTCGGCCGAGGCCAAGGCCATCCTCCTCGCCCTCAAGTTTATTGAATACTCTCCGTTCTGCCACTTTGCCATCTTCTCTGACTCAAAGGCTGTCCTTACTTCATTGCTCAATGTTGAATGGGATAACCCCACATCTCCACTCATTCTCCGTAAACTCCTTTCGCCTCCCCCCCTCCCTCTGTATGAAACATATTCTGTTCTTCTGGATACCCAGCAATGTTGGCATCCCTGGCAATGACAGGGCTGATGCAGCTACTAAGCTTGCCCTCACCCTTCCCCCTACCCCCTTTCCCAAAACCCTTTCTGACATCAAACCGCTTATCACTTCTTTTTTTCGTGACCGCTGGCAAACCTCATGGGACTCCCAAATTGATAACAAACTACACGTCATCCAGCCCACCATTCCGATCAAACTCACTTCTTACAACCTGTCCCGTCTTAACAACGTCCACATTACCCGCCTTAGAATAGGTCACACCTTACCTCACTCACTTCCACCTCCTTACTGGCTCCCCACCCCTCTGCAACAATTGCCATTGCACCCTCACAGTACATCACATTCTCCTTGCTTGTCCCCTATGCAACCTTCCCAGAGCTTCCCTTGCTGCCCACAACTCAGTAGCCGAGCTCTTAAAAAAAACCTCCTGATGAAATGATCTCCTTCCCTTATCATGCTTCCCTCTACAACCATATTTAGTCCTCCTTCCCCACCCCCTCTCTCTCTCTCTCTCTCTCTCTCTCTCTTTACATTATTTTCCCACCCATACACCTTTTCTCTCGATCCCAGGTTTCTAAATTTTAGTTTTCGTGTTTCTCTCAATCTCCCCTTGTTTACTCTCCTTCCTACCTCTGGAATGGTCTAACCTCTCAGGCACAATTTGACCCTTGCTGTTGTGGTGCCGTTAAACTCTCATCAAACAAACAAACAATAACAAATAACTCTGCAACGAGAAAATATTTTCGAGGTGTACTAGCAGTAGATCAGCGTCCTGGAAGATTGACGCCACTCCCGTCATTATACATTGTCAACACCGACCCACACACATTACTAGGAGCCCACTGGATTGTTATATGGTTTGATGCAAAAAGAAGCAGCGAATTGTTTGACTCGTTTGGATTATTACTATCATTTTACAATGAAAATTTAACCAATTTTATTATTAACAATAGTACTTCTTGGGTATGGAATGGTCAAACCATTCAAGCTGTATCATCCATTTTATGTGGTCATTATTCTGTAATGTATGCCTTGTTTAAATCTATCGGATTGACTTTTATATCATTTTATAAACGATTTACAAAAAAATAGTTTAATAAATGATATGTGAACATATAATTATGTGTGGCATTTAATATCTTTAAGTGTTTGCGTAACAATTTCCCCTTCTTTTTGGCAGATCGACAAGCACATAATTCATCTAACACAAGAATGAGTTCAGTCCACTTGTGAGCCATGATGAATACTGAATTATTTAATTGATTTACTCCAAGTTTTATTTAGGTACATAAGCATATAATGTTTCTATTGAACTTTTTTTAGCGCGAAGCCATTAGTTTGTTTGGGTAGTTGGTTTTAAATCATACATTAAATAATTATAAGGGGAACTAGTTGCATCTTGGTAGGGCTCTTGTACAAATTTCACTTGTTCTGGAAACACTTGTTTTGTAAAATGTGTCATTTGAGATCAATCTCTTGGATTTTTCAAAAAGTACAATGTAGTGTGCATTTAAACTAATAGTTCGTGATTCCTTTCCTTGGTGGAATATATTATGTACAATGTAAATAACACTTAAATTACGATGATGGCTTCCTGTAATAAAAATAGCACTAATTTGTTTATTCTCTGAAGTTTCACTCATGAGGTCATCAATAATGATTAAGTCAATTACTTTAGGATTAATTTTTTATCGCCTGTGGGGAGCCTCCTTTAGTATACATAACATTGGGTATTTTGGACTCTATTTCTTTGTACAAAGGTTGATATTCTGCATAACACCAAATGATACATTCTGAAGGACGATTTATTAGTTGAGGTCTGTGAAACAGTAGATTCTTTACAAAATCGGTTTTGCCTACACCAGATGGACCTCTACCAGATGGACCTCCACCAGATGGACCTCCACCAGATGGACCTCCACCAGATGGACCTCTAACAGATGGACCTCCACCAGATGGACCTACACCAGATGGACCTCCTACAACGGCCCTAAAATGGTGCTGCCAACGTATATCCATGTGAAAATACAATAATTAATCAAAAATGAAATGTACAATCAATGACGAGGATGATGCCACTTTTATCAAAAAAACACTACAACTGAATCATTTTGAAATAATTCTCTATTTATATACACCTTACAGTCTTATATCCTCTGTTTAACACGACGAAAATGAAATTTGATAAACACTTTACCCTTCTGAAAAGGAACAGGTTTTCCCGTTTCTTAAAGAATATCTATCTCAATATTTTCAAAAATGTTCAACTGTACAGGAACATAATGTAATTGTGTATATTAATTGGAAACGGTCAAACCAAAGCGTTCAGTATTCACATCTAGAGTTCGTAAGAGGGGGACGAAAACATCTCCCTCATACTGTGGTTCTATTATATTGATATATAAATACAGTCCCTGAAACCTTCTATGGATATCAGGGGTGTATCTGTTGATTCATGTATTTCGGTTTATACGCCTAATAATACGGCCAGCTGGGGTTTTAGTGAAGACATATAGGTTAAATTAACCTACCTTTGCAACGTTTTGAAATATTATTATAAACAAATTTGACTTTTCCACAAGGTCATCAGGAAGTGTGTCATTTCAGTTAGTTTTTTGGCCAGAAGCATATATTCCTTAAGGCACTTTAAAAGAAAGAAATTCAGGGTCCTCTGTAGTATGATACATAATTGTAGTAAATTCCTCAGTCGCATTATATTATGTGTATGGGTAATGAATTTTCGCAAGTATCACTTCCATAATTCATCCAAATTAATTTCTTTATACAGTTTTGTTTTGTGTTTTGCTGCTGTGTTTCGAACAATCTGATTGTTTTCAATAAACCTGATGATTTGGGGGTTGGTGTTAATTTATCATTTGTAATTTGTTCTAATGAAGTTTTTAACAAATCCTTTACTGTTTCGAAAAATAACTTCTTTAGATCATCATGATTTAATGTGATACCTATGATCTTGAGAATAGTCTCCCCATTACTCAGTTGATAAGCATAATTTTTCAGACCCCCTGATACAAATGTCTCAATTCCCCTGACAGAAATTTTCTCTAGGGGGCTCCCAATTTCCCGCCTAGGACGTGAAAATTAGACTGTTAGTATTGAAATATGTTACTCTCTCCTGTAATTTCTCTAAAACTGAATACAATTTCAATCGAGCATGGGCAGTTGTTATGGCGGCTATACTAAAATTTGACCTTTTTGAAGTCGGAGTAAATTCCTCTTTTCATTAGTATTTACATTCAACCATATGATCACTTAAGAAATGGATGTCATTTACCTGTCTGCTCCCATCATTAAGTAGCTGGTATAATTGAGAAGTCTCGTCAATAAGTTTGGATTGTGCAACATTTTCTTGCTAACCGAATATAAGTTTGGCGAGAGCCCTCATCCAGGGATTATTTTCAATTTGATCTCTGTCTAAAATTAATACCTCTTTTCCAAGGTACAAATTGATATAAAGCTCTCTCAATTCATCATCTGAACACTCAAATGGCCAGCCACTACTTTCTTGCTTTATCTTTAAAAACGTATCAATGTAGACTGAAAATAAACCCACCGTTGTGGTCTGAGGGTCGTAGTACGCATTTTTTGGGTAGTGAAGAATGCAATGACTTTTACCATGGAATACACCATTTCTAGTGCCTTCATTAGTTTCCCTGTAAACCAGGTAGGTACCTTCCAAACATCTTTGATCATCAGCATGTGTACAAGGTGTGCTACAGCTTATTTCAGTACAACTCTGACAAAGAGGGGAAAAATAACTTTCCTCTTACTTTAACTGGCAAAACAGGTAAAAATAAGTCCTCGGATGAAAGAATTCTGCATTTTACGAATCCAAAATAGTCCAAAATTGATTTTAAAGGGACACATAACACTGAAACATCCTGACCTACGGGGTATCGACAACATTTATTTTTCCACGGGTACAGACTTGTGAAATCAAGATAATGAATTTCTTTCCCAGGTTTTGTTTGATGATAGAGTTTCATGGCATTAGTACGACCGCCCAAAAAAAGCTTCACGAGGTTTGAGGGGGTCATTCACATTGCAAAGAGGTGTATTATTGAGATATAGCAGAATATCCACATCCGTATCATTTTCATGTTCCCAAATTTGTAACCACCTGACTGAAACATTCCTTTTTAGCTTGCAGTTTATTATGAAGTTCCCCACATTTAGAATCATAGAAAGGGTGGAGAATTTCAGGTGAGTGGGTAACATAAGGGACAACCATGATAGAAGCAGCCTAAAAATTCATAAATGGTCTTACTCTTAGCATTGTTGCCATCAACGTAATGTCCCATAACTTGTGCTTCACCACCATTTCGTGCGTGTGTGATGTGAATGTTTTCTCGTTGCTCGCAAAACAGCAGCCATTTGATAGCTTTTGTTGAATAGCGACGGGGTGATTTAGTACTTGTTTCATTCGATGTTTTAGTACCAATTGAAATGGTTTATTTGTTAAGAAAATGTGTGCGAAATACCAAGTTACATGCTGAAGTTATTGTCAAACAGCGTTTAAATAGGTTCAATGCCCTCGGGAGCCGATTGTGGATGAATTGTGATCGACTTCAAAATTGATCGAAATCTTTGACAAGATTGGACGTAGAATGTCTTCATCACTTTGACAGTTTGCTTCATCTCCTTTTGTTTGAAAATCAGAGACCTAATTTCTGGATAGTAAGTCCTTATACGATAAGTCAAATGTCTTTTTACTTCAGGCAACATGTGTTCATGCCCATTGTAATGTTTAGCCGGAAGGGGTCCTACATAAGATTGATTTTCTTTTAGATTAAAATAATGTGAAAAAAATCCTTTTTACTAACTCCTCAATACCAAATGTTTTAGGCAGTTTATTTAAAGCTATTGGCAGAACATTCAAGGAGTCAATCACATGAATGTTAGGATCTTTGATACGGGTTGAATATAGCTGTGCCCCAACCGATAAAATGTCAAGTTTACGTTTGACATCTCTCAGATATTGCATGAGAAAGAAAGTATCCATCGTACCTTCTCATATTGTGAGCTATAACGATAGACTGATCATTTTCTTTCCTGTATAACCACTCCCCAAATTTGGCAAGTGTATTTCCCCTTCAAATATAATTTCGCAAACATCAGAGAGGTCTAATTTTTTACAGCGTTTTTACACACTTTCGTTGCCATCTAAACAATTTCCACAGGTCCATTAAGCAACACAGAAATTTGAAATTTGAATACTTCTCTCCTGGGTACATTCAAATTCAAAGAAGATGTAATTTAAACTTTTTGAATAGTTCTGTTTTCTCTTTTTTGTAGGATTTCCTTCAGCTGTCTTGGATTGTTTTGGTAATACAGTTGCAGTTTTCATATAGCAGATATGCTGAGAACCATCAACATGCAGACGACAAACACTACAAAGTATATCATTACAGTCTTCAGTTCTTCTACAGTTCTTCAATGGATTCCCGTAATTTGCTTTAATGAAACATCGCTCATACTTTAGTCATTTATATCTTTCGCCACAAATACCATTATATTATGTTTTTGAAAATATTTTGCTGTTGTAAATACACGAAAGCATGATTCACATGTTTTGATCAAATTCGATTTTCCAACAAAAGCATCACAATTATTGCTACAACATATTTAACATTTCTTTTTACAGGTGTGTAAATATTTAAGGGTGTTAGATTTCATGCAACTTTTACAATAATATTTGACACTATAAAATGCTTTCAAAGATGTTACAACATCATAGTGATTATCATTGACATATAGGACAATTGTTTTACAGTTTGTAAGAGGACCTTGAAATACAGCACGTCTAAAATGATCGTCACTTATAATGATCAAGCTATACTAGAATTAATGCGTCCAGGGGGTATGCTTACACCTTTATGTAACTCTAAGGCATAAGAATCCCATAGTTTATGCCCTTTCCTTACAGCTGTCCAGTTTGGGTGATTATCACAGTTAGAGTGACTGATAGCAGTGATAATTACAAGTGCAAAGCATAAATTATCACCCTTATCATTAATCCTTACTATGCTTGCTTTTTTAGCTGCAAATTGATCTCCCTTTATTTCCAACATCTTCCACCTCCCACCCCCTTTGACATTTTTGACACATGTTAAATGTATTGTAACATTATCGTGAAGGCAAAAAAGTCACTGGGTTAGATTGCACAACCTTTTCAATAGCTGTCATGAGCAATGCGAGAGTCAGATCACATTTCTTCGTAAAAGGAATACAAATTGCTGTATCTAATTCTGAGGACATTACCATAAATCTGATAAAATCATCATCTTCATATTTAGTGTATAAATTGTTAATTAGACGAGTCAATATACAAGAAAAAACCACCTAACCTTAAAACAATTGATACAAAAGGTTTTCAACTGATTCTGGTGTTTTTGGCATGCTTAACAACATACTAAAATCTAGTAAATTTTAACTTTGGAAAAGGGGTCATTTTCAAAATGGCGTCTAAAATGGCCGCCAGGAGGTAAAACTAGTCATATCTCAATTGTTATTCAACCTAGAAAAGTGATTTTTATGGCTAACCACATGTTTTGAGGGCAAACAATCCATTAAAATCAGTAAAATTACTAAAAGTTAACTATAAATACCGAAATCTGTAAAAAGCTGACTTCTAGAAAGAGTCATTTTCTAAATGGCGGCATTTTCCGCCAAGGAAACTTAAAATTGATGTATTTCAGTAACTATTCAACCTAGAAGGATGCTTTTGGTGTCAATGTCTATGTTTTGAGACAGAAGGAATTCAATAAAAAATATCTTAATTGCTATCAGTTACTTATTTATTGTCAATTTCTGTTTTTCAGACCGCTTAAGACATTTCCCATTAGTAAATGTGACTTATTAAAATATCTGCCGATGGGCCATATCTACTCATACCTCTAAACCACATGTATAATGAGGCATGATACACTCCTAGGCCTGTCAAATTAAGCTTAAACAAAAAGAAAATGGAAGTGAGTGCTAGGTCCAAGACAAGTAAGCTGTGGCTAAACTAAAAGCATGGTAAAAATTGCCAGTGAAGTAATAATGGCAGATGGAACAGGTTCTTGGCGGATGCAACTACGTGATGTTTTTAACTGCATTCCTATATTTGCTGCAGCTGGGCATTTCAACTACTGAAATGGCACATTTTTATGTCAGGAGTTGGGCCAGCTTGAAATCAACCAACCAGATTTTTTCAGAAAATTTGAAAAAGGTTTTCATGTTATTGGTCGCAGCAAGAAGTTTTGGGCAGGTCTCAGTTTCAATCTTGTAATTGAACAGACATTGATGAGATCTTTGGAGACTACTGGAGGTTTGACACATGGAAGCGGAATGTCGGACAAGCAGAGAGCCCTATGGACCATGTCGAGCCCTATTACATCAGAGTACAACATAGCAATACAAGAATTTATTAACCTCTCATACCCACCATATAAACAACACAAGGATTTGACAGAGGCAAAGGAAGAAAAGGGACACTGTCGATCTTGAGAAGATCAATTCAAAACTTGAAGCATGCTCACCCTTTTCACCAGATCCTTCATTAAGAAACATTTTCAATATACTTGTGGCTCAGCAAAGTGTGAATGTGCATGAGTATGAGTCTGATGGACACAAAATCATGAACAAAATGATAAGACAGCATTCACAATATTGTTCAGTAGAAAGGATAAAGCCATAACCCCTGGCAGCCTGGACAAATATCACCCGTCAAGGTTGCTCCCGATCGGACCATTGGTTGAGTACTTCTTTTTGAACCCATGATGTCTTCCAAAAAGCCAATCCACCACAACTAGCTCACACAATCTGTAATCATGCAAGGGATCCCATCCTAGATTCTGTACCAGCTACGGGGTATCGGGTCCTTGATGGAGGTTCATTCCTGTACCGAATACCATGGAAGTGTGGAGATAGCTGTGGAATAATAGCACTGTCATATGCTGCTTACACAATTCAGCAGTATGGTTCAGCTACAATCATCGTCTTTGATGGCTATGAGGAAAAACCATATATTAAATACAACATAAATTAGAGAAGGGGACATAATATTCATCCCATTGTCAGCTTTATTGCCGAGACAGGGTTTTTGGAAAGGAGCAGAGTTTATGTCAAAGATATTAATAAACAGAGACATTAAGATGGTAAGTGATGAACTCAAAAAAGAGATTGCTTTGTACTCAATGCACTGAGATGCTGACGTAGACATAGTAAAGGCAGCAGTGGAGGCATCTCTTTTACACACCACCACACTGATTGGAGAAGATACATATCTCCTTGTTTTACTCCTTTACTATGCCCAGAACAAAAAGTAAGGGACTTTACTTCAAATCTGACAAGTACAAAGCTGATGGCAGTTCTAAAGTATACAACATCATTGCTGTAAAATATCCTTGGGCACAACATATGTTCATAGTCGTTATTCATTCATGCCATGACAGGCTGTGATACAACTTCCTGCATCTTTGCAGTTGGCAAAAAGACTGCTTACCAGAAGCTTGTAAAAGGAGACCCCGTCCTACAATCTTATGCAAAGGCATTCACAATTGCAAAACAAGCCACGAATGTGATTGAGGACCTTGGATGCAAAGCAATGGTTGTCCTCTATGGTGGAAAGAGCACAGTTTCCCTTGCGTTATTGCGGTATAACTCCTTCAGCAAGAAGGTTGTTACTACTTCATCACTTGTAACACCAGAACGCCTGTTTCCTACTGAATCTGCTACCAAGCTTCACAGCCATAGAGTGTACTACCAAATCATGGTCTGGTTGAGAAAAGGAGAGGGTATGAATGCCACAAACTGGGGGTGGAAACTGCAGGATAATCGGTTTGTTCCACTTATGTCAAGATTGAATGCTATACCAGACAGCCTTTTGAAAGTTATTCATTGTAACGGTTCCACTTACTGCAAGACACTCTGCTGCTCATGTAGGAAATATGGTCTTCCATGTTCTACTGCCTGTGGACCATGTCAACTTGAAAAATGTGAGAATCCACAGAACAAGTTACTTCCAGATGAGTGCTGGAATGATGATGAATAGTGATTTATTGTAGGTATGTGTCAGTTTAACAATCAGACAAGGGGTTAGAAAATCTGCCGTATTGGATTAACCAGTTACTTTTGGGGTATTTATGTAAATTCAATGATTTTATGGGTGCTTTAAATATATGTACACACACAATGGCAGTTAGTGGGACGTCATTTCTGGTGGCCATCTTAGACTTTACCTTTAAGATAGTCTGTTTCCAGCAGTCAGATTTTCTATATTTTTAGTTTGGTATGATAAAGTGCTAATTATTTAACTGATTTTAATAAATACCTTCAGCCCAAAAGCATAGTGTATCAAAATTGCTTCTCTCTGTTGAATCATAATTGAAATATCAATAAAATCATAACGGCCATTTTAAAAATGGTCCCCAGACGTCAGAGTTTACTATAATTTTAGTATATTATGACCCATTCTTTAAATTTGATTCATTTTAGTTTTTTGACGTAAAACATAAGATTAGACCCCAAAATGACCTTTTCATGTTGAATAGTAACTTAGAAATAAACTCTCGGCTACCATCTTGGACGCCATTTTGAAAATTACCCTTTCTAGAAGTTAGATTTTACTAGATTTTGGTATGCTATGATTAATTTTAGTATTTTAATGGATTTTAAAGGATTGTTTGCCCCTGAAACATGTGATTACAAAAATTACCTTTTCTAGGTTGAATACAATTGAGATATGGCTAGTTTTACTTCCTGGTGGCCATTTTGAAAATAATCCCTTTCTCAAGGTCAGAATTTACTAGATTTTTAGTATGTTGTAAAGCATGTCAAAATATACCAAAATCAGTTAAAAAAAACTTTTTGTATCAATTTTTTTGGGCTTCACCATATATCGACCCGTTTTAATCAATTCCTGAAAGGTATCATACAAAGTGTTAATTATATTTATATAATCATTCATAATCAAATGTTTGGGAATTGCACCTTCTAAAGGGTTTCTCTTGCATTGAAGCGATTTGATTGTCGCTCATTAATTGTACGTATACTAAAAGTATTTTGACTAACAGGATCATCATTAGAATTTTTTACACTATCTGTAAGAATATCTCTTTCAAAAGTGGTATCTTTTTTAGAATTGAAGCTTTGATTAATTATTGAATTTTCACTTACCCTTGTCTTCCCACGCGTTGTACAATATCGCTCATTATAGCTGTACGCTCTTCATCAGTAGTTTCGAAGGACGACGTGGCTATGATGAAGTGTAGAAGATTGACGGCACTATCTATGTCAATTTCTGTTGTACATTTGTCCAGCTTTGTCCGTAACCAAAGTATCCACTCTTCCTTTGCTTTTATTCCAGCTTCGGTTTCCATGTTCTATGTAAAGCCTCTCTCCACACTAACAATGATGATCATGATTTGACCTATAAAATAAAAAAAATCTATAAAAAATCTATAACTCCAGAAAACTGATTGAAAATTCTAAATGTAACATTAAAACTATGAAATGTATTTTGCCTGTATCACTGATTAGTTTGATGAGGTACATAAAATTGATTAAAAAAGGCAAAATATGATTTAATCTTTGTGTCACTGTAAAATAAACAATGCCGATATTACAACAAGTTCATCATACTGACAAGGATCCCGCCTTTGAATTTAATCAATTAAATCAAAGAAGAAAATAAAATGGACACACAGGTCTGAGTTATATTCCTCCAATTTTATTTGGAGGTCCCAATCATGTTGATTGGGATAATCCTCCCAGAATTCTTTTAAATCCTATGTCATTTTCTGACATTAAAGGATTCGAGTGAGGATTCGAGTGATTTACTTCACCCGAACCCTCATTTTCACGGAGGAGAGCATGTCCTGTGTGTGTGTGTGTGTGTGGTGCAATGCACACCACACGGAAATAACCAGCCACGGTAGTATGGAACACTATGTAGAAAACTTGCCAGATCACCCATTAGTTTGGCTTGATTAGGCATGATGCCTATCAATGTAAAATAAAAATTGTAAGAATGAATGGGAAAGAATAAATACAGAATAGGGAGACTTTAAATTTTTACTTGCATTTATGCTTTCTGAGGCTGGTCATTATCGTTGAATAGAAAAACAAAATGTTCATCCATAAGAAGCTTCTGATGTCAAATAATGTAACACTTCTCAGAGTGTCTGGTCTCTATCTTCTGATCTGCCTTTGTATGATCACCCCACCTATGTATCTCCTCTAAAAGGTAGTGATTAATCCGCAGCTTAAAATATATTGGTAAATTCCCCCCCCCCCCCACCCCCCCTTCCTCGAGGAGAAAAACAAATAACAGTATACCCTATTATCTGTAATAAAGAAGGCATACACTTTGTTTGCATCAGTATAATCCAATGGTTTAATATCAATAATTTAAGTATTATAAACTTAACTGTTCAATTATCCTAAAATTAAACAACGTACATATACAAAAATACATCTTATATAAATTGGAGTAATCCAAATAAATCTCAAATTATCAGCTTAACTATTTTGATAATCCTTTTAAAAGTGTTAAGTAGTTGAAATTATTTGTCTGAGGTAATCTTTTAAGAATTTCAAGTTATTTATTGCACTCTTCTGAGTCTTAAGGAGTTGAAATTATCTAACTGTAGTAATCCTCTTAATAGCTTCAAGTTATTTATCAGAAGTAATCCTCTTAAGAATTTCTCAAGAAAAAATATTTTCTTAGAAGGAAGGAAATTTTCCAAAAATTGTTGGAATTTTTCCAAAAATGAAACAATTTTACAAGAATTGAAGAAAATTTCACGAAAATTGTTGCAAATTTCCAGAAAATAAAAAATATATTTCGAAAATGAAAACAAATTCTAAAGATTTGAAGCAAATTTTGTTAAAACTGAAAATAAATTCCCCAAAATTAAGAAAATTGAAGAAGATTTCTTAAAAATTGAAGGAGCTTTTCGGAAGAAAAGATGCCATAATGGAATCAGACTCTTCAAAATAAATTCGTTAGGCCTTCATTATTGCAGGGGCCAAAATTGTACTGCCCCCCACCTCCCTTCCCCCACCACCCTCCCTCTCCAATAAAGTTATTAGAGGGTAAGGCAAGGCCCCCTGGCCTACCGGTTTCTACGCCAATCTAGAGCTCTAAACACTTTTACAGCATCGGAGTATCAGTTTCAAAATGTCACCAATTGATCAGAATGATAGACGCAATTAGTAACGTATAAAAAGAATGACCGCGATACTCCATAAAAAGAACATAATTTCCGATAAACCATGTTATTGGAGGCTTTGAAAACAACCAGCAAATTTGAAGTGTTTCCCTTACTTATCCAAAGCCTTTGGTACCGTTAGCCACAACATTATGGCTTCAAGCTTCCTCCAATTACATTTATGTCTGCAATTTGTTGCAAATGAGTAGGATATAATGCACTGGGGAATATTGGGAGAGGGGAAAGGGCGCTTTTGACGCACCTGGGGCAAGACAAACTTGAGGGCAAAGACGCAATTGAGGACAAAGACGCAGTTGAGGACAAAGACACACTTGAGGACTACGACGCACTTGAGGACAAAGACGCACTTGGGGTTAAAACGCACATATGGTGGAAAGGTTGATGTATTTGAGGTATGTTGTAGAGGTAACGGATTATGAGATAAGGTTGGAAAGGGAATAGGTATGATAAAGAATGTTTATAAAGACCGATTCTAGAGGGTCTGATATCATTACATACTATTGCACACTTCTCAACATGGCATCAAATATTTCAACAGAGAAAGTATCACTGTCCACCGATGATTTGATACAGTCGGGTATAAATGAGTGTGGTATTTATAACACACCCTTTGAAGCAACAACATTTTGGTTTTAACCAGGGGTAGAAGAAGGTAACATAGACTGGGATGAACTCTTTGAATTTGCAGAATCTATGATAGAATATTCAACCCCGCATTTTGGATCAATGGGTCGATAGCGGGATTACCCTGAGTATGACTCTATTATGAAACAAGTGGCCTGATTAATACCTATCAGCGAAAACGTCCCATACAGACCAAGGGACCCTCCAAGGCAGTTAAAAGTCCACGACAAAATACCTGTCGTAACAACTGGCGTACTCGTGATGCAACAACAAAAGACAAATTTTAGAGAGTAGATTAACAAGGTTAAACATCTTACAATGAATAAGTGGAATGGACAGTTTTATGTACACCTGCGACACCACACCATTCAAGATAAAGGTAACCCCATCCCTAGAAAAAGGTGATTGCATTTACTCTTGAAGAATGAGGGAAAGTAAATATATTGGGAAAACAGTTTAGCGAACTTTTAGTATGAGACATCAAAGTCATCAGTCATCAAGGACAACCCAGGCTGGATCAAATTTAGAAATTGTTAAAGGTTTACCTACATATTTTGAATTCCTTAAAATTCTTAAGAGGATTACTTCTGATGAATAACTTGAGGCTATTAAGAGTATTACCACAGTTAGATAATTTCAACTCCTTAGGACTCGGAAGAGTGTGATAAATAACTTGAACTTCTTAAGAGGATTACCTCAGACAAATAATTTTAACTCCTTAACAATAATTGGCGAAGTAATGTTACTAGAATTATAGTATGTATTAATGACGCGTCAATCAATTTTGCGTGAGACGATAATCTTTCTTTAAAACACGTGGTGTATCATAGCCGATATTACAGATTTAGGGTTCATGGTCCCCCAAGGGCATATTCATTATCATGCGTTGACCAATGGTTATAAACCATCGGCTTGTTAGTTGTTGCTAAGCAGTTTGAATAGGCGCCGGAGGCCCATCGTCTAGGGGCCATACCCTGCTACACTAACAAAATGAGATGCCTCCAAAGCATCCTAGAAAAATAGAAACTGCTATCAATGAATTTTTTTCCAGAGCATGTATATATTCTGCTGAAACAAAAGCTTCTCGGTTGGCTAGGACACAGTGATAGAAAGGGCGACGACAGAATAACAAAAAACTGCTATATGGCGATCAATAATTAAAGGAGCTGGCGGCCAAAAAGTGAGGACATATCTTTCTTAATCTCATGATCAATCAAATATCTTTGCACGGAATGTTATAAATTATCCTAAATCCCAACCGAGTACATTAATTGTGTACGTGTTTCCGATTGACTTTTGAATTTGTTCGCATGTGTGCGATGGGTGATCATTTATTATCCAACAACAACGACTTCTATTGGTTAAAACCTACATAAATTGGCGAAAACTTACGCCATTACTTTCAGGGCCCAAACACAGGTTTTAATGGGGAGGCAGGATGCGAGTCATAGGAAGTTTGGGCAACCCGCATTCTCGAATCATTCGCTTGCAACTTGGCAATTTTTCAAATTCTTGCCCCCGTAAGAGGTGACCCTTCATACACCCCTCGCCTGGACCAATGTTGGAAATTGCTCATTGGGCGAAAAGGTAATGGTTTATTCAAAAATTGTATTGCTTTAAAAATGATTGGAGGCCATGGCCCGCCCCGGCGTCGGGACCATGGCTCCGCCTTCGGTGTCGGGCCCTAAACTTTTCGGCCTCCAGCTCATTTAAAAGAATAACAGGTCGCCCAATTATATTATTTGATAATGTACGTTTACTAAATACAGGAAATATGAAAAGGCTGTTATATTGGTCGTTTATTCATTAAAATATTCAATTTTCCCTTTATCATTAATGCAAACTTGAAACAGTGGCCAATCGAAAACTACTTCATTAGCAATTTAACAGCTAATTCGATAATTGAAAAGATACGCAAATAAGCTAGTGCAATGAAAACGAAATTGAACTTTCACCTGTTCACTTCTTATTGGTTTTATTCCGTAGATTTAAAATAAATAAAGTCGGGGAGGTTTAGATACTTCCTTTGATTTAATTTTGACCTTCTTCATCACAGACGTTTGTTAATTTCGTTTATTGTTTAAAACAATTAGATACTGAACTTGTCCTTCTAGATGACTTTCTAAGTTCATCAATCAATCTTTTTTTTTTTTGCACGTATTTTATATTAAGATTTGCTAAAGTCTTATTAATCAGAATGTTATGCGCTTACCACAGAATAAAGTGTTTTGTATACTTGATAGTGAATTTAAGCGGTCCTTCGCTCAAGTTGAATACCTTTAGAAGTATACACTCATACCAAAATTGCTTAACGTTATACAATGATGATGAAGGGGCATCACGGATGATGTGGGTTTCATGCTGTACCGGTTGTACAATACCTAAAACAAGCGTTTATAATGAATATATGAATGCGTGCAGGTCTAATTTCACGTTGAAAAGGCAAAATTTGTTCGCTTTTTTTTTTTTCTAGACTCATAGTTCCATTAATTAACGGTCCAAAATGTGACACTATGACAAACCTATCATATGTTGAAAATTTGGAATATGATGATTTTCCTTCTTGTTAATCATAAATTAATTTATTGATTGTGCTTTAATTCTTCCCATTTTTCAAATGTTCATGGTAGTTCAAACTTTTTGCAACATTTTGTTTGATGCAAAATGATCCGCGTGTAACAGGGACGCCAACACGAATATGCTTGACATTAAAATGCCAAAAATACATGAAATATCACACATGTTTGGAAATCAATCATTTTCTAGCTTTACAATGTGACCGCGGCCCACCTTAATGGTCATATCTAGATGTGTTACTGTCTGTGTCATTTCAGCGTAATGTTATTTGTTACGCGTGTAACATGGACACCATAATATTACGGTTACACGAGGAACTTTCATAGCTTAAAGAGAGAATCTCGTCTTAGTTAAATTCGTAAAACTGTGATGGTCATATCTTGCACGTCACATCCAGTTGGACAGGTGGATCGTTTCTAATTAAGTACGCATTGTGTGTATGTGTGTGCGTGTGTGTTCGTGTGTGTGCGTGTGTGTGTACAGTGTGCTGGTCATTTTCGCGGCGGGTGTTGATTGGTTGTCGTTATTTGTGGACGACCAATCAGAAACGTTGACTTTTATTGTGTATTACTGCCCGTTTTAACACGATGGCTGACTTTTAATTTGAAAGACGCCACAAATCATTGGACCCGTATCAGCCTATTTGATGAAACTATACCCATATAAAAAAAAGTCCTTTTTCTAGTTGGGTATGGTTTTTACGGTAGTTGTTTGTATTGTATTGGTAAAAAAGGTTAAAGAACAAAGAAACAACATAAAGAACGGTGACTTGTGAAAACTTAAAAATCTGAACATAAAATATTACACGTTTTGTCTGTTCGTTTGTCTGACCAATAAACCTGTGATTTATTTTCATGAATTGATTTCTTTTTGAAACTGAGTTTCTAAAGTTTTCTTCATAAAGCTTTTTTTTACAACAAATTGTTGTCGCCATGAACATGCTTACACATCCATCTGCTGTTTTTTTAGTCATAAGCAATTCACACTGCATTTTACAAAAATTGTATTCATAAGTTAATCGATTTGTATTTATTTTACATTTTTTTTTCTTCTGGAATTACATAAATTAATGTTATACTATACGTACGTTACATCTTGAAATTCAGGTTATAGTTCCGTTGTGAAATTTCTTTCTTTAGAAACATAAATAAGACTCAGAACCTCGTATAGGTTTCGTGTATATTTTCATGTTTATAAAGCCTGATCATTTACTGATTATATACAGAAGGCGCAATATTAAGTGGTTTTTTGACATTAAATTTGGGAGATAACACTTCAATCAATCAACAAATACGAAAACACAAGGATGCAGTGCTGTCAATCAGATACTTCAGTGTGCCATGAAAACGTATTTTCACAGAAGCCAGCAGTATTCTAATCACGTTAATGGTAATTAAAAAACCATTAAAGTAAATTTAATGGCGTTTGGCATGTTATTTCTTGGTTCAAAATTAGACAAGTTAAAGTGTCGGATTTTGGTTTTCCGGCATCAAAAATAAATAAAAACTCCCTCACCCCGTATTTGTTTTTGTCCACAAAAACTCTATAGTTTTTCTTTTCTTTTTTCGCTTAAGCAGTATATCAACAAATCAACATTATAACTCGAGATGAAAGAAAAATCTTGATAACATTGGCAAAGCAGTTCATACAGTAAACATATATTCTCTTAGCTTCTTATTCTCTCTGGTAAGATCAGGAAATTGCACAATATTCTTACAAATTCTTTGGTAAACCAACTTTTCAGCCGTTACTTTCAACTTCTTAAATCCAACTCTTTAAACCAACTGATCGTGTCATAAACGTTACCAGCGTGAACACTCAAATCGAAGTCCTAGCTGAGGCTCATAGAAAACACGCTTACTTGATGATTAACTAATCAATTTAAAGCATGCACTATGAATAACAATGGAAAATTTACATCGCGACTTTAAACACTGAATCTATGAGTTCACCTTAAACCAATAGAAATCTAGTTTAAATGAAATATACCAGGGCAAGGTTTTCGG
Organism: Chiridota heheva; assembly: GCA_020152595.1. Taxonomy (NCBI): domain Eukaryota; kingdom Metazoa; phylum Echinodermata; class Holothuroidea; order Apodida; family Chiridotidae; genus Chiridota; species Chiridota heheva. The sequence goes on from JAIGNY010003354.1 coordinate 389,659, forward strand.
GAACTGGGTAGAAGATAAACTTTCCATTGTTCGCTAACCCAATTTGCCTTGGCTCTGAAACAAAACTTAAGTTAACATTTATCCTGATAATTAATTTCTTCGTGACTGATACCGCCCTAAAGGAGTATGAAACACTCAATTTTGAACGGCGAATATGCTCTGCCATATACGACAGTAGATGACCTTAATCGAGAGGCCCATTTCACGTTGTTTATTTTCCGGGAAAATTTGTGGGTTTTTTTTCTCTCTCAACTTTCTAGTTTTCTGATCTGATGCCATTCTGTTCCACAAACATTTTCACTGTTTTTACGTTTTGTAATATTCCAATTTAGTAATCGTCGAATGAATCTAGACAAAATGATGTCATATCTTTATATCATCGCCATAGAATATATTTTCTGTTATGTTTTGTCAGTGATGGGAGCTAGATCTTTCAAATTGCTCTGTAAATTATTTGATAAAGTAGCAAATGATTGAAAATGTATTTTTCTCTGAAAGAGACCATTTACTTGGAGGATATATGGCAAGTCCTTTCATTTTAAGGTAGAAGTTTATAGGATAAGCTCAGTGGTCCAACAAGTCTATCTTAAATGAAAGACAACTTCAAAAGAAACAAAATGGTGAAAAAAGCATTCAAAAGGAGATATCTAAGTTTAAACTTCGATATCATTGTGTAGAAACAACTGAAATCAGACTAAGTGTAATGTCTTAGCTTCAGATTTCTGAAGTCTTTATGTATTCTAGAAATTCAATCATATTTTGTCCTGCGATTTTGTGGCTAAAAACCATGGGATATATCACAAAAGTAGTACAACTGAATCTAGGAAGGGTATTTATAATATACCACCTGAAGAAAGTTCGAGTAAAAATAATTTAGAAAATGAACAATTTAATAAACTTTTTTTTAAATACATCAACAATTGTTAAGTATGTAAGGATGAAGACGCCAGTACATAGGCTAAGTACACCAGTCATTTATACACAGATAAGACAGAGCTTCAAGTTAAAATTGAATATTTCTTTAACGGAATAAGATTTTTAACGCTTTTTTCACCATTTTGTTTCTTTTGATGTCCGCTTTCATTTTAGATGAATATGTTTGACTACTGAACTGATCATTTAAGTGTTTAAAGATAAGAATAAAGTGCATATTGTGCACAATCTGACAATTCATCATTCAAACTCGAAAATGAATTTATAAGACGTTCATTATCGACCTAAAATTGTGTCAACTCTAAGCATACTATAGAGGCGAAGGCCGGGAAGCTCTGGTGGGGATCCAGGGTTTCACAGGAAGCCCTAAGTTTGTCATGGTTTTAATAGCAGAAAAGGGCTTTAAAATGTGTCACATCCATTGGGCGAAGCTGCACGTAGGTGCGCTGGGGCGAAATCCCAGGAACTCTGCATTTCTTACGATTTGCAGAGCAGAAAATTGCTTAATATTGTGTCAAATCCAAGTTTGAATGTTTGATGTCCTGGGCGCCAAAGGGGCGAATCCCCAGGAACAGAGGAAGCTAGCAACGTGTATGGCGTGATTTTGGTAGCAAAAACAAGTTGCTCAAAATCGTGTCAATTTCGAACTATAGTTAGTTAAAAGGAATATTATTTTGGAACAAATGTTTAAATGCAGGATCCCATTGACTTCAATATGTGTCTTTAGTTGGGGTCTAGGAATGGTTTTCATGTTTGTGATGTGAAATAAAGCTTTGAGGAAAATATTTACAACGTTGAGAATAAAACGTATATAAGAGTATATTTCCATAACAATTTTTGCGCCCTTGTGAGCATTTGGCGCCTTCTCGAAAAGCTGTATATAATAAAAATTGTTTTTCTTTCATGGCAGGAAGCAGATTAATAAATATTGCCGACGAGCTATCGCCATGCATCGGTTTCTGTCCAAGCGCAAAATCCAGGGGCCCGCTCGAGTGCCAATGGTGAGAAAATGGCGGAAGATTTGGTCTTTTCTGTGGAAAATTGTTGCGCTTTTGGACTGTCAAATGGAATATTACTTGCTTAATAGGAAGAAGTTATTGATCAACACGTTAATTTTCCCAGGGCCTAATTGTATTCTAACGATGATTTTGGTGTCTCCTCAGAAAGCTTTGCTGGTGGGGGGGGGGGGGTGTTGTTTTCCCTGGTTGCCTGCCACCACATCACTGCATGGGATTATATCAATGCCGAGCCTTTTTCAAGTAACTTATTGCAATTGTGTCGAAAAATAATTGTCTAATAAGGTTCACGGGTTATTTTGGTATACAGTAAAAAAAATCCCACAGTTGTTTATGATAACACTGAAAATTCAAGAATGTTGAAAGCTTAAATACACTTGAAAGAGAAAATACACTTGAAAGCGAAAAGAGGATTCGAGCACATCATTGTCTTTTCCCATAATAAAGGTAACACGAATTTTCACTTCAACCGTCATTACTTTCACTTCATTTATGTACAATGGTAAGTTATTTATAATTTGAAAAGAAAGAATTAAGCATTAAAAACAATCAAACAAAAGACTGCAATCGTATGATGATAGATATAGCTTATTGTTTTAATGACTTAAATTACAAGGTAGTGTTCGGTTCGCCTAATTTCTTGAGCAATGAGTTTGATCTGTTCGTCAGAATAAAGATTCACTTCTTCTAAAGAAAGTTTTCATTTCATATGTAGTAATTACCCGTCAAGGACGTTTACATGAAATAAACGTGGAAATAAAGCGGATTTTTAACAATTTTGTCTTCCACTTTAGGTGTATTAAAAACCATGACTGAGCTAACAAATGGATTTGGAACTGATATTACTTATGGATTTGGAACTGATATTACTTCTACACAACCAGTCGCACCAACGGCAGATAATTGGTCACTCACGGTTGTTATTGCGATATCATTTTCGCTTATCAGTTTTGTGGGCTTCACCGGTAATATCCTTGTGATATATGCGATTGCGTCATTTCCAAAACTTCGGACGAAAACAAACGTATTTGTTTGCAATCTCGCTATAGCTGACGTCACAGTTTGCATTTCTCTACCCTTCAGTGTTGTAACCATACTCCAAATGGGTTTAGAATATCCTCCTCCATTATGCACGATAGCGGCAATGATGTACAATACAGGAATGGGGTGCAGTATCATCAATTTATCTTTGATTGCATTGATTCGCTTCTTTCTCATCACAACATCGCCATTAACCTTTCAGCGATATTTTTCTACTAAAGCCATGGTGTTCTTGATAGCTGTTTCATGGTGTGTACCGTTGATCATGTACATAATCGCATTTTTCGTGTTACTGGATGAAAAAGCCTTTGTCAAGAAATACAAGGTTTGCATGACACCGAGTGAACTTACGCCGATGTACGCCGCCATCGTATTCCCGTGCTTTGTGCTTATTGTCGGCTGCTACCTGAAAATATTTCTTTTTCTTCGACGCAAAAATAAATTCATCGACGATCGCGAGGAAGATTCTGTAATTTCTCAGTATATTCCTAACACCCAACTTCAACACATTGTCATTAAGAGACAAATAGATGTAACAAAAAATATGTTTATTGTTGTTTTTATCTTTATGATCTGCTTGGCCCCTATATCTATTTTAGGCATACTTCGAATGACGGAATATGATGCTCGTGATCTCCTCGTAACACTCGCTACCGTATTTTTTCTGATGAGTATTTGCATCAATCCTATACTTTACGCATTGAAGCACCCATATTTTCGGGAGGTCTTCATCGAAAATTTCGTAAGTCATGTAAGTCACTAAGACATTTTTCTTCAACTTCTTTTGGAGCTCACAATATTTTTCAAACAAATTTTCGAAATACAATCTTTTGGACTAGCCCCATAATCAAGTAGTTCGTAAGATGCATCGGATGTAAGTGTGACATTGAGGCTTACCCCTTAGGAAGCTTTTTAATTCATATTGTAAGGGTCATGGTGTTCAACTTAACATTTTCCTGTTCGAGTAAAAACTTATGCAAAAGGACGATTTCATGCATCAAAATCACTTTGCAATCCCTTTCGGAACTACAAACTTGGCGTTCACTTTCTGCGCCTCATACTATCCTTTTTTTCTTCTCCAAGCTAACAAACGAGTGTTGGGGAATTGATTTTGTTACTATGCAGGTTTTATGCAAAATGGCGGAATATTAGAAATCAGTCTGATTAAACACAGAATTTAATTTACCCGATTAAAGTGTATTTCATGCAACATTGCATTTTAACTGGACCTTCGGAATAGCAATTACTTTTTACAACAAACCAACGATAAGCAGCGTTTATCAATGACAAATAAAGATGACAGGAATCGTCGCAAATACAATACGTTTGAACATTTTTTTACTTTTCGTGACGCCAGTTACTAATTTGTGGTGATCCAATTCAACAAATATCAAATTGCTACTTCTCTGTTCAACAAACTAATCAGAAGAGGGGAATATAGTGCGACGAAAATCACACACAAAAATGCAATAACCTGTTGGCTGATTGGGAGTGCATCCTACCAGTGCCAGTGCCATCGCGACTTCTCAGCAGGTAATATTTGAGAAGGAAAATCTCAGTATGGAGTTGCACTGTAGCTCATTTGGCCTGGGTAGCTCGAATATATTGCTTATTATGCCATTTTTGGACCTGGTACACTCTTCTCCTAATGAACCACTTACACAGCATCAATCCATTGACAGAATTATATGTCATATAATTGTAGCAAACTGCTGATAATCTTTTGAATGATTAGTTCAGTGATAAAACTAGTTAATATCATATGAAAGAAGACATAAATAAACAACATTGTGAAGAAAGCATTCCAAAATCTTGTTCCGTTAAAGAGATATTTAAGTTTAAAGCTCTGTGTTATCTGTGTAGAAATGACTGGTGTCTATTATGGAAAGTTGGCGTCTACATCATCACATTATCAATTGTTAATGTATTGTAAAGAAAGTGTATTTAATATTTTCACTATCTAAATTATTTTTCCTCGAAGTGTATTCAGGTCGTATATTATAAATAGATTCAATTTCAATACTACCTGACATATCTCCATGGTTTTTAAGCCACAAAATCGCAGGCCAAAATATGATAAGAATACATAAAAACTTGGAGGAATCACAACTAGTCTGATTTCTGTTGTTTCTACACAAATGATTCCAAAATTTAAATATCTCCTTAACAAAAGAGGATTTTCGAATGCTTTTTACTATTTTGTTTCTCTTTCATAAAAGATGGACATGCTTGACCATTGAACTAATCGCTAAAAAATGATGATGACATGAAGCTACTTTCATGCTTTTTAAGAATTTCTTTGATAATCTGTTACCTTTTATTGAAGTATTTAAAACATTAAAAAAATTATTGACATGTGGTATAAAATCCACTTTATTTTTTCATTAAGTCTTCTTTTGTAGAAGATTGCGTATAAACAATTTACAAAAGAATGCAGTGTTAAAGCAAGTTAGTAGCATAAGTTAGCTTAAATTTGTAAGCGTCAAGGGATGAAAGAAAATGTTCATGTTAAGTTGAAAAAGAAAATGAACGTAGACGTCTATGCGTAAGAATGCTAAAAGCATTATCATAAATAATATTGTAAAGCATTGAATTGCTGAGCACAGCAATTTCTATATAAGGAATCTGTTCTTCTTTTGTGTGCATTATTTCCTAAGCATCTGTATTTAACCCAATTATCGCATTTTATTTCCATGTGTTAATTGGACTTACTACACATATTGCGATAGAACGATAAGCTCTGCACGAAATAAGTATACTATAGTTGCGTGTGAGATTAAGGAAAAATTGAAAGTTTTTTAATATCCCAAGGGTGATTTTTTATCGAAGTGAAAAGAACATTGCCAAAGAGCCAATTGACAGTTTCTATTAAACTGTTAAAAAGCACTCAAAAGGCGAAAATGTATGCTATCTTCTTCACGTCAATATCAATTTGAAGAATAGGCGCTATATAATCTTTTTAGAATATATTTATACATTTTTCTTGTTCAAGAAAAAGAAATATAATTTTTTTTACAACCTTTCAAAAGAAATTAATTTGGTTACTGATGCAGCGGTCCCTAACCAACAGATCCTATTTGCTACAATGTTGTTACAGTGTGATGAAATAAAGATTCAATTCATAATTAAGTAGTTAAGTTAAGTATGAAGTAACATGTAAAACATCAAATGTAGATTATATTGTACATTATTCATGTGCTGCTTTAATGGCAAGGCTGGGTTAGTTAAAAGCTAAATCCACTGTACCACTAGGCCCATAAGGTCGGTGTTTATCCCCGGTTCCCATGGCGCAAGCGCATGAGAGCTTAGATCTCCCCATTGACGGGACGCCAGTCCATCGCACGTTAACTCCCAGCAGTGCTAGTACTCATTTTCAGCTGAGGGGACTGGAGCAAATAGAGTAAAGTGTCTTGCTTAATAACTTAATGTAGCGAAATTGAACCTGGTACTTGTGCGTACCAGCATGACTCCTTAGCTACTGAGCCACTGCACCTCCAATTAACCCCGAGGGATCTTAAAAAGTATGCTTTCTCCCAGCACTGTTAAACCAGGGAAATGCTAAGATGATATTTGACGAGCTGAAGAGGGGAAACTTTAAAATACACTATATAATGATATCATCATTCACATTGTGTTGAAAGAATGACACAACGCTTCTTGTACTTTCTCCGATTAATTTTGTATATATACGCATAATGAAATTAAATCAAAATCTCTATTTCCGGTTACCAATACTTAATATTTATATATATATATATATATATATATATATATATATATATATATATATATATATATATATATATATATATATATATATATATATATATATATATATATATATATATATATATATATATATATATATATATATATATATATATGTATATATATTATATATATGTATATATATTTATATATATATATATATATATACATTTATATATATATATATATATATATATATATATATGTTATATATATACATATATGTATATATATATATATATATATATATATATATATATATATATATATATATATATATATATATAGATATATATATTTATATATATATATATATATATATATTTATATATATTTATATATATATATATATATATTTATATATATATATACATATATATATATATATATATGTATATATATACATAATATATATATATATATATATATATATATATATATATATATATATATATATATATATATATATATATATATATATATTATATATATATATATATATATATATATATATATATATATATATATATATTTATATATATATATATATATATATATATTTATATATATATATATATATATATATTTATATATATATATACATATATATATATATATATATATTATATATATATATATACATATATATATATATATATATATATATATATATATATATATATATATATATATATATATATATATATATATATATATATATATATATATATATATATATATATATATATATATATATATATATATATATATATATATATATAAATATATATATATATATATATATATATATATATATATATATATATACATATATATATGTAGAAGTGAATCAATCGATAAACCTAATTGCGCAAATGATCCCAATAGATATTATATGTAACATGAGAAAACTTTGATATTTATGTATTTTCATTTTTGCCACACCTTTGCAACTTTAACGGATGTTTTATTCTTCTATTTTATCGATATTGACTGCGATAATTATTTCTTTTGAAGAAAACTTATTCGTATTTTGCCATGTATGCAAAAAAATTGAAAATGATAAAGAGGTGCGAAGATTTTATCTTTATATCAGTGCAGCCTAATGTTTTTAAAGTTTTATATTGTGTTCAGCATCTTAGCAAATAAAACCACACGAAATGAAAGGGTTCGTTTATCATCGTATACATGCAGAAGTCGATAGACGACACATTCATAAGCCAATGAAAGCGCACATGTAATCTAGACGGGGA